>JACCHW010000152.1:0-209640 GCA_018907185.1 Platyscapa corneri
CACGTCATTGCCGAATTGAAGAATGCGTCGAATGTAAGTTTGCCTATAGTGTCTTTTCTAAAGCACGTACATCACAGATATCAGGTCTATTGCCAAAACTGGAATAGTATTGAGAGTGTTTTGTATTATTATGTACCAACAGTATTTCAATTTTGGTATTGTTTAGATTAGTAATATGAGTGAAAATGGCCGAAATTTTATATTATTTTAACATTTTATCATTATTATCCTCACTTTCAATTCTGTTGCAATTTATATTATTCTTTTAATCTTTTGTAATTGATATTCTTACTTTTAATTGGTAATCTATGTTCTTCTTTGGTATCAATAATTATTATTGTCGTTTTAAAATCTTTTAAATATTTCATAACGTAGTACTAACCTTATAAATAAACAAATCACAAAATTTATCACAGAGAAATTCAATATTTTTAATTATATTTATTTTAATTAATAGAATGTTTTCAATTTTTTTTTTAATTTTTAAATTTCGAAGCAATAGTTTTTATATATAAATGTAGTTTATATTTTTTTATATATTTTTTAAAAAGTTTTACTGATTATTTGATTCGTATCAATATCATTTGATCTACAAAATTTCATTACGTGATATGTCCTTCAAAATTCTAATAAAAAAATAAGATATTGAATTAATATTTTTTAATCATAGATAGATAGGTCGAAATTTCATTATCGAAACCATAAATGTAGATATTTTAGCCCCAATAATATTGCTCATGGCGCGGTAAATTAAAAAATTTTACCTTTATTATTTAATAAGTATGATAAGTTTTTTAAAAAGACAAAAAATTTAATACATATAATTAAAAACATTTATTAAATAATTTAAACAGCAAAATTGCGCTATTTTTGTAATATTACTACAATTCTGAAACATATATAAAATTATAAATGCAATTTTGTTTCTGAACAACATAAATCAGTTTTATTTAAACAAAAATATATTCATATCCATAAATATAAAATGTTAAAATTTAATATAGACTAATTCTAAATATGAACAATCATATATTATCGATAATATGAATAAATATGAATATTAATTAAAAAAAATGAAATAGGGGGGGGGACGAATTGCGAAAATTATGAAAAATCAAAAAAAATCTTATATTCTCGAATTAAAATCATGAATTTAAAACTAGGAATCTAATGTGAGAAAAATTTCCTCAAACCTGGTATTTTGTGTCTTTCTGAAGGTCATCAAAAAAAAAATAACAACTATTACCACCAACGTTCATGATTTAACCCGTATTTTCTAATTTTTTACCGCTTCATGGATTTAATCGATGAAGTGCTGTGTAATAAATTGGTAATGATACAATACTTTGGGTCTTCTGTGGTGAAGTGTGAACCAAACTTAAATCAAAGTACTTTTTAGATAAACATATTATATTTGTTTTAAATTATAAAAGTAAATTTTGATATTTAAATACTTGAAAATTTTAAATTAAAATATATTAGATTCAAGTTTGAAATAAGAAAAACTTTGATTATTTAAGTTTAATTTTTAATATAATAAAAATTTTATTTCATTTATTTCATGAACTTATTTAAAAAAGTAATTATTTTAACATTTTAAATTTATAAAAAGAAGATAGATTTTCTTGAAATTTAAAATACTTTCATTTTTTCTGTAATTGTTTTCGCATTTATTCCCTCATGATCACCAATTCATATGAATATAAATTAATTTTTTTATTTAAAGTTTGAATCACAGATAAAATTAAGAAATTATTGAAAGATATAAACTCTGTTAAATAATCGTTTGTTTACTTAATGATATACTGAATGTAATTATTTTAATATATTTCAAATTAACAACTTTTTTCACTAAAAAAACATTATATAAATTACGCAACTACAATACGAAGGGTTTCAATAACAATTATATTTAAAAAGTTAATATCGTAATTGAGAAAAGTATAAGTACTAAAACATTTTTAAAAATTCGATAAATGCATTGATTGAGAATACCATCAAATAAATTTATGCATATGTTAAAAAGCTTCTCATGAACTGTATTTATATACAAACCTAAGAAACCTTAAACATACAAAATATTACAATAAAAATGAAATTTTTTTTTATAAATTTATACAATTTTCTTTATTTAATAAAATGTTACTCTATTTTTTTATAATAATGTAGAATTTAAGCATTTTATATTAATTAATGTAATGCTTTATTTAATAATCTCATCAAATAATTTAAAGAGAAAAGTTCCTCAAATCGTAAATTGTTCATATTATGATCAAATCTACTAATACAAAATTAATAATGCATGCTTTTTCCACTCGATATTCTTATTATAATTCAATTATAATAATGCGATATCCTAAATAGTGTACTTTTAAAAATATGTTCGCTTTAATTATTAATAAAACTGCATTTATATTTCCGTTTAAAAAAGCTCAATTACTAAAAATTTAAATGTTATTCTAAAATCATTAAAAAACCACGTTAACTATTTTATTTATTTTATAAACAATATTAATTAGATAATAAATATGGTTATATATATATCTTGATTTGATGCCTAAAAAAAGGCACAAAAGGTAACGATTTATTACCTAATATCACATTAATATTGTAAAATAATGTGTGTGTGTTTATATATACATATATATATTATTTAGATTAGTTTTTACATTTTATTAGTTTTTACAATTGAATAAACTATAGAGTTATATATTATATATAGATTATATATTTAATAAATCTGAACAATGGGGTGCCACTTATTAAATTTACGATACAAATTAACCCTATATTAACGACATTTGTGAATTTTTACATATTTGAAAGGGAACAAAAAAGGCCATAATATCACACTTAATTAACCAATTTACGCTTTTTCCTGCAAAAAAAACCAACAACAACAAATCTAGATTTAAACAACTCTCTGACTAATTTCCTGATCCAGGATATTTTCGCAAGGGAGGTAAAACTATTTTTATACCTGGAAAAATTACTAACATAAAAAATTAAACAATAATTCATATTGATTTAAATACACGACCAAACACCCCTTTTAACTTTCAAACACCCCACTCAATAATCTGGTTTCCACAATAACATCGATTATATACATTTTTTAATACACTCGTTCTTTTTAAAACAAAAAAAAATCGTCCTTTTTTAACAAAAACATATCCCTATTATGAACAACAAAAACAATAACAAACCCATACAATTTTTTCCTTTGAAATCTTCTAAAATATTTAAATAATTATTTCTTAAATATATATACATATATTCATAACTTGTATAAAAAATCAATCAATTTATTGCATTTTATAAAGAAATGGAAAAATTATACAGAAATGCATATTAAAAGATTAAATTTAAATTCAGAAATAATGCAATATTTATATATATAAATCGAATAAATATGGAATGAAAATTTTGAATATACTAGTAGAATTAAAAGCGAAACATAAATTACAAAAAACAAGAAATTTGTAGAATAATATTAAGAAATAAAATTGGTGTTTACTAATTGGAGACTCAAAGCTCGCGAGAGCGCACCGGCCGGTTTTTGTCTTCGTCGCACCTTTGAACAAGTTGAAAATAATTCCACCTCCGCGCTCTTTGACGCCAGAGGTACGACTGCGGCTCCGCGATCCTTAAACCTTCTGTACAGCGTCTCCCATAGACTATTCACGTTACTTCATCGTATTACCCTCTCTCTCTCTCTCTCTGTCTGTCTCTCTGTCTCTTTCACTCTCTCTTTCGTCCCTTCGATCTCTCTCCTTCTGTCTCACTCACTCTTTCTGTTTTCTCATTCCTTACTTGAATACACCTACCTTTCCCTACATTCCCGTATTATTTCATCGTCTCTTCTTACCTTACCCGCATCCGTCGTTCATATATTTTCTTTTCATTTTTAGATCTTCTGTGAAGAATTTTTCAGATCATTGAATATCAGTTGTACTTGGGTGAATTCAAAAGTACTCCTTAAAAACTTGGGTTACCTTGTCTTACTTGAAAATTCTTTTTCATTATATTATAATGCGATGGTTATTCTTTATAATTTTAATTTTAATTTTGATTTATTTATTGATACTATCAATGCAATGCGCAATATGAATTAATTCAATAAGAAAAATTTTAAAACATTAATTTAAGGCTCTGAATTAAAAATCATATTCAAAATTGATTTTCAATTATTATCTATAAGCTATACAATTTTATTTAAATATTATTTATTTATAAATATTTCACTCTGTTTTAATAAAAAATTTTTTAATAATTAAGTTGTTTAAATTTATATTTTTAAGGAATATTGGTAATTACGCTTTTTTTAAATTAAATAAAATCTTATATTAAAAAAACTAACGCCACAAGTTAAAATCTGGTTGCCTTGTACAAATTTTAATTTTTTACTATTGATAAAAAAAAACTCAATAGATAATACATTTTTCGAATTTATCGAAAAAACTTTTTTACGGATACCCAAAAACAACGTTGGATTGATATCACCGTATCGTCATTTTACAGAAAAAACCCTTTGAATATGTTAATAATCCCTTTTATTAGTTACATTAAAAGTTCCACTAACTCGCGATAAAACTATAAAAATAATTAATATAACAAAAATATAATATTATTTTACATATAAAAACTTTATTTAGTTTCTTTTTAATTAACATTACTTTTTTAAAACTATAATTTTAAAACAAAAAAACTTAAAGGAAACAAAAATTTAGTTCACAAAATTATTCGCTAATCAAATTTACTAAAAAAAGAGGGGCGCTTAAAAACAGATCAAAACAAAAAAAAATTTGAATTAATTAATGTTAGATTGCTTATAATAGTTGTAAATTTCTATGGCCAAAAAAATGCATTGACTAAAATCAGTTAACTTTAACAAAAAAACCTAAGAACGTAACTCTTAAAAAACTTTTATTCGTAAATTTATATTCTTTCTTAAATCCAAGATTTTCAAATGTTGGCTTCCCTTTAAAAAAACTCATTTTTAATTCGAAAAAAGGATTTGGGACTTTAAGGGCGTATTGTTCCACAAAAACAATTGAAAAAAAAAACTTGGAACATTGATTTTTTATAAAAAATTTGAAAATTGAATGATACTATACAAAATAAACATAAATTATAGAAAATACATGTTTCCAAAATATACAAATTGTCTTAACTTCAAGAAACATTTTTTAGATAAACAAAAAATTAGCCCTAGTCGACTAAATATGTAAGCGCTAATACCATACTAACTTCTAATATACTCAACTACTTCTGTTAAATTATATTTTACTATTTATATTCCAAACAAACAAAGCTAATAATTTATGTAATTTTTTTCATATTTAAGTATTCACCAAATATTTAAATATATTTTAATATAACCTTAGTAAAATCTGTTATTAAATACCGCTTTCATTATTAATTTTATTCATTCTATAAAATTTTCGTAAACTAAATAAGTCTATAGTTATCGAATATTAATCACTCAAAAGGATAAATCGAGACGAGAATCGCTTCAACCGAGTCAATGCTCTTAACTGTACTTTGTTTAACTTAGACTTATATATATTCATATACATACATCGTCCGTAGATTCTTCATAACAGAAAGGGTAAAATGTTGATTCTCCTTATTATTATAGTTTTCAATAAAATTGTATTACTAATTGCAAAAAAAAGTATCTTTCAAAATTATATAACAAACAAATTTTAAGAAAAAAAACTCGGCAATGAAAATTATAGGGTGGATAAACTTATGCAGCAACTGAATATTTTGCATGCTGTCAAATTTTCGTGGTAATTACTTTGAGTATAATAGGTTAAAGGGCTTCGATGTTAATTAGGTTTTTCGGTGTGTAGTGTTTGGGACTAAAACAAAAAAAACACTACTCGAAAAGATAAGTTAGCAATTGCTAGGCAAATTGGTTAATTTGACCGTAGGGTAGATTTTTAAGCATTTTACATATTAATTTCTCCAAATCAAATTTTTCTTGTTGTCCATTTTATAATTATACAATCTTCACTATGAACAAGATATACGTTAGGTATTATTTAAAAAAAAAATTTCCACGTGTTGGTATTGAATTTTATATCCAATAATATTCGAGTAAAAATCGTTCATACAACGAATAAAAAATCGAAAAAATTTACTTAAATCAAAAAAATTGATTTAATATTGTGTTTCGCATTCCTATGTACAGTTTATATTTACTTACGCTAATAATAAATTATGAAATGTTATTTTTTATAAATTTTATGAATATTTAGCTAAATAAATAGTTACAGTGCTAATACAAATTTAAATACTTTATAATATAATACTTTATAATTTGCTAATTTATAATACTAATAAAAAATTTTTTATTTACTTTTACGGAATTAGAAATGAAAACAATGAAGATAAAAGGAAAGTTTTAACGTATAATAGAAGCTATTTTGATAAAAACTGGATTTCGAATTCATCTCAATTTCTTTATATAACAGTTATTTTTAAATATGGTGATAAAAAATGTTGTGCGAGCAAATTATTAGCTATAATGGCATTAATTTTTGTTTTGTCAACATTTAAAAAATTTATTTTATCTTTATATTAATTACTAATTTATTTATATTTGAAAAACTTTCGTTATAGTATTATTCCTTAAATTACGTACATAAAAAATAATTCATCGAATCAAAAACCAGTTTATTCAGTAAAAACTATATTTAAGGATACCATACAGAATTTTTTATATTTTATTATAACTTTATGGATATGTAACCTTAAAAGTATATGGTTTTCGAAATAACTTTTTTATATGTTTCGTACATTACATAGGTTATGTCGTAAAAGCGAAAATAATGCGTAGTATTAAATATTCAATGTTTATTCAATACATTTCTAATAAAGTTGATTAAAATTATAGCATTAGATAGATATAAAAGATGGTGAGTAACTGCTTTAATTTAAACAATTGATTAAATTAAATAATAGTATACTAATTAGTTCTTAAATTTTTTAACCACGTATCATATTTTATATCTGGCATTTTATGAAAATATGAATATATTTTTTTTTTAAGTCATTATGTTGCTAATACAACATTTTAAGGTTTTGAATATAACTTTTATGATTTTATATCATACTTATAATGTAAACATGTAGTCTAGTTCTAAATTTTCATTATTTTTTTTACTAAAAAAAAAAAAAACCAACAGTTTTCATCTATTAATTGACTTTTATTACAATGGTAAAATTATAAAAAACAAAAAGCATTTATTTAGACAATAAAAATTAAGAAAAAAACGTCCATAATAACATTGCAAAAACCGGCGTTAAACAGTTGCAATTGAAAAACGGCTTAAATAAAAATAAAAAAAAAATTGTAGCTTTAACAACAACTTGGACCTTGTTAGCAAAAAAAAAAACAAGATTTGTCACTTTAATAAAAACGGTAAAGTCCCCTAAAATTTAAAAAAAAGTTTTTTTTTTCATTATTAGGAGAATATTTGAAATGAGTTTACGTAAAAAACAACATTTTCTTTTTACACAAAAACTCCTTTCTGTTCCGAAAATTGAAATTACCGATTTTAGACTAAACACTAATCTCAATCCAGTTTTTCATGAGGCAAAAAACAAATTATAATTAATTTGTTTTAAATCTTTTTAACAAAAGAAAACAATGTGCTTACAGTTATTTTCATAAACAAACTTATAGGGTGCAATTCTTATAATTTTACTTTATATTACCTATTTTTAATATATACACTTAAACTCTTCGGTTGCGTAACCATGGATTACTGCTTTAAGAAATTTGGTGGGCGCATGGGCTTCTTTGTTAGAACAACCACCACATACCATTAGGTTTGATTAATTACACAACTATTTTGATCAGTCAATCTTTAATAATTTACGGCACGTTTTCCTGTGTCTTAGTCAACACACATAGTCTCCACCCAATGACAGCTTCGAAACGGACATATGTTAACCAATGTGCGCAGTTGGGTTGAAGGGGGTTAGGGAGATGAATTGGTAGTGTGCGTTGTAAGTTTTAGGGCGGGTGATCGTTAACAACACCCGCGTCCAACCTACTCTCACAGGGCCGTGCAGGGCCCGCCAGTACCTAGGGGGGTAAACGGTAACATCAATCAACCCACGGTCAATTATACGTCCGCACGTTACCATTTGCAAAACGGTGGGACGAATGTATTTACAGGAAGGCAAAACATGACCGGACCGGTGTGTGAAAACCCCGTCCGTATTAGAGATAACACAGAGTAGAGGGAGTGTCTAACCTCCAATGCGTCGCCGAATTAGTGTGCGGTTCAAAAAACCTCCCCACTAAACGGGCAACATACCACACAAAAAAAAACAAAATCGTGCTCCTTGTTCTCCATTCCTCACCTCTCATTTGTTTGGGTCGGACACTTGGCAACTTTGTTGTGCTAGGGGGATAAATGGAAGCCAATAAGGTGTGACCTATTCCACTTCCAAATTTTCATAGCACCGTAGATCTAAAATAAGGGGGAAGGTCTGTATTGTCTCCGTACATGAATATGCATTGCAAAAGGTAGTAAAATAGATAGGATGAGGCAGTTTTGCTGGGGGGCCAGTAGAGTTAAATACAATTTAGTAGGGTATGTAATAAGGATATAAGGGGATGGCATCAAGGTATTAAAAATTGGTTAAATTTCGTTGAGGAGCAACCTTTGGATAAAAAAAAAAAACTGTGTTGTGTTTCGTTTATTGGTGATGAGACTACACACATTCTGTAGGCTGGGTAGAAAGAACACGGAGCAAGTGTGGAAAAAACATTTGAGGCTAGTCGGACAAGCTGGCCCTACCATAGAGGTTGTACCATGGAAAAAATGCAAAAGGCAGTGGTACTTCTTCTACAATGACGTGAATAGCATGTTGGACATTTGTACAAGATTGTGAAACGGTTGTTTCGGAGTGTCACGCAATGTATTGAACCAGAAAAAGTATAGTAGGAATTGATTTAAGAATGAAATAAAGGAATCAAACGGGACACTATGTGTTGAGTAGTAATGTTACTTACTCAAAATTTGTTAGGAAATTGGAATTAGGGAGATTGTTGGGAAGGTAAAAAAGCGGTAAAATTTGGTTTGACCCAAAGGAAACGTTTGTGATAATATAAAAGGGCAAGTAAACTATTGTCATAAAATATAATAAAAATTTAATTACAAACGGATCGAGGTAAAGGGAAGTTTTAAAAAAAGTTGCAAAGTGGGTGGCCAGGCATTATTGGGGATTCTTGTGGGTGTAAACCCGTTTGTGTGTTGCCCTTAAGAAATAATATTTTGTAAAAACGTGCGGAAAAGGTATGGTTGTATGGATGGTGTTTTCCAATAAGGGTCAAAAAAATTATATTAGTATGCCCACAAATTAAGTTTTAGTTTGAACTTTGACTCATAAGTAGTGCCGGCTCTGTGGTGTCAGTGTACAGAGTGTCATGCATGCAAAAAAAGTTAGGGGGCCCACATGATCGGGAGCGCGGACCCAAAAAAAACCTCTCACTAGGACAAACGCGGCGTAATGTTACTAACAAAGATAAAACAACGTAAAAAACAAAAGTATAATGTTAAATAAAACAAGTGCAAGTCTTATACAAATTTTGTTTCACAGTTGTAGAAAAAAAAGTGATGAGAGTTAGAACGGGGATAGTAAAACAGGGTGAAACAAGAACGTAGGGGTAGGGGGGGATGTGTGTTAAATCCGTGGAGTCAAAAAATTTAGATTTTCGCAAGGAAAAGAATACAAAAGCTTAACAAAAAGAGGAAGAGAGGGCACAAAACCAACAAAAGGGGGTAAAATTGGAATTTAATCAAATAAAAAGGCAATGAAAAAAAATAGCGTAAAGGAAAGGAAAAATGAAAAGAAAGTGTAAAAAACACGGGGGTTAGGGAAAAAGATGAGGGACTACGCAAGAAAAAAAAAATTTTTTAAATTTTTTCTGTTTCATGCAAAAAAACTTAGCGGCTATGGTCCCATAAAGAGATTTGCTTGCATTAGTGTCAGAGAGAGAGGGTGGGCCTCGCGGAGTCAGGGATATGATGTGCGTGCCTTGTCTTAGGGTTTTGGGGGTCGCACCCAAAAGGGGTAAAATGGTATCAAACGGGGCCAAGTCCAAAACCCACGCATTAAAATGGCATGTTACGACAACTGAAGAACTGAAAACTCGAAGTGCAACCCGTGGCCATGAAGGGCAAAAAACGTTGCAAAAAAACGGTGAGGACCCAACGGGTTTCGCGTGGTGTCCGTTTTACTGGCTCATAAATAAAAAACCAATTGATACAACATTAAAACAAACAAAATTACAAATTGTTTGCCAAAACAAAAAGACTAAAAACAAGGTTCTGGTGCACATAGGATTGGGGGTCCCACGAGTACTAAATCTGAAGGTACTTTCACCGGGTGCAACAGGCTGAAGTATCTTTAGTGGGATCACGGTGGACCGTTAGTTGCTAAAAAGGCTCAAAGGGGCAACAAGGTTGTTGGTGACTAAGTGGTAAATGTGAGACTGAATTGGCCTTATGAAAAGGGTGATAAAGTTTACGTCGGAGCGTTGGGCAAACAATTGAAATTAATGTGGTTGTCAGGGGGGGAATGGGGTAAACGAAAACAACATCTTTTTTCATTTGTATTTGTGGTATGCCTTGGTCGCTGTATCATTTCAGGTTTCCAGGGGACACAAATAAGGGAAGAGAAAGGGGAAACTTATGTTGAAAAGCGTGAGGGAAAAAGCTTGCAATAAATCGGAAGGACCACACCGTTAGTGGATAAAGAAAGGTTCCACAGGTGGATATGGTTCTTCTATGTCTAAAAATAATGTTGTGTTGTAACTGGGCGGGGTAGGTTGGGGAAGTGCGGAAGGCGAGAAAAGTTAAACGCAGGCCACACTGCATCTTGAACAAATTATGGTTCGATTTACATTGGCAATGTTGTTGGGTAGTTGAAAGATTTTATCATTGGAGATGTCAATCCAAAAACAAACACCTGTTACTAGTGTTGATAAACACAAACCCTGAGAACGGCAAGGTGATTGGAAAAGTCGTCCTTATAACAGGCAAACAAAAAAGGTTGTGCAAGTTTGGCAATGGGGTGCTGAGTTTACCGTTACTGTTATGAAAAGTTAATTGCCAGTATTACTTGTTTTGCAGGTATGGGGGGCAAATTATTATGGAAAATGCAAGTGCAAGTCTTCGATTATTTTGTTCTTTAGTACCCATTTGTTTAAAATACGATTGTGTGACGGGTATTCCACCGGAGATATCCAGAAATGTAGTGTAATAGTGAAAAAGAATAGAGTGGAAATAACAGCGTGCAAAAAACAGTATATACCCCCAAAACCAAAATCCCCTTATGTGTAAAAAAAAAATAATCAGGGAGAAACAATCAACCGGTGTATTTATTACAGATTTTTTCCAAACGTTAGCAAAAAAAACATCTAGCTGACATTTTCTTTCTTTTATTTCTTTTAAAACACCACCAATGTAATTTCTAGTAGGTGGTTTTTGCATACCAAAAAAAGGAGTAGGAATGATAAAAGTCTTTCATCTTATCGGGTAAAAAAAAAATCACCAAAATTCTCTATTAGTGTTTCACTCTTTTTTGGCATTTACACAAATCAATTGTGATTTTAAAATAAATTCTGTTTAAAAATTCATCGTTTTAAAATGTTTCATTTAGGTTTGTTGCAAATTTCCAAAGAATGTTTTAAAGATGTTGCATTATTCTACCGTTGGAACATATTGAACCAGGCCCACTTTATCGATTCAACACCACCTTTTAATTGAAAATGCCCTATATTAATTACAAATATTTTTTTAAAATAATATATTTTTTATTTACTTTTATTTCAAAAATTATAGAACAAAAATCAAAGCAGCAATAATCTCATTCATAAAATATATAATAAAGTTAGTTAACTTAAAAACTGCAGGATATTAAAAATAAATACAGTGTCGAAATTTCCATCTAACTTTCAATGCCCTTACTCGCGTTTCCCTGCACTCGTGACGATCGTTCAACTTCCTGGGAAACGATAAGGTCGCGTGCGTAATTTGGAACAGCCTTACCGGGTCGGGGCCGTCTTACATTCTTATTCAAGTCATATGTATAACCGGGAAAAATTCCACGAGCAGCTTATCGTCCCAAGGATAATTTTTTTTACTATAACCTCCAATAATTAGATGACATGATCATGGATAGATGAGCATGGGGATGACATCAGCTAAAGTATAATTCACCAACTGTATCATAACTTATGTTTATATGATCAAATTACAATTTTAGCTAAGATTTCAATTTTTTATATTAGAATAACTATTGAATACAAATATTAAAAATAACGTTGAATCATGGACGTAGTCTTTATATAAAAAATACTTTACTTTATATATTACGTATTAAATTTATTACATTTCATTTATTATTGTTCTAAAAAATTAATTGATTATATTATGTAAATTAAAAAAAATTTTAGCTATTTGAATTTCGTGTAAATTTAGGTTTCTATTGATGAATTTACATCTTTTATTATTTTTAAACGAGTTAAAAAATCTGTATCATTAAGATTAATATTGAAATTAAAGTTTAATTTGTAATTATTTAAAAGTATTATTATGGTGAAAATATTTTTTTTTTTCGTGATTTTTATATAACACGATACAAAGCAAATTATTCTAATTGATGTATAAATATAAGAACTAAACAAATATAATAGGACTATACTCTTTATTAATAATATATTTCGTGAATTTGTCGGTGAATAAATACAAGTGTAAAGATATTAGTTGATATAACTTTCCAGTTGTAAAAGTATTTTATTTTTTTTAATTTTAAGTCACTTTATTTTATATTTTGTAATATTTTAATTCTTTAATTTTTTTATGAACAATTATGAAAATATTTGATTGATCATTTAATATATATGAAATATCAGTTTGTAATATTTTCAATTCTTTTTAAATTTTTTTTATTGAAAAACCAACAAAAACAATTATGGACAACCCTATTTGATGCTCATTTTAATATATTATTGGGAAAAACATTCAGTTGAACCTTCTTTCTTGGGCTTTTAGGGCCGCAAAAAGCATTCAAAGTTTTAAAAGTTGTATTGTATTGACACCCTTGATTTTTGAACAGCATAACATTATTTTTGACACACCTTCACTGAAAATTTGAAAAAATTATTTGATTATTTAATAAATAACTTAAAAATTTTATCTTTTTGTTTTATATTAGAACAAATTTTTACATTTGAACACGAACTTTAATGTTCGGAAACAATTAACAAACCCCGTAGCAATTCAAAATACCTGAATTAAAAAGTCAACCGGGACACAAACCACACAATGCTTGGGGGAAATTGAATAATGTTGCGCCCAACTGGGAAGGTTCGAAAGCGCGAAAAATTTTATAAAGTTATATATTTGCGTTTATCCATTTTAACAACTAGTAAATTAGAAAACATAAACATTCTATACTTTTAATCTTTCTTTGGGCATCAAACACTCCAAAAAAATTATTTAAAAAAACAATAAACATATTTAGTGAATTATCATTGAATAAAAGCGAAATATAAAAAATACCAAACAATTATTAAAAAATTTAACGTGTAAAGTGAATAGAATAGCATAAAATGATTTCGACAAAATAATTTAAATTATTAAACGTAAATTAATAACTTAAATTAATTAAATTAAGTAATTAATAAAAAAAAATATTATTCATTAATTTTTGATTGGTAAGTCTGATAATATAATACATAGAAACACTATTGTTATAAATGACCCGTGCATTAGTACACGTAAAAAATAAAAAAAAGTGAACAAAAGCAATCACGTTTTACTAATAATACTGAAACAATATCTGAAATAATTAAATTAGGAAATAATTATCAAACAATTTTGAAATTCATATTAACATGTAAATATAAATTAATATAACATTGACAAATTATCGATAAAAAAAAATTAAATTAGAAATAAATTGATTTAATTTAACACTTAAAATGAATACATGAATATTTATGTTTACAGAATCATTTAATATCTTGAAAAGTGTTTTAGTTTTAAAAGATAGATAAATACTTTTACAGTCATGACGTGTATGCAATTTATTGCAAATATAAATTTATTGAAAAAAATTATGCTATTACTATTTTATCGACTACCATTCATTTATAATTATATCTTAACAGTAATGTTAATTTTTGCTATTTTTTACATAGAAAACACTTATTTAATTGCTTTTTATATTTCCAATTTAAAATTTTGTTGTTCTGTCCTCTTCGTGTTTTCTAAATTGCTGTAAATGTCTTCAAAATCTTATTTCAAAAAAGTATTTATTATTAGTTCGGTAAGGAAATAGCAATTTAACATCTTTTAAAAAATATATCTACAACATAAATTAAAGTATATTATACACGTGATGCAAGCATAATTTTTCTGACCTGCGCGAAGGCTATGAACTAGAAGACACAATTTGTCAAATCCACTTAAACATATTGGATTATTCGCATGGAATTAAAAATGAAAAGTAGACAAGGCGCCGATGTACCTGTACCTATTACGTCTCTAAAGAAAAAAATACCAGCAAAATATCTGGTATTTACGCGATTTTTCTAACGCACAGTGATTGTAGTTTATATAAACGTGTTTTTATTTTCTCTTTTCTTTTACTTGTGCTAAAGTGATTGCTGTTAATTGCTCTTGCTGACTAGTGAATTGCTTTTTCTGGTCGATGCGGGGGGAAAAAACATCATGAATTCTTTTACACTGCCTTTTTTTAAACCAAAAACATCCGTCAAGTAAATTAAAAATCTTATCAATTTCAACGTTTCTAGTAACTGCACAAAACAAAAAATGTTCTTCTAAAATTCGTGTTTTTATATTATACTTTTTAATTATTTATAACAGATAATGCTTAAGTATGTCTCTGATGGTTAGAATTTTAAACAAAAAATAAATAATATTAATATTTACAAAAAAAAATATAATAAAATCTTTTAACTTTATGTATTAAAATATATATTTATAGGACTTTTTACTTTCAAGTAGTATTAAAAAAAAAAATTAATAATAAAAAAGATCTGTGAATATTAAAAAATTATTCTTCATATGTTTTTATTTAATATTTCTAAATATAATAATAATTAAACTTTCATTATTTTATTAAAATTTCATTACTTTGCGCAGACTTTACTTTTTATAATTTTTTCATAATGCTACAATCTTAATAGCTATATTTATAACTTATATTTATAGGAAATAAAAAACTTTATTGAAATTGCAAAGATTTGTATTCTAAATTATAAACAATTTTGTAGGCTTTGCTGTCTATTGTAAAAAAAGTATTAGCCGATTTTAATATTGACTTATTTTATGAAAAGTGCTTAAATCATAGTTTTAACATACATTAAAAAACATTGAATTAAAAGTTATTTAATTTGATTTTTTCACCATGCTTACATACGTATCATACACAAATACTAAACTCGTATAGTTTTGGTTAGTATAAAAATAATGTGTATTATTTAAAGCTGCAATAGTACCATAAAATCAATGCAACTACATTTGAATGTAATTTACATAAAATATGATAAGATAAATTATCTGTATTTGAATTATTGTTTTCCTGGTAGTATTTGCAACAGTGACAAAAATGCGAACATGTTTACGAAAACTTATGAAAGATATAATGAATTTATCTAGATCAATAAAAAGACAAGCAGAAAATAATATCGTGAGATATTTCAAGAACCCGTGATTTTAAATCAGTGCAGTTATTCTATCTCAGTATTGGTTAGTTAAAACAATATTAGCTGTGCGAAAATAACTTATGTTTCTCGAACGCAAAAAAGAGACAAAAACGGAGTCTGACACATGGATAGTATAAAATACCGCGTGTGATATTTTTTACGTAATAAAAAGTACGTAGTAGCTAAGATTTGTACAGTGTTGTGTGTATCCATTATTAAAAAGTGCTGAAGTTTATAATTTCATTATAAATAAACTTGTTAACATGAACATGTATATCTTCATTTTTCTTTTCATTATCTTTTAGAAACTATGAGTTATCATGGCACTGGAATTTTTATGCGAATATGATTCTTTGACGAAAATTTTCAAAATTATTGAACTAACTAATTTATAACTCTTCAAAAGAAAATGTAACACTTTTTACGTTCAAAGAACAGTTTGAATTAATTTATTAATATTTTGGGTTCACTATATATTATCATAATTCTCAATAATATGAGAAATGTATCTTTCACAATTCATAAATAATGTATACAAACATACTATAATTTAATTTTTCCATGCTGTATAATCTGTTCTTTAAATTATATATTTATTTTTTTTCAAACCAAAAAATGAATCTTTATTTTATTCTAGGTACTATTAATGACATGAAACTAATTCAAACTATCAGTCAGAAAAGAAATTTTATATTATATTAATATTTATAGAATAAACTATGAAATACTGAATTCTGTATTAACATATTTTATCAGATATAGAAATTTTTATTAAATATGTACGTATATATCATTCAATTATAGGTGTTTATTTTTTTATTTGGAACACATTTTGATATAAATATTTTAAAAGAAACCAAAATATACAAATGACAATTTTAATACCGCATTGTAAATTTATATTTTAATATAGATACAATTTTAATGATGACTAGAAAAAAATGTTAATAAAAATCTATTAATAACTATAAATTATTTTTTAAACCATTTGTCGAAACTTTATAAGAAATTTTAGATAGTTTACTAGATATAACTATATCATAAGAACATTAAAATTCATAATCGTGTATTTATAACGAAATAAAAATAAAATACTCATTTTTTATGGATTAAACTCAGTTGATTTGTTTTTACGATCCATTTAAGTTTTTTTTTGTCAAAAGATATTTATTTATTATCGATATAGATATTTCATTTAATTAATTTGTTCTACAAAAAAAAAAAACACCAGTTAGATTATGAACAAATATTAATTAGAATCTGCAATAATATTGGAGATTATCTTTGTATCAATCTTTAAAATCTATAAGAAGTCTATAAAATAATAATTGTATTTTATACGAAAAAATTATAATAAAAAATTTAAAGTTATTATTAACTAGGTGTAATATACTTATTTTTTATTTGATAAAATAAATTGTTTAATAAAATTCATATGGACGATAAAATATTATATGAAATTATTTTTTATTAAAAAGAAAAATTCGAAATTATGTGAAATAAATTTAAGATATTTACCAATAAACTATTTCTATTTATTATAATTAAATATTTCTTCGTGATATTAATTTTTCAAATCTTCGAAAATATAATGCTTTTAACTTTTATTGTAACATATACATATTTTACTTATATTTCACTATTTTTTCAATACGGATTTACAAAATTTAAAAATGAAATTCAGTTTATTCTGAAATAAACAATACCGCATATGTATTCAAAGGATGTATGAAAAAGTAACAAACAAGAACAAAAAGGCAAATGCGCATGCTCACATACTTCGATTGATACAACGAAGCATTTTGTCATATTATGTAATTTCGATATCTCATGCTCATTCAGATGACTAATCAGGTCCTAGTTGTCGATACATTTGTATATCACGTATTAAGTACCTATTTTACATTCTGTGCTGTAAATCTAATGGCGTAATGCTGAATCGCTAATAGACTAGTGCAGAGTCATCGTTTACATAGTATCACTTATAGAAACAGACATGTGAGAGAGCATCACTAAAATCAATTGAGTCAATTATACATGCAAGCATATTGATTCCAACAAATTAAATAAATATATGAAGATTATCCATAATCTCCTATAAAACATCCTTTTTACAAATTTCTAATGAAACAGTTTTATCAGGTGATAATTTATTATCAAAATGCTAATGTTTTCTTGTTTTATTTACTATTTAAACGATGTATTAATAGGATAATTAGTCTTATTTAAATCTCTAAAATTACTCTCACTTTAATCTTATTGAAGATCTTTACAAACATTTATAAATATTTACAAATCTTTATAAATATTTATAAATATTTATAATCATGTTTAACAATATGGTTGTTTTTCTTAAATATAAAGGAATGTACTATATTACGTTGATTCATTGCGTTTACTCGAGTATGAAAGGTATTAATTACGTCCGCAATTACGCGAAACTTCAGAACTAGAGTAACGAAATCGTTCTCTAATCAAGTGAAATAGTCTTTGGCTCTACTTTGAGAGATTCAAAAATGATACACGAAAACGACATAGAATATTATTCTTCGAATTAAAGATTAAAATGTCTATTTTATGCCAAAATTTTCTTTGCATAAAAAAATATTGCAGCAATTTCAATGTAGTTTAAGCATCGTTAATATGTTAATATGAAATATACCTTGCAAATTCATAAGGAAATATTTTGATAATATTGAGAATTTTACCTTTTCCTTAATTCCAATTATTATTCTTACTGTCTCCTAATCTGTAGTCTTATAGTCCGTCTAATCCTTTCTATCATTAAGAAATAAAATAATAAGTAAATATATTAAAAAAAGTTTTAAATGAATGTGGTTTCTAATATAGTGATTTAACTAATTTGTAATCGACACTTTTCTATTATTAATTAATTTTTTATAGTATTAATTTTATGAATTCATTGATCATTTTATATTAAATAGAACTAATTATTATACCAAAAGTGGTTGTTCTGAAACATATTATGCAGATAATCATAATTATTGTTTAATAATATAGAAATCATAAAAATTTATATTCTTATACAATAATAAAAATAAATTTATATTTTAGTAACTGTTGTCTGAGATTAGCTATTGTGCATCAATTTTGTATTTAAATTACATATTATTTTATACTTATTAAAGAGTTGGTAAAGTTTTTTTTCCTCTTTCGTTCCTCTTGTATGAATATAAAAAAAATACAATTATGAAGTATTTATGATTTAAGATTAAATATTTATAATGATGGTATAATTTACCTATTAAGATCTATAAATCAACTTTAAGAATGATAATATGATCGTTTGTAGAATACGAAAAATCATATTAATAAAATCAAATATTATGAAGCTAATATCGCATATGTTCCTACTTTTTAAACTAATGTAAATCATCAAAGTAATTAAGTAACTTGCAGATTAGCGAGTGTTTCGGTCACTATTATAATATTAAATTAAAAATTGGAGTACTTTTTAATTTATATTTATATAATCTTATTAATTTATTATTATTATTATTATTATTATTATCGTATTTATTATTATTATTATCTTATGTATTATTATTATCTTATTATTTAATTAATATTTATATAATCCCCCTTGTATAATATAGAATTAATAAAAATTATTACTTACATCAAATTAATTATTTCGATACTGTTTAATAATTAAAAATTATACATTCTTTTTATTTTCAACTTATCCAAATAAAATAATAAAATATCCAATTAAAACATAAGTATATAGTCAATATTTATTTATTTATCTGTACTAAAAGTTGGATACTTTCACATGAAATAAAAAATGTTTTAAAAATAAAAATTTTTTAATTTAATGAAATAAAATAATAATTTGCTACTGAATAATATATTTTTTATATAGCATAAAAATAGCAGTTTTTATATAAATAAAAACTAATAACTAACAGTGTTATAGACGTATACAAATATATACATTAAAATAAAATATAACTTATAAATGTCAAAAATAATTTAATTAAACGTATTTTAAATTTATTAAATATGTATAATATAACTTATTCCTTACATATTTGGAAATATCTAATAAATTAGTAAATCGATAAACTTATAATAATATTACTATAACTAGCATCATTTTATACAATCAATGTGTTTTAAATTAATTTTTTCATAATTCTTATGAAACTTTCAGAACTTTATCCATTTCATCAAATACGGCCGCTGTTACTGAAGAAATAAGAAAGTTTTTAATGATAAAAAAAAGTGATATAGCTAAACTTAAAAATGTCGACCATAACTAGTGATCTTGATGAGTTAATGTCGAACCTTGGTGAATTCGGTAGATACCAGAGAGAACAGGTAATGCTTCATTTACTGGGTTCTTTCACTGCTGGTGTGCATATGCTAAGTCTCGTTACAGTTGCTGCTGTGCCAGCACACACATGCAATGTACCAAATTTTAGTGAAGGCGCAGAATTACCCCATGCCATAGATAGCTGTTTTTATGCAGATGAAAATAATGTATCTCAAGCTTGTACTTCATGGACATATGATTATACGTATCATAAATCATCACGAGCTATCGATTGGGACATGGTGTGTTCGCGACGTTGGATGGGTGCAATGGCCCAAGCAGCTTATATGTTTGGAGTTTTTATCGGTGCCGTTACTCTGGGTAGTTTGGCTGATAAATATGGTCGCAAGATAATATTTAATATATCAGCAGCATTACAACTAATTCTTGGTGTATCTGTAGCCTTTGTGCCAGAATATTATAGTTTTCTTTTCATGAGATTCCTCTATGGAATCTTTGTTCTGCAGGCTCTTATATAACTGGTTCGTACTTTGTATGGAATTGGTCGGTGCATCAAGGAGAACAATTTGTGGTGTGATGTTTCAAGTAACATTTCATTGGCTTTATGTTGGTAGCAGGTTGGGGCGCACTTATTCAAAGTAGACTTTGGCTGCAGGTCGTTTATGGACTGCATGGTCTTGTATTTATAGGCCATTGGTGGCTAATGGATGAATCACCTAGATGGCTTTGGGCTCAAAATCGTGTTTTGGAAGCTGTAGCTATAGTCCAGAAAGGTTTGCGCAAGAATAAAAATCCACTTGTCTTGAGTCCTCAAAAGTACTTATCAAAAGCTGCAAAAGTAGTTAATAATATAAATAGAAGATCAGACAGAAAATATAGTGCCAAAGATCTGTTTATTCATCCAAAAATACGATATGTAACATTAAACATATGTTTCAATTGGTTCGCTAACTCTATTGTTTATTATGGATTATCTTTAAATACCGGTGTTCTCTTAGGTAATCCATTTGTAATGCTATTTCTTTGTGGAATAGTTGAGTTACCCAGCTATGCAATTGTCCTTCTAATAATGGACAGGATCGGACGTCGAAGTCTCATTAGCAAATCAATGATATTAGGCGGTATATTTTGTATCGTTGCTGCTGTTATCCCTAATGAGACAGAAGTCACAAATATTATTGTTATTGTCATTGTTTTACTTGGTAAAGCTTGCATTGCTGCTTCTTTTGCTGTTATCTATAATTATTCAGCTGAATTATTTCCAACTGTACTAAGGAACACGGCTATAGGCATTGGCGCAATGTGCGCTCGACTCAGCGGCACATTGACTCCTATGATCATATTATTAGATACTCTGAATCCGATGGTACCTGCAATATTTTTTGGAATTTGTTCTGGTTTAGCAGGATTTTTATCGCTATATTTAAAGGAGACCTTAAATGAACCAATGCCAGAGACGCTGGAAGATGTCTTGTAATATTGGAAAATTAAAAACAGAAAAAACAGAAAAACTTCTTTCAGCAGACTTACGAATACATATTAATATTATTAGAATCATATTCCTATAAATGTATTAAATTAAAAACTTTCTGGAATGAAATATTATACGTCAAATTCGTTTTTTACATTATGACTGATATTAATAAATACATGATAATTTAAATTATACGAAAACATTTACTTACATGAAAATGAATAACTGAAATTTTCTAAATAATAAAATCAGTGAAGTATTGAAAGAAATAAGGTAAGCTTTTCAAAAAAATGTTACATAAAAACATTAAATGACAATAAGTATACATATCTCTCATGTATTTTTTTTAATTTAATTTCCAAAATTAACTTTTTTTATTTTAAAATGTTTAATTTTTTTCTTTTTATTAATAATTGCTTTATTTATAAATTTTATAAAAGTTGAATTTAATTTTATAGATTTAATAGTAATAATTATACTACATTTCAATATGAAAAGATGATAAAACGGGTTTAAAAAAAAACTTTCATGTTATGCAATATGACTCTTTAAAAAATAAAAAGTTTAACATAAATTTATGACTCATGTGTAAAAAAAACATTAAATTTAAATCTGTTTTATTAAAAATGAATTTTAAAAAAGGATTGACCATAGATATTTTTTCTAATCAGTATAGAAAAATATTCAATAACAAGTAAATTACTATAGAAAGAATTGTGAAATGACACAGAAAATAATAAAATGCATAATATATTTTTTATTTTCACTTATATTTTGTGTTTTTCTTTTTTCTTTTGAATAAATATATTGAAAAAAAATTACATAAAAATATAATGAAAAGATTCTGTAATGAATTAAGCATCCTAAATAAAAAAGGAAACTGCATTCCTAAAAACTTACAATAAGGCTATAGAAAATTGTTTGTGAATAGTAATCATTTTTTAAATACATTTAAATTTAATAAAATGTATTCGATACAATATATATTGATGAAGATATGATTATTTAATAATTTGTAAAATATTGCTGATGTCTCCATAATAGTTGCAAATAATTTAGTGCTGATATAGGTATATTATAAAAGCCTTGTATAACCAGTAGCAAAAGATCGATGGATTATTAAATTTCAACTCATCCATACTTATAAAAAGAAACGTTACATACGCGAATAATGGCTATATTTCAATTCAAATTAGCAATTTGAGAAGGTACCAATCATTTGACTAGAGTAATTCCCTTATGTATACATAATTTATTAACTGGCAATTGTGTACAAAATGTGATAAGAAAAAACTTACTTAATATAGTTTTAATAAAAACCACCGATCTCAATTTCTGATAGATAGAATATAAAATATAAGCTAAAATGTTGTTTTAAACTACTTCTTTTGTCAAATTACTCTGTGAAATAACAAATGCAATCGCTAAATATTTAATAAATCTATTTATAGATGATTTAATATTAGTTGATATGGTTATTTATCAATAATTACCAATAATTATTTAATATAGTTTTATAATTAATTCACGGAAAATAAAAGTGTATATTAATCAAAATACGAGTAAAATTATACAAGAATAAAAATTTGGTAAATGTTATATTATAATGGTCATATTTATTTATTTGCTAATCCATAAATATCATGTACTCAACTCAACGTAAAATATCAATATAACTTACATAAAACTATCTTAAATAGTTTTTGACAGTTATTCATATTTTCTTTATACTTTGTAAAAATATTAAAAATTTATCTATCTCTAGATATATATTTGCCATTTATTTTCTACAAGTATAAAATAAACATTATATTAAGAAGCAACGTATTTAAATACTAAAACAAGATTTTTCTTATATGAATTTACAAAATTTTATAACTTCTTTAAAATAATTTTTTATACAAAAAAAATATATTCCGAAAAACTTGTTCTTAAAATTGCCTTAATAATTATAGATTGTTTTATAATCATAGTAATTGTAGTCATTGTAATCATTGGTAAGAATTAAAATCATTAAAAAAATTTTTCAATAGTAACTCATAAATGATTAATTATATTGATCATAAATTCTCTTTAACATATATAAGTACTAATATATGTGACATATAAAATTTTTTCCGTAAGTTTAAATATTTTACTTATTTTGTTACAGCTTATTAATTAAAAATTTATTTAAAGATCTTTATATTTGTATAAAATATATCGATATTAGAAACATAAAAATGTAGATACATATCAAAATAATTAAAAAACTGCTGCATAAATATCGAACAAATATACTTTCTAAATTTTAGAAATTGAAATAAATAATCTTTTTTAATAAGATAATATGCACAAATCTATTCAATTTTTTCTTAATTACCTATCATTGAAATATTTATGCTTGGTTATATAATTGACATCTAATTAGCATAATTTGAATACATAAAATAATTTGTTTATAATGAATAATAAACTTAATAAAATATATATAATAATATTAGAAAAACTACAGTTTTATATGCTTATCTAATTTTTATTTATGAATTATATATTATGCAATCAATTAATTTAGAATCATTAAGCGTTTCTACTTTTTAAACTAAGTATTATGAATTTAGAGAAAAATTTATGTTATGTATAAAAAGTATTCTAAAGAAATTTTTTTTTATTATTTTATAAAGTTAGTTATTTTTAATTTAGAATATCTATCTATATCCTTATTTAGGCAAGAGAAATTCAATATAATTAAAAATAATATCAATACATTCTTTATTTTCATTAAAAACTCTGATGGTATATTATTACTATAAATTATGTATTTAATAATTGTAATATTTTAAAAATTTAATAATAACAAAAGTATTTTTGTTTTAATTAAGTAAATATTAAATACGCATGAATATATAAAATATTTTAAAATTCTTTTAGATTCCAGCTTATTTTATAAGCAGATCAATTTTGTTTAAGTGATAATTAATTTTAAACTTAATGAAAATTGAAATATTTTTAATGTTACTAACACAATGTCACAATAAAGGGTGATGGGTCTCATTACTGCCCGATGACGCAACCCCGTCAAATCAAGAATTACTGATACAGACAGAATAAAACCTTCACTTTTCAAAGAATCTGAGGACAATATCTTGCAGCTTTCTCAGAGCCCACATTAGGTGGTCCTTAAACAAAATAATCAATGGCCCTGTAAAACATGTATAACATATTTGACAAACGCAATAATTTTTTACTCGAGATGTCTTTTCTCTTGCATGGAAAAGTACAACTAGTTTTTGTCAAGATCGCATTTTTATTTTTGTATTTTTATCTATACTATCCATATTATCCTGAGTTTCCCGCGAAAATGCAAAGAATTTCATACGAAATAATACAAAACATAATTTTTATTTATACAATAATACGAATACAAAGAAGATTTATTATCAAAATAATATGAAGAAATTAAATAAAATAAGTTTTATAAATAAATTAAGTGGATTTTATGTTATTATTAATTAGTATTTTGATACATACTTGGACATAAAAAAATTTAATACATTGATTACTAATTAATTGATAAGAAATTATATGTAACTGATTTATGATTTAGTATATGAAAATGTTGCATAATGTTTCCATTAAAATGAATTTGATACTCTTTAATTTGTATTTTTTACAAAAATGCATACTATATACATATGAGAATTTTGAGAATCCAAATTGACACACATTTATGAAATTTATTATTCTTTTACATAATCATCTGAATAAATAGTATGACTGAATTAAAAAATGTATTAAGCCTAATAAAAATTAGTTGTAATTGAAAAATTTATATTTGAACGAAATATTCAAATAATAAAAATAAATATAAAATTAAATGCGGTATGTAAGTAACAAATTTGGTCAAAATTCAAATACAACAAAAATTTATATTTTCTAGAAGTATAACATCTCAACATTAATTATTTATAAATTTAATAATTTTATATTATATCTGATATGTAACTGAAATATATATATATATATTTTTTTAAAACTTGGTATTTTTTTGAAAGTACATAATTATTATTAACTATTTCATATATCGGAAATAAATACTAACCCGAATATCTATGCGCATATCGATAAGAATTTTTACCGATAAGAAATTCAAATAAATACCTATGATAAACGTACACAACAATACAGCAGGGAAAAGAATTCATTATTAGCAAGAAATTCATATTTTTTTGGCGAAAATAGCACACCAAGATTTTCTGAATTCTTAAAACATTAGTTTTCATAAAGGAAAACATTTTCTTTTCGTTTTAACTTAAATATTATTAAAAACTTTAAGCGTGCGTTTCTGAAAAACGTATTTTCAAAAGAGTTGTTAAAAATTTGTCCAAGTTTATTCAACTTTTTATATTTAAATTTTAAAATAATTATTTTATAATCATGATTTTTCGGGGAAATTTGTTTTAATATTTTCATTTTTTATAAGATTAAATTTTTTATTTTTGTCAGTTAATATTTGGCTTCAAACTAATTTTTTTTTTCTAAAATCATTGGTCAAGTACGAGATATTTTTGTATAAGATCTACATTTTTCTGTCGGATTTGTTTTAAATATATTAGTTTCTAATGCCAATTGGCACCGCAAAATATCTTGTATTTAGAAATATCTTACTCAATCAGTTATTCAAGTAATATAAAAAAAAAAATGTTTTTAATTTTCTATTAATATATGTCAAAAACAGTAAAACTAAAGAAAATGCAGAAACAATATTTTTTAGATTTCGGCTATAACTATGTCTAAATGTAAAATATATTATGAATTAAAAAATTTTTTAATTAAAACGTGATTTTTATAAACTTTCAAATCTTATTTAGCACTAAACACTATACTTCTTGAATATATAATATTTAATTTATAACTATTTAATATGTAAGATCTTGAAAAACATTTGATTGTGTATTATTAGTTTACTTATTAAATAGAATATTAATGTTAAATTTTGCGTTTAAATTTCTTTAATTTCTGTACTGATAGTGCTACTGATACTATGTAATAGATATTTTTAAACTATTTTGAAAAATAATATTGTTTTAATAGAATAGTAATTGAGAAAATTTTCCTCTTGTTTGAAAATTATTTTTTAATTTTACTAAAAAGAAAGTCACCAAAAAAAAACAAGCATCTTAAACTTTTGTTAATATACTGTAGACATTGTATTTGTAAACAATCTTATATTGTTATGGAAACTTCTTTCACTTTTTAAATATTACTCATATCATCAGTGAGGTTACGTTAACATAAACAATAACGATACTTAAATTAATATTAACTTAGAAATAGTTTAAAATGCATTTCAAAATATGAAATAATTATCAGTATTTTCATTTTCTTAATTGTCATTCGTCATATTTTATATTTCAATTATGATTGAATGACTAATAATTAAAAAAATGTGACCAACTTTTTAAAGATAGAGTCACAGACCGAATATATTTTACATTTGTAAGTACCCCTCCTATCCAAAAACTGAACTTGATTATATCACAAGTTAAAATCTAAAATCATCGGGTGAATAACGCCGGAGTTATTTGTTCATCCAATGCGAAAAGTGTTTTTGAAAGAGTGCAAATTCAGCTACTACATTGCCCTTTTGGCGTGTACAACCTATTACGTATATCCGTAGGCTCTCGTGGGTTCAACGGCACCACGGCCTTCCTCCTTTTTTCAGGAACATCGCGCGCATTCGTCGTTGTGCAATATACAAGCGCAGTATGAGCCAGGCGATCCCCGCCGCTACTCAAAAGCCAGAGCAAAAAGAGCGAGTGTAAGCATATACTCTTAGACAAACGCGAGTAGTAGTGCGCAACGGGCGGTTCATGCAACTCATTTGTTAAAATCTTGAGAAGCGGAGCATGTGCTCGTGAGCAATCCGATCATCGGTTAGTTTTTTAAGGAAAAAGTGTTTTCTCTTTATTTTACCTTATTTAGTAGCGAAACAATAGTATTAAGTTTCCGGTGCATTTGCGGTAACTCATGAATTAACTTTCTAAGTAGTTTGTTAAACGAATTATTAAGCGAGTCATAGTAAAGATGATTTATCTATAAAGTGTACAAGTATTATAATTGCATGTGTATTTATGATTTGCATCTTCACTAGTAAACATTTTGAGTTTGTAATTTTGTAACCTTATTGTTTTATAATGAAACTTTACGTGTAAGTGATACATATAATACAGCAAATACATTTGAATATTTAATTATGCGTATGCGACGGATTTTGGTTAACATTTATTATACTCAATCTTATCAATATTGGAATGTTTCCGTATAAATTTACTATGTGCATTTCTTAAAGTCACATACTTATTTGAAATGTAATATAAATTTCATTTATTATTATAAAGTTGATTCCTTATTTTTCTGAATAGGTTTCATTCAGCTGACATAACTAATGCATGCATTGAAAACATTATTTAATAAATAAAATAACTGAAGCTAATTTTTTTCATAAAAGTTACATATTAATTTTATTTTTTTTAGTATATCAAATACTAGAAAATGTTTTTCACTTGAGATAAATCTAAAATCCATGTATACTTATTTTTACTTTATTTCAACGCATTTCATTGATTGATTAATGTTTTGATAAAAAGCATTGCATTGTTATTTAAAACTTTATTAAAACCCGACTAAAATAAATTTGAATTATTTTAAATTTTTATGAACTGCAATAATTTATTTTTATTCAAATTTTTGTTTGTTTTCTTGTTTAAATAACAAGATTGACAAATAATGTTTTTACATCTATATTAAATAAATTTTGGAATATACAGTTTGTAATAAATGGACATTATTTAAAGTTATAACATATTATTTTATATTTTAAAATGAATAAGTAGAAATAGTTCAATTGCATTAGACGAAAATGCATAATTTTTTAATGTTTATACTAATAACGTGTCATCAGTTTTTTCAAACAGGATACAGATTTTCTCTCTTATTATATCGGTGAAACTTTTAAAAGTCTCATTTACGATCTATTTACGACATTACGACATTCTATTAGGTAAATGTAAAAGGTAAAAATCTATGTAAATATACACTTGTATACATTATTAGTTAAATCTGTAGACTCATTACTTTCTACGACTTTTGACTACTCGATTTTAAAGGTATGATAACGAAAAATACTTTAATTTATGCAAAAATTAAAAAAAAGTATATCTAAATACAAGTTATTCTTGAAAATAAAAGTCTTAGCCAGATTGCGAATTATGACTACTGCAGCATACGTTCGACTTTTATATCATTTCTAAAAAATAAAAAAATTAAAAAATTAAAAAATCTTAGAAACTGCGTGCACTAAAGTTTTATTCTAATTACTTAAAGTGACCTTGCAGTCAAAACCTTCATAGCGTGAATGTTCTTTCCGTGAGATATTGATACACAATAACCTATTATATATCCATGGGTGATAAGCTGATCAGTAGCAGCGGTACTTATCATGTAAATTATATTGCTATTGTTTTAGTGTCGAGCGACGCCTTTCAGATACTCTCCTATATTTATCGAAAAGTTAATTAGTTTCCTATTACATAATAATAACAAGATTCTTATTCGAGCAATATTTATAAATTTCTTTTATAAACTAGAAAAAACTAATTAACAAATAAACACTTAATAAAAATGTCTTATGTTTGAGGTTTAAAATTTATTATTACTGGTTAATTTCAAATTTCAAGATATTATGTTCACCATGTTATTTGTAAATATTTAGAATAATATATAATTGTTTTAAAATCTATTTCACATATATAGCCTTTTATTACAAATAAGTATAGATATACTTGTTAATAAGTAATTTTAATAATTTAATAATTTATTTTGACATATTATAAGCTAAAACATTATTTGATATTTAAATTAATAAAAGTTTATATTAAAAATAAATAGTTTATTTTCATGAGTATAATAAATATTTTTATCACTTATTTATTAGTATTATACTTATATCGGATAATTTTTAATTAACAATTGAGTAAATCAACCAGAATTTAGAAGCAAAGTTTGATATAACTTTGTGCTTATTATATATTACCTTATCATTTTAACGTAAACGATTTTAAATTAAGAAGAACAGAGTTATTATTAACAAAAATAAAAATAAATAATGTTTTGTCACTATTTATATATGTAGCCTATTGGTAGTAATAAGTGTAGTGTTGATATATCGAATGAAGAAAATGGAAGGAAAAGTTTCCACCGTGGGAGAATTGATTGACTTGAAAATACTTAACGTAAGAATCATTCGCGATAGAAGTGGTTTTATTAACAGAAACAAAAACTCTTTGAGAAATTTTTCAATACTTTCTAATAAAAATTATAAGAAATCCCAATAAAATCTTTGTTTTACAAAGATTAATTTTTTTATTTAATTAATCTTAATTTTATTTTAATTTTTTTTTAATGAAAGAAAAATAAACTATATAATTTGTAATAATTTTTTTTCATATTTTGAAGTTTATATTAATTATTATAATCATTTAGATAACTTCATTAGGTTAATAATTTAGACGAGTATAATAAATAATTTAATTTTTCATAAAAATGCAAGTGAAAAACATTTAATAATCACTTTTTAAATTATTGATAATTTATTTTTGAACTAACCGAAAAGTTCTTTTTTAATAGCTTAGAATAAACAGGTTTGTTTAAATTTTATTTTACAATACATTTTTTTTGAAAATAAATAATATTTTGTGATCATACATTTATAAAATATTTATAATATACTTTGTTTTTTGTAAACTATATAATTTATATTTATATTTCTAATAAAAAATATATGTATATATATTTTTTTTTTATTAGTAATATAAATTTTAATTATTGTTACGTCTATCTTTTAAATATAATTAGCAACCTCTAATAATTTATACCTCTAATAACAAGTAAAAACAATAGAAAAGACTCTATCAATTATTCAATTCTTTTAATAATATAACCAGAAAATGAAGTTAGAATATGCTTGAACCGTAACATTCAATTGAGTGTGTATGACATTAATGATGTGTGCAATTACGCAAAACTTTAGTGCTCTATTAACAGAACCTATTCTAATCGAGCGGGACATTCTCTGGCTATATTCCGGCAGATCAAAAATGACACGCAGGCGTAACAGAGGTTAGCATTCTTCGAGCTACTGTTTTAAAAGCGAATTGATAGATCTCGTAAGTTTTTTATAAAGTTAATAACTAAAATTTTTACTTCTACTTAATTTAAAAATTTTTATCAACTGTTTTTCATTTGTATCGTAAGCATAACATCAATATAATTTTATTTTTAAATGATAAAATATTTTTATAAATATATTCAATCAAAATATTATGTGTAAAACTGATTTAAATAACTAGTTTATTAAAATATATGTTTCAAAATGCATTTTTAATGAAATCAACTATCATAGAATTGAAGAAAGTTCATTATTGAAAAATAATTATGCTTAACATTATAAGGCTCAAATTTTAAGGAATACGTACGTTATATTATAACTTTAATTATTCTTATCATTTATCATTTTTCGTATCTGCTTTGGAATTTTTGTATATAAAAAGTAACATATATTTACTTGAGTAGTTATATAAATTCATAATAAAATTAATCAATTCAAATAATAATGTAGGATTATTTTTCGTAAATAAAATTTTTTTTAGTAATTTTGAGGAATACGTTATAATAAATAATTAAAACAAAGGTAATATAAAATAAAAAAATTGTTTTTAATATTAAATTCAATTTTAATGGAAAATTAATATAATTTTTAAATCTAAAATACTAAATCCATATAAATAATTTACGATTTTAGTAATAATTAAAAATATCTAAATATAAATAATATTACAGATTATCTGATTTCTAAAATAGCCAAAATACTGTTTTTTAAGTATTTCAGCATTCTTTTTCTTCTCTCCTATCTTATTCTCTGTTTTCCTTCCTTTTTTCTTCTATTATCCTTTCCTTTTTATGCATTGATATTTCTCTCTTTTATTTTTTTTCTTACTATATCTAAGTTTTTTATCTTTCGTTTTAGTTCTCGTCTAATCAAATTATTAAACAAAATTAAGTGAATATAAATTCTTTTTAATTTGCAGATAAAATGGTAAAGTGTACTTATCAAGGCCAACAGACTCTCGTCTATCAATGTTCATCAAAAAAACAGTCAATCGTCTGAAATACGGATATCAATATATATGACCAAAATAAGAACGTACATGTATAGAAGCCTATAAAATACAAATCAGAAAAGTGGAGTCAAGATATCTTTAAAAAACCTACGCGTAGCCTTTTACTTTCAGATTAAGGTGAGTTAGCTCGCCGGCTAACGTTTTTTGAGAAATTAGAGAATGTATTATAAAAATACGTATTTATTTTTACCATACTATAAAAATAGATAAAAAAGTATTATAAATTAGTATGTCATTAAGTATATCATGAAATTAATGTTGATTAGAATATTTTGAAATAAAATTTTCAAATAATTTTTTTAGTTTCACTAGTTATTAAACATTAATGCAAATAAAATTTTAAAATTCATTTAATCGTGCATTAAAATATTGTTTTTGTATTTATTAAACTATTATATTATAAAAATAATATATTTTTATTTAAAAATATATATGAAAATAAAATGTAACATAACTATAAAATTTGTTTCCAAAAAGAAATTTTTTAAATTTACTATTCGTAAATTTGATATTATTTTGATTTATTTACTATTCATAATTTGTTAATTGATTTCATCTTTACAAAATATTTTGCATTTTAGTTTTGTACCTTAAGCTCGTTAGATATAAATTAGCAAGTAACAAAGTCGAGTAATAATAACATTAGTTTAACTTTTAGCTTTCTAGAAAATCAATATGCTCTCAATTATTATCTTTACAATTCTTGTAAAGCTTTCAGAAAACATCAATCAGTGTGCCCGTCATTAAAATTAAACAAAAACAGAAAAAAATATAAGGCGAAAGTAATAAAACTTCAAAGATGTCGCAAGTAGACGACCTTGAGGAGGTCATGTCACACCTGGGTGAATTTGGTAAATACCAGGCATGGCAATTTTCACTTCATGTAATTGGTGCTCTAACTGCCGGACTTCATATGCTGACCCTTGTTACTGTCGCAGCTGTACCTCCCCATTTTTGCAATGTACTAGAACATAATGAAACCATCTCTGATAATTCTTCGTCTACACCATATGCTATTGATAGTTGCTATTATAAAGATGTAAATAATGAAACACAAACTTGCACTTCTTGGACCTATGATACAACATATTTTCAATCGTCACGTGCTATTGAATGGAACTTTGTCTGTTCGCGACGTTGGATGGGTTCAATTGCCCAATCAACTTATATGTTTGGAGTTTTTATCGGTGCCGTTACTCTGGGTAGTTTGGCTGATAAATATGGTCGCAAGATAATATTTTATATATCATCAGTAGCGCAACTAATTCTTGGTGTATCTGTAGCCTTTGTACCAGAATATTACACTTTTCTTTTCTTTAGATTCCTCTATGGAATCTTTGGTTCTGCAGGTGCCTATATAACTGGTTTTGTACTTTCTATGGAATTGGTCGGTGCATCAAAGAGAACAGTATATGGTTTGATGTTTCAATTAGCATTTGCAACCGGTTTTATGTTGGTAGCAGCTTGGGGTGCAGTTATTAAAGACAGATTTTGGCTCCAGATCGTCTATGGACTGCATAGTGCATTTCTTATCGGTCACTGGTGGCTAATGGATGAATCACCAAGATGGCTTTGGGCTCAAAATCGAATTACCGAGTCTTTGGCAATTGTCCAAAAAGCTTTGCAAATGAATAATAGCCGAGTGGTTTTGGATGTTGATAAATATACCTCAAAAGGTAAAATAAAAGAAATTAACGAAGAAAAATCTTATGGTGGTATAGATCTACTGAAGACACCTAATTTACGAAAGAAAACACTAAATGTTTGTCTGAATTGGTTTGCTAACTCTATTGTTTATTATGGATTATCTCTCAATACCGGTAATCTAGTGGGCAACCCCTATTTAATGATGTTTCTTAGTGGGCTAGTTGAAGTACCAAGCTACATCTTTATCTGTCTTGTGATGGATCGTACTGGACGACGAAGTCTTATTAGCGCACTAATGTTAATCGGTGGTGCATGCTGTATCATCGCTACTACTATTCCTAAAGATATATCAGGCGGGGCAATAATTACCGTTAGTATCGTCCTATTTGGAAAAGCTTGCATAGCTGGATCTTTTGCTATTATCTATAATTATACAGCTGAATTATTTCCAACTGTACTGAGAAATACGGCATTAGGCATCGGTTCAATGTGCGCACGACTTAGTGGAGCATTAACTCCCTTGATCATGTTATTAGATTCATTCAATCCAAAAGTTCCAGCAATATTATTTGGATTCATAGCATTATTGTCAGGATTTTTATCACTATATTTACCTGAAACCGTAAATCAACCAATGCCAGAGACTTTAGAGGATGGAGAAAATTTTGGTAAAGGCGATACGTGCTTTACAACTTGTTTTAATAGCAGAGTGAAAGACAAACAACCATATGAAGTTGCACTTCAAAAAATTGACGATAATGAGAAAAATTAAAAATGATTTTGAAAAAAGAATCGTAATTACAAAATGACGTAATGGCGTTATCAATATGCTTTCTTTATAAATTTTTTCAAACTTCGTTAATTCTGAAATGAAATTGTATAATAAAATTAAATTAGTAATTTAATTAATTATTAAAAAATTTTTATGAATAATACTAGATTTTTAATACGTCATACTTTAATAAATTTTTATTAGTACACTCAAAAATTACATTTCAATACTATAAATATTAGATATTAGATTATAAACTACTTTAAATATTGGATTATAAAATATGTTAATAAATGTATATGAAGGAAATTTATAAAATTTTACAATGATCTTAATAATTTTTTCAAATAATATATTTAATATATGTTCATAAAATTAGATAACTAACTAATTATTATAAATAAAACCTTAAAATATAAATCAGATCATAAATTAAAAATGAAAACACCTAAAATGTGCATTAAATCTTACGTTATATTCAAGCATGAAAACGCCTACGTAGATAAACAAACACGTTTTTTAGAGACCATGAACAAATACGCTGTTATATATATGCATGTATATATAATATACTCCCATTATATTATTTATATATAATATAATGGGAGCATATTAAATCTAATTTGTAAAACAGATCATTGCAACAATGATGCAATTCTTATAAACGCTGTATACTTAAGCAATGTGTACTTTAAAATAAATAAAATTAATGTATTTAGAGGTTATTTGGTTAGTAAATTGAGAATGGTAAAAATCTGTTAATAAATGTGTTTTTTTATATATAGACAAATATAATTCTTCGATATAAATAGTAAAATAAATATTAGAATATATGTTTTTGAAATGTTTGGTTAATTCTATTATTAAATGTATATTAAATAGTTTTCTTAAGCTATTTTTTATTAAAATAAGTATTTTTATTAAAAAATTATAATTTATAATTTTATTTTTAAAATTTATAATTAACAAACGAATTTAATAATAGAAAAAGTGACACCCAGAATTATGATCAAGTAAAAAAAATAAAATAATTATCAATCATCTATATATCTTTCGTTTTTTAAACAATATTTCATTGGTATTGTTGGCATATCAAGTTTGACAAAATGTTTTTTAAATTCCATTTTAAGAACTTTCTAATAATTAAAAAATTATGTATATATTTGTTATATTTAATATGTATGAGAACCATAAAAATTATACAATAATTTTAATAATACTCTTCTTTGTAATTATTGAAGCAAAATCAATAATAAAATTGCATATATATTTTTATAAAATGTACGGAAACTTGAAAAAGGTTTTCTTCGACCAAGAAAAATATATTTTCTATATCCTATTATAAGTGAAAGTATTGTAAAAAATAGATTGTTAAATTGTAAAAGAATCATTTTTTATAAAAATACTTTCTAAATAAAATATTTTTATTATTAAATGTGTATTATTTCTCTTAAAAGATAAATATATATTAATATTATAAGAAATATTAAAAATTAAATTTTTTTTAATTTTTAGTTTAATATTATATATATTTATTTAAAAAATATAATTAAAAAAACTATATAATTATATAATATATTATAATATAAAATAATTTTGAAATTTTCTCATCGATACTTGTTTCAAATGTTATTTCAAATAATAAGGAAACCCTGAACCCAAACTAATACATATTGGTTATACATAGTGGTTAATTAAAATAAGTAAAAATTGTACTATAAATATAACTATACAAAAAAAAAAAAAATCTTTGATTATATCATATACCAAATGACCAAATTTTAAATGCCTAACTTTTTTCTCGAAACTTTTATTAAAAAGTTTCCTTATAAAGTTACTATAAAGTATGAAAACATCTATAAATTCTTGTTTTCATATCCATAACTTCTGAAAGGTCTAATTTAAAAAATTGATATATATCTAATATATCATATATATATTATATAGTTACATATTTATATGAATATATATATATATATATATATTCCTCAATAATCTATAGAAGTTACATTAAAATTTTAAGCCCTGTTATCGGATCAGAAATCCATGTTTAGAGAAGATTAAATAAAATTCTCCAAATAAGAAATCAAATTGCTTACACCGCTATCATGTACACTTCATATACCAATTTCGTATATAAGTTACTATCTTCAATATGATATTAAAAATAAAAATAAAATATTAACCAATGGGAAAATTATTTTTCATTTTTCAGAAACATTTCTTCGTAATACTGTGAATGCATAAACTATCTAAAAATAATTCAAAACTATAATAACAACTATCATACATTTTTTTAATTGTAATTTAAAAATTAATAATATGCACAAAGTATTATAAATATAAATATTTTTATTAGTTAAAAGATTCTTAAATTGAATTAAATTTTATACTTATAAATATTAGTTGAAAATACATAGAGCCATTTTGCCTGGTCAAATACACAGATAAATTTACGAATATATTGTAATTGATGGAGATTTCACTTTAATTGATTTTTTAATTAGCTCTTGTAATTGTTATAAATGACACCAAATTTAAATTTACAATTAATTTGTGTTCAATGTAAGAACTACTGCAGAAATAATACTTTTAACATTTGTGAATATACTAGAGTATCTGCAGTATCAGCCAAAGGTAATATATATATAAGATTGTGAACGTGCGCGTGTGTGTGAATTTAATAATAATCATCACTCTATAGTTAAAATAAATTGTCTAAACTAATTATTATAAACATTGTTCTCATTATTATTGTTGTTGTAGTTATTATAATAATTATTATTATCATTATTATTATTATTATACTTTATTTATAATTTTTTTTGCACATCACTAATTTATTGTAATAAAAAGTAATACGTACAATAATATTGCTGAGATAATTTGTATTTTTTTATAACATTTAATAGAATTTTATACTTTTTTATAATTTATTCATCAAATTCTAGCATGAATGTAAAGGATTACGAAGTTAGAGTTGTGTAAATTTATTAATTAGTAGAAAACTAATTTTAAGATTTTTAATATCAATTAAATAATTTATATTTTATAATATATAATTATTGTTTTTTATATTGGTAAATTTTTCTTAATAATATTATAGGATACATTATTGTATTGTTAAAAACTTGATAACTTACTTAAGTTTAAAAAAAAAAGTCAATTTTATTTATTTACAGACCAATTATGAATCAGAGAATTTATATATTACTGCATATTAAGACTGTTAATTCGGGTATAATAACAAATTATTCATTATAAAATTATAATCGATTACTTTTTTAGATTATTGTTTTTATCTATCATAATAAATGAAAAAGTAGAATAAATTTACGAGTCAAAGATATACTTTTCAAAAATTCAAAGAAAATAGAGTTACAAAACACGCAATATGTATAATGTGTGTACAGGTACATATAAACGGCCTTACTAAACTCGGTTTCTTATCTACTAATTTAATATACATAGTCTGACATATGTACTAAAAAGTTTTCAACTATGGTTTCGCAGTTTAAAAGTTATTTAATTTAATAATAATTACATATTCTGGTAAATTTATGTTAAATACCAAGTAAAAAATTAAAACATTAGGAAACATAACTTTCAAAATATAACATTTTTTCCCTATATAAATATTTCTTTTAATAACACAATTATTTTATAATCTTATAATTCTTTTTTTTATTACTTTACATATGTTTTAATTTTTACATTTGAATATTTGTTACGTAAAATTTGTTAAAAATTATGAAATGTAATATATTAAAATAATATATAATTTTAAAATTTTTTAATGATATAAATATAATAATAGAATAAATAATATAATATTCAAAAAAATCTTTCAAGATATTTTATATGTCTTAATATTATAATATTGATTCAGGCTGCATTTAAATTTTCTATCATAGTTTCAGTGTCTACAATTTATAAAGTCAAGAAAATATAAATAATAATTACAGAAAATATTCTATGATTTATTTATAGATTTACTTCCCTATATATTATAGGTAAATATTAAAAAATAGTGCGGATGTAATGCAACTAATATAGTGCTTTAGATATTGTTAGAAAAACCAAAAACAATAAATGTAAATACTTCTTATACATTTTTAATTACTATTTAGTACTTAAATAATTGAATATTTCCGTAAAATTAAATAAGATTTCTATTAAAATTAGTAATAGGCCATTTTACTTATAAAATCATTTAAATATTTCAATTTATTGTCCTCCTATTACGTACTGATTAAAAACAGACAGAATATAAATTATATAGAAATAACATTTTTAAATTTTACGCTTAAAAATATGTAAAATTAAGATATTTTGAATAATGTTTTTTAAATAAATATTTTTTATGTTTATATTTAAATAAATATATTTTAAATAAATACTTATATGTTAATTAATATAATTATTTCTGTTAAGCCTTCAAATAATTTTTGTAATATTGTAAATATAATCAAATAAATTTTATAAATTCTCTTTCAGTTATATTTATTTATAAACTTAAATTTGACAAGTTTCTAAACGAATAATATTCTATACAAACATATGTATAAAGATTTTTCTGACTCTCGATATATTACTTTTCTATAAAAAGACGAAGTATACGTACGAAGTATAGTCGAAATATACATCAAATATGAACTTATAAATCTCATTTCTACTAAACGATATACTAATAATTATTTTATGCAGACATTGTAAATGAAATGTATGTGTATATATAACTAATATTTTTCTTACTTTTTATATAATAATAATTACATAAAAAATAATTACACAATTTTTCAATCAATATTTAATTTTTGTACTAAAAAACTAATCAGATTTACATTTTATTAAATTACAATTAATATAAAATAAACCAGTATTCAGCTAAGAATAAATTTATATAACATTAAATTTTCTAACGAAATTATATATTATAGATTGATAATGAATAACTTTATTAATAGTTCTATAACGTTTTGGATTTATAATCCAATATCATTTCCAAATATTATATTATTTTATAATAATTCGTGTAAAATTTGACACATAAATTTTAATAATTTCTTTATATTATAAAGAAAATATTGAATTAAAAATTTTATGCTCAATCTTTAAATTTATTCAAATTATACTAAAAAATATAAGTCATTATATAATTTCTAATATAGAATGGTATATTCACCACATTATCCTTATAATTTTATATAATATTTAAAAATTATTTTTTAATTTTTACATATTATATGAAAAATTTCATATTTTAAATCAAATAACTTTAGAAGTAATTTTTTCATTCAAAAAAAATAGCAATTATATTGTAAATATATTGTATACATAGTAAATATTTTTTATAATTTGGTGATCGTGTATTTCCATTTATTTTATCTATATTAATAACCAATGTTATATATTACTTTTAAAAAATTAAAAACGTATTGAATAAATCAAGTTATATAATAACTTATAAATAAGTTAATAATATAGATAGTTATAATTATTAAAAAATTTTTTAATTTTAAATGAACTATTAAATTTTGTATAAAAATCTACTGTTACTTCATTTTAGTTTTTTATGATGTATAAAATGTGGACGACTAACATTTTAACAGAGATTTTAAGAATACATTTACTGCAATTGAAACAAATACAAATTTTGTATAAAAAATCTACTGTTACTTCATTTTAGTTTTTTATGATGTATAAAATTGAAGAATACCTTGTAAAAGCTTGTACAGATACTTTACTGCAATTGAAACAAATACAAATTTTGTTTTCTAAATGACAGTAAAGAAATTTTCTAAGATAGTATAAGAAGAGATAAAAATGTAAATTACCAACTCCTTATTTTCAATTAAATTACAACTAAAATATTCTATTGAAAAAAAATTTTTTTTACATATTTTTTACGAATTATTCATACATAAAGACCTTATTCATACATATCTATATATCTATATATATATATTTAAATATTAATTATACAATGTGTAGAATAGTATTTGTCTTTACAGTTTATTAAGCTAATTTTTTCAAGCATTTTTATTTTTTAATTAAAATTATTTAATTATAATGAAAATATTATTTATTAGTTAGTTCGAAGTTCGATTATTAAAATAATTAGAACCACTGGAAAATGATTTTACTTAAAAAGAGAATATTTATTTTGATATTATATTTTATTTGTCACTAATTATAATATTATGCGTGCTTTGCAATAAAATAATTTTATTGAATTTAACATTAAAAAACAACCGATATATGATAATAATTCATGTATATTTCCGGATTTAAAAATAAATATTATTATTTAACTTTTGCGATGTATACATACAAATTCACGTGCTTAATTTCTTAAAATGTAACTTTAATATTTCACTAAAAATAAGTGTATTTCGGATGACCACGTATAAAAAAAAAGAAACAAATAATTTTTAATAATCTTTACTGTTAAAATATTAAATAAATATGTACATTTGATAATTTAAAAACATTAAATCTTGTAATAAATTATATATATTTCTTTAGCATTTAAAATTTTTTTTTTTGATACAACGAAATTCTATTTTAAAACATATAGTCTTAACACATTAAATGTTTTAATATAATATAAATTTGTCGATTATAGTAAAAGATAAAATAAATAAAATTTTACTCTAAAAAAAATCATACAATTAGCAGAAAAACTGACGCATATAAATAATCAGGTCATAAAATCGAAATATAATGAAACATCAAAAAAATCTTTTTTTAATGAAAAAAATTATTTTTAATAAAAAAATTTTAAAATTTACTGAAGTACAACAAATTAAAATTGAATTTAAAATATTTATTTTAACTTTATTAAAAAAGTGTTATAGAGCTCAAGAAATTAGAAACAAATTATTTTAAAACACGAAATTATATTAATATATGGAAAATATCGTCTTAGTATAAAAAATTTAAGAATAAATTAGTCGACTAAACACTTCATTTTGTTAAACTAAGTCTTAATGTATCATGAACAAAATTTCACTTATAATAATGGATCATTTTATAAACAAATCAATGTTTCAGATAAAAATGTTTCATTGTAATATGAATTTTCTGAACTATATTTTTAATAGAATTTCAATAATTATCTTGAAATAAAGTGATTTAAATATCATTTAAAAGTTGAATTTATTTTTTATTAAATTCAATAAATAAAAAAAAAAATTTTTATTCAAATATTCTAACTAATGAGAATGAACTAATAACGAAATTTTCATCTGAATATTTGTAGATACGTAAAGCTTTTCAAATTTTGATGAAATTATTGTAGAGAAAAAGTTGTTGAATTAAATTCACCATATAAATTAAATATATTATAACAATAATTAGTTCATTGTACTGAAATAATTTATATATATAATTAATATTTTTTCTCTTTTATAAAATCATAAACTTTATGTATTATAATGAATTTGTAAGAAATATTTAGTAATATATACTTATCTATATACTTATCTATAATTAGTTCCATAAACACCATTTTTAGAGTAAATGATTTAATTCAGTACAGGATCATATTAAAAATATAACTGATGATATAATTTCTTTTTCTTATATTTTTATAAATGATTGAGATTATTTGAAAAAATATGTTACATTTAATAAAAGTTTTAATACTAGATAGAAAATATTATCGTAATAAACTTTAATTTATGATAAGCATCAAACTAAATATTGAACTATGTCATTATCAAAGTATAATTTTTGAGAATTTATTAATTTTATTTTAGAATAGAGTGAGGAACAGAAACAACTTATTTATGACTTCTACTGGTAGAAGTACTTCTTCGCAATTTTCTTGAAGAAAATAAATGTATGGAATCATTCAAAAGTATAATACCAAGTTAAATCAATTTTACATATATTAAGAATATTAAATAAGAAATTGCATTGAAATTAATAGTCATACTATTAAAAAATGTAACAGTGACAAATTTAACCCTTACATCAACAAAAATCGATGCCGATACTTATCGGGAGTACTTAAGAGAACGTAGGTATAGAATTTCTCAAGTTATCGCGTGCAGTAAAAGGCGATCTATGAATCAAAAACGCCTTTGTTTCTTTGTTCAAGTTGTACAAGCCATACTTAAGCATTTATATATCGGTTACACTCTATTCACCAAACGAAGAAAATTTGACTGTTATAGTTACTCGGAAAAAGACAGAAAAAAAACAGATACATTGAGTTCATCGTATTTTCAGGCATGTAAGCTCAGAAAATACTCACCTGTCTGCACGTCCAAGTATCCTTCCATACGATGCCAAATATGCACTGCTCCTTGTGTTAATACTATTGTCGTACTCAGCGGACAGTCTGTATACACACGCGGGTAGACAAAAAGAAAGACGGAGATAGATGTTGCATGAAAGCGGGAATAGAAGGATGCTCAAAGTCGAGTGATATATTACAGGATCGTTAAATAGAAGAAGAAGAGAAGAAGCGAGAGATCGAGAGATACTGAAAGTGTGTAAGAAAAAGAGAAAGAGGGAAGAAATGAAAAACCACAGCTTGCATGCTACAGCGACGATTGCGCTTCGCCGACTACTCGCGCAGTAGTTATTGAGGTATACTGAGAGAACGGGAAGGAGATGGAACAAGAGAAAGATAGAGAGTGAGAGGGAGAGAGACAGAGCGAGAGTACAGCGCGCGCGCGTACCGGGCTTGAAAACTCCAAGCGCGCGCAAATTTTCTCGAAATTGAGTTCCCGCCTCGACCAACTTTTCATCCCTTTCTTGTTATCTATTCTTATCTATATCAGATCAAAATCTTCGGTCCCTATACCCTTTTTATTATCATTACTAGACTCCATCATTGTGAACATATTACTGGTAATATTTTAGAAGACTCTAGTACTTGGGTTCAAATAAATTGGATAATTTCTAAGTGTAAAAGTTTCATTATATTTAAGTATGATTTTTGAAGGAATGTTTGATTGTGTAAGTACATTTTATATTTTCTTGGAAATTGTTCGTTTTACAATTTTGCGCATCTGATATCGTTATTAAAATTATTATAATACAAATTTAATCCAAATTTTTTTTAATTCAAACAAGAAAATACTGTTAATTATTTTATAAATTATGTAAAAATGTTTTGGAATGAGAGATGATATATTATAAGAATATAATATATTGCAAATATGCTCGAATTGAATCATGTATGTTCTCTATCTTTCTTTCTTACTATATTTTTTGTATGGAAAAATTTTTTAACAATCATTAATATACTAAGATAATATTTCAAAAAAATATTTAATCCTTAATAAATCTCATTCTGTTTTCCAATGTATTAAATGTTATTCTTAAAAATTAATTTTTAAATAATTTTTATATTTATTATATAAATGCTTTTAAATTATATAAATTTTAATTTATATCGATAACTCAAATCATTTATTTTATGTATTAGGTTTTCAATAATTTCAATTAAATTTATAGAAGTACAATTGTGCAATAAAATTTATCGTTTCAAAAACTAAATTATTTTTTAATGTATTCATTTCAAGTTAAAATATTGCACTGTTTATACTTAGATTCCAAAATATAATTCATATAAATCACTCAATATTATTTTATAATTTATTATTATCTTATATTCATCTTATAATATCGATGAAAGTTAACTTAAAATTTCATCATATTTATTTATGAAAACTATATTTACATTTTTTTTATCACAATACATATTTGATATATTAACGATCTATTTTACTCTTTTCTTTATTAGCCTCACAATATTGATAGCAATACAGTGTTACATGTATGTATCTTTTTTTGTTTTTTATTAAAAAATATTTATTTCAATATATAAAAATGATAAATTATTATGTATATTTTTTTAACTCATTAGATTATTTTTTTATTTTCTTTTATTAAAATAAAAATATTAAAATTTTAAATTATAAAAAATTTTAAATATTTTGCTGGTATTTTACAATAGAAAATAAGTTATTATTGATCTAATAAATTCAAACAAATTTTTAGTACTAATAATGCATCGAAATTTTGAAGCACTTTTATTTTGACTGTAATTTTATATTTTCTCTATTTAACATGTACTAATAATACATTTGGCCTTTTTTCTCTTCCTATCTCAATACATATCTGTCTCTTGATATTCTTCTTCGTTCGTTTGCTATTTTATCGAAATTTGACATTTCCCCTATATTTAATTAGATAGATATATATATATATATATATAGAGAGAGAGAGAGAGAGAGAGAGAGAGAGAGAACGTTTCGATAAACTCTGGATTTATCAAAATGCGCACTCACCAGGATCCAGGAATATCAACTACACTTAAGGGAATATTTCTGACATTTCTATGGGTTATTTTTAACTTTGTCAAAAAATAAAAAATTGCAATGTGTTTTTACGCGATATAATTATATGAAATATTTTTCATATTTTTTTTTATTATACAATATAAAAAAAACTCAAGAATTATATTTAAAACATAGTTGTACAGATTTATGAATTTTCTGTCTATAATTGACATTTTTTTAATAAAGAAAACAGCATTTATTAATAATTTTTTTATTGTTCTTGAATAATGTAAATTATTTATTGTATGTCTACATATTTCTAAGATTGTACTGTAAAGTTTATCACCATACATCTTAAAATATTTGTTTTAAACTTCTTATATGTCGAATTTCGTACAGTATGTATGATTAGTAAATAATTATAATTTATCAAAATATTTTTATTTATTTATATTTATTTTCTTAATTTTTCTTTATTTATAGAATACAATATAGATATTTTATATATAAACTGAGATATTACCATATGCAAAATTTTCTTGATTTATTTAAAAATATGTAACTATTAAACAAAAAATTAGGAATATATCTTTTCAACAATCTTAACGTTTCATACATATTTATATGACATATAATATTAAGTAATGTGATTATGGAAGTAGTATCTGACATTTTTATTTATTTATTATAAATTTATTAATTATAAATTTATTATAAATTTAAATATATACCCACACATGTGTATACCTATTTGAAATGAATGTTAAAAAATATTTAATTAAATAGAAGATTAAGTTAACGGAAAAAATACATAATAATTATATGAAAATTTACATACTATAAACTATTTCTGGTCAATTTAAGAAATAAAGAATCATAGTCAACAATAAAGAAACTTTTAACTATATATTAACTATTAAATATAATATTTTATCTATTGATATATCATTATATATTTTTTTTTCTGAATAGAATTTAATAGTTCATTTTATGTCATTTATATCAAAAAATAGTCAACTTGATTAAATGTCAAATATATTTATAAATTAAAATCATCAAACTTATAATTTGCTTTACTTATTCAGAAATATCGAGCTTAAATTAATTTTTAAGCATTTCTTTATTTTAATCTTCTTTTAATAATACAATATAATAACACAGATACATAAAATCCAATATTTATAACATTGGACTATTTCATTCATTCTTAATCGTAATTTTTGTGTTTATTTTTATCTTATTTTTATACATTTACTTTAAAATGCAAGAAGATTTTTAATAAAATGACTCTTTTTTAAAAAGTATTAAGTTCTATTTATTAATCATATATTAGATAAATAAGATATATGTTTTCTTATATTTCATATTTATTCTTCATACTAAAATATTAAAATACATCGGCCTATTTACGCTCGTTTAAACAATTTAACTAAATATTGTAATGATTTTATCTTGATTTATTTGATGTTTAATACATTATTATTTATTTATTTATTATTTTAACCTTTTTATGACTCCTAATTTCATTATTCAAGCTGAAGTTCCGAATTTAAAATTATGAATAATTTATGATTTAGATTAAATTCAAAAAATAATTATAACATAATGCTCCAGTTTTACTAAAACATTCTTTAACTATTTTTTGTTCTAATAAACTGGTCTCCCTATTATGAATTTAATGTAAAACATAATATTCATTAAGAGATTGAATAAAGCAATGGTTTTTATTAATATAATATAAATATTCAATAGTTTTGAATAATTTATTATTAAATTATTAGCTTATAAACGTTATTAATAAGTTTATTATATATAATTGATAATAAATAATATTTAAAAACTTTTTATTTGATTAAGACTTGATACATTTATAATTTTCTTTTTTAATTCTATAAATAAATCTTCGGATAATTTATAAATTTAAAGAATTTAATTTTTTATATATACAAATGTTAATTTTTATCAGAATAATATATAAATTTTTATGAAATTTTGGATAATAAAAAATAACTCTGTAATATTAATCATATTTAATAGTATTGATATGAGCAGTATTAAATATGGTCTTGTTTTTCTTAGACTACCTCTTCCTTTATTTTTGGCTTGATTTTCTTTTATTTGTACAAGCAATTTATCTTTATAATTTCAGACATTATATAAATTATAATTACTACAATCATTGTATATTTTCCTGATAACGTATTCAGTAAACTTATTCCTCAAATTGATATTATACTAAAACTGCATCTTTCAGGTTTATTTACAACTTTCTTAAATGTACATACTCTAAAACCTGCAGGCATTTTATGTTGTACCTTGTGGCTTTTAGCTTTATTTTACAATGATTCTTGAAAAGTAATGCAGTACTTTACGACTTTTAGCTTTATTTTACTACGATTCTTGAGAAGTAATCCTCTGCTAGATATAAAGCAACTATTTTATTTATATTTATTTTGTATACATAAAACAGTAATGAAAACTCTTAAGATTTATATTAAATCCTATAATAATGAAGCATTTCATAATAAAGAATTTTTCTAATCAATTTCATTTATTATTCTTTTTATATTCCTTCCATAACCTAGTATTTGCTTACAGTTAAATTTAATATTGTCAGTTTAATTGTTTGTTTCATATTGTTATCTAAATAATAATGATCATAATAAATAATTCTAGTTCTTATATTGTAAAAATATACTCTATCCAAAACTTATTCAGATGCCAATATTTAAAATCTTACCTTAGCTTCTTCAAGTTGTTTTCATATACATACAATAACTTCTATTCATAAAATTAAATGAAATAAATTGAAAATATTTTTAAAATTATTCTGCAAATACAGTGATAAAAAAAATTTTTTAAATATTTGTTTAAGTTTATAATAATAATTATTAGTAAAGAATAATAATTTTAAAACTTTCAACAGTCAACGATTAGATTTATCAATAGTTTATTTTAAACTTTACTAATTAGTTTTTATAATTTTGTTTTTCTTTATTTAAATCAGAATTATACTCTTTGTTATTAATTTACTGATAAATAAAATAAACATAATTATCAGTTACAATTTTGTTACTAAATCCAACTACTAGATATTTAAAATATAAAATAAATTATCTGAAATTCATATAATGTTTACATTTCAATATTAAATAATAAACTTAATAATATATTGTATAAAAATAGACTTAAATGATCGATAAAATTAAGAGCTTTTCTAATATTAATATTATTCTAGATCTGAATTTATTTAATTTAAATGAAGACTTATTCATATAGTTAAACTTATGAAAAATTAATAAAAATTTATGATTTAAAAAGAATATGTATAAAAACTTATTATAATTATAATTATGTAAAAAAATAATTAAAATTATCAAAATTATCAAGATTATAAATTATAATTTTTAAGTTTATTTTATAATAATTTTTATAATAAATTTAAACATTTGAATATTTAATAATAATTTTTTCAATATGCTCATGGTAATAAATAAAAAAAAATCAATAATGAATAAATGAATAATAAATAAATTGTAATTCAAATATTTGGTAGTAAAAAATTAGATGTGTCTACAATGTATACTATAAACTTCTTCATATTTATCGTATGAAATATTTACAAAAATAAAAAAGTAATAAGTAAATGTATTTTTTACTTTTAATAAATATATTTGTTTTCTGAAATAAAATAATTTATATTTAAAAAAAAATTATATACGAATTTTAAATGTATTTTTTATTTGTTATAAATTAAAACTATGTAGTTAAGATTTAATTACAAAATTTTAAAAGTATTTCTAACATTTAACATAAATATAGTCAATAACAACATGAAAGTTCAAATGTATTTGTTTGCAACTTATCTATCTTTTCATTTGTCTGTTACTTTTACACTTAAACTTAATAAGTTTATGACCAGACTGAAACTTAATTATTAGTCTTAGCTACAATTTAATAGTTTTATGCTAATAATTAAGTAATTTCAATGACTAAAAATAAAATAAATTTTATTTTCCTGTCTGTTTTTTATTATTTTATCATACTTATATATATGTATATAATTATATTTTATCAATTTATAGATATATTCAATATAATATATTTATTATTAAAAATATAATACTTTAATATGTTATAAATATTTTTATGATTTTCACGTGAATTATATTTTTTATCCATAAATATTTTAGTAATATAATAATTTGTTTTTACTATATAACGATTACATCTATGATAAAAAATTAATGTACTTTTTATTGGAAATGTAAATTTGATATAATATTATTGGCATATAAACTTATTTAAATTGCATTTACATTTCACTTTAGATTAAATTGAAATATTTCTCTACTAGAAATGAAAATATCGTGCTAGTAGTGAAATAAATACATATATATATATTAAACAATATTATTAAAATATAATTGCTTTCCAAATTTATAATTATTTATTCAATACTATCTAATTAAAATTTAATGTTTAAATTTAATTTTGTCCTTTTATTTAATAAAATCATTTAAATACATTTAATTGAAATGCATGTTATTCTATACCTTTCTTAATTTTATTTACATTAAACAATTTTCTGATACGATCGAATGTTAATATATTTTTTATAATAATTAAATTAAGGTGTTTCATTGAATTTATTACGAAAACATTCTAAATATTTGTACAGTACATCAAATTTAGTTTTATATGTTATCATGCTAATCATCGAAAATATTAAGTCTATTTCAATTTTTTTTTTATGTTACTCTTAAAATTTACGTCAATTCAATATTATTATATAATAATATAATTAATAAATCGAAAAATATAAAAAAGTAGATAAATGTAAGTTTTTTAATAATACTTTTACTGCATTTATAATGATAAATTTTTAAATATATTTCATATTGTACTATATATATATACATACACAATGTACTATAATTTAAAAAGAAAGAATACATTCTGTATTTGCTGTCAAAAGCTCCATGATCGCATGATAAAAAAAGAATTACATCTTTTCCTTGTCTGTTCTTTTATTTTAAAAAGTAAATCTGATAAGCATATTGCGTCAAAAGAATTGAAGGACTTTCATGGTCGGCTTTGTTCGTGACAAGAAAGATAAGAATCTCACAGTAGGTACCATCAGAATTTTCGACATTTCATATTATGCTTGTTAATACAACTAGTTGCTGAATTCTACACTTTCATTTTCTACGATTCACCTTTTATAAAATACTAAATTAATGATAGAAATATGTTATTTTTGAGAACTTGAAATTTCTATTTTTTTACGAAGATAATATAGTATAAAATAATCGCTAATAGATATTATAATTTATACAATTATTTTTGTACTTTGAAATTTTCAATAATATTATTTACGAATTAGTTATTAATAAATTAAAAAAATTGCTATTTAATTGATTTATAGAAAAATAATAAACATGTAAAAATGAAAATCATTTAAATTAATAAATTAATATTATATATTGGTTGAAAGTATTTCACATAAGATATTTTATGTAAAATACTTTCAACCAATCTTTCACTTCTCAACATTTATTTTTTTTATTAAAAAAACTTTTAATAAAACTCACTATTATAATGCATGAAGGCAAACTTATTTAATTTTCACAGTTACAATTGATACACAATAAAGACATAATTATTTTATAATTATTAATATATTCTAAAAATAATTTAGTTCAAGAAATACGTTTGATTAAAAAATAATTATATATTAATTTGGCGTTCTGATAAGTAAAATAAATGTTTTCTTTAATTAAATTAAAACTTTTTAAATAAAATTCTTAGTATTAACAATTTGAATGCTCTAAATAGAAATATTTAATTTAACTTTAATTTAATAACATAAATTTTATATTTCGAAAACTATGTAATTTTATCCTGTTCATCAGAGAATTTTTATTATTATTTATATTCTTTTACATTCTAAAAGTATTAAGTTACGAATGAATTTAATATTTCTTTTGTAAATCTAGGAAAATAGAAAAGAATAAGAAATAAATTAAATTTTTATTATCAATGTATAAAATATTAAAATTAATTAAAAAAAAAAAAGATTAAATGAAAAAATAAATTATTTTTCCCGGACATTATATAAATTTATATTTAATCTGTGCTTTTTCAAAACATTTTGTAAAAAAATATAGAATGTAGCTTACATTTTAAATAAACGGTGGGTATAATTTATCAAACTTTATATTTATCCAACGTTTTAATAGATTAATTATATAGTATAATTATAAAGCAATTAAATAAATGGTTTGAAGACAGACGTTCATTGTCTTAGGTTTTTCCATTTTTCTTATACACGTCTGCGAATGACCTAAGTAGAACGTCGTAAATGTAATTTATAGTTTTTGGTCTTTATAAGGAACGTAAATGTCTTCATTCGGTTGGTTGGAAACATCTACTTAAAAAGTAAGGATGAGTTTTTCATGTACAATGTAATTATTTATGTCTGCATTAAATAAAGTTCTTTCTTGTACTTTTATTTCACCTCTTCAAAACAATGATTAGTTACTTATAGTAAATCTAATACAATATAGTAAAAACTTACTCTAAAAATATTTATTTATTATACAAAATAATATTTTTCCATTTATAATAGTGAAATAAAGATATATATCCTAAGATTTATATTATAAAAATTTATTTTTTACAGAATTTTTCATACTATTCATAAGCAAATAGGCTTTTAACTTAATTTAGTGGTAAATAATAAGTTAACTCTAAGTTTTAATATCATTTTTTATCATAAAAAAAAATTTTTTAACCTTTTTTTACTATAATAATTATTGTAAAAATTACACTAGGACTATTTGTTTACCTTTGGATATTTATCATATCATATTTTACTCTATTTCAAAGTTTGGGAATCTTTGTAATAAATTCTAGAATTCACCCAAAACTGTTTTCATGAAATCATCAATAAAGAGTTGTTACATTTCAATAAAGTAATTACTTTATCTGCTTGAATAATTTTATATAAAAGATGAACCTTCGTATATATATTTATTTATTCATTTATTTCCATATTAGATAATATATCCAAAAAAAAAGTTAATGATATACTTTGCTTTTCAATATTAAAAAATCTGAAATTCTTGTAAATACAATTAAATTTTGTCCATATTATGTAACATTTTAATCAGTAATAATATTTTTAAATTAGGAAATCATGTTTTTAAGTAAATACTTTTACTTTTAAAGGTTAATGTAAGAAAATTCACTTTTTAAAATAAAATATAACTTTTACTTAAGAAAAAAGTGTATTTGCTTTAAAAACTGAATTTATTCTTGTATATATATATTTATAAATAAGATATGTTTTTATGTTATATTTCGAACATTTCTTTAATTATACTCATTTACATATTAAATAATTTTTTAATCTATTAGATGTACGATTAAAACGATATTATGAAAAAATATTTCTAAAAAATTAAAGTATAACTTTATGGCATTTTTTTTTAATTAAGCATATTCTTTAACAGATTTAAATTTAAATTTAGATTCTTAGTCAAGTTAACCTTTATATTTAACTTATGAGAATATATTATGTTATTTGATAAAAATTTTGCTTAGAATATTCAATTTTTACCTAAATTTTAATTGTTTTAAGTACAAATTTTAATCGTTAACTAAAATAGAAAAATTATGATAATAAATCTATGTTAAATCATTTTAAAACAGTTCTTATTATATTTAGAGTAGATATAATCTAGATATTCTTGATAAAATATTCGAATCAGCTAGTCAATCATAATATATTATGATAAAATTATAATAATTGAGAAATAGAAGTTATATCTTGAATTATACAATTATAAATTAATATTATCAAGCTTATACTGGTCATAATCATAAATTAAAAAATATTTTATTGAATAAACATAATGTAATTTCAAGTAAATTTTAAATAAATATCGATAATTTTATAATTATATATTTAAAATATTATCAATGTACGTATACTGTTTATTTCTTATTTACATAAATTTCTTCAAAGTTGATTTAGAAAAATTTAAATTTTTTACGTGAGACAAACTTTTTAATTTCTTTGTTATTTCAAATAATAAATAATATGTATAGGAAATTTTTATATTTAAAAACATTTAGTTGTATTTTAAACAATAAAATTTTCTAAAGTATCTATTATCTTCATACATCGTCAATGTTAATTTTTTAAATGTTTATCGAAACTACGCATTAATTTATTTTGTAAAATACCTATAAACAACTTTGTAAGCATTATTTATTGTACTAATATCTGAAAACGAATCGTAAAAAATTAGTCTGTAATTGATAGTTATATTTTTTTTTTAATTTAGAACGTGAAATATTGAGTTTTTAAAGGAATGAATAAACAGTCAGACTTTTTTATCGTCAGTGCATTCGAAGAAGTATACATGTATTTTATATACACTTATAACATAGATAGAAAAATAACTAATTGTCACACGACCAGCTTACCCCTGGAATTTGTGCATTTGTAATATAAAAATATGTTCCCGCGATATTATACAAATACATTTACATTTCACTAAATTCGTAGATACAGATAATTTCCGTTTTCTTTTAGTTGCGTCTAAACATTTTTTCGTAGAAAATCCAAAATGACAATATAAATCATACATGATCTCGGATATATCAACAGCACTAATATGAATCGTAAAAGTATAAAATACATGTCTATGGTTAGAAAAATACATAAATATTTGTGCTTAATTAACTGAACTTTATCATGAGATCTGTTTAGTTTACCATTACAACGAAAGCTTAGTTTTATAATTTTATTATGTAGATTCAAGAAAAATTATATATATTACATTATTTTAAAAACTTGTCAATAATATAAAATAAACTTACAAACACTTTTAATATAAAACATATATATTAATAAATGATAAAAAAGAAAATTTTTATATTCTTAAATTTCTAATACTTTTTAATTTGCGATCACTTTTAAACATAAAAATTATTTTTACACTTTTTTGGTCACAATATATTAAACTTATTTTTAAATAAAATCACTCCTTCATAATTTGTATACGATACTATTATTATAAGTTAGTTTTTACGATTATAAGCATATTTTTAAGAATCAAAAAATAATTAAAACGTTTAAAGTAAAATAATGAATACGTTTTTTTTTTAAATTGATATAATCAATACAATACCATAATATTTCTGAAAATTCAAAATTTATGTTTGAGAGTTATGGATATTTCTACCAAAAATATAATAATTTCTCTATTTATAATTAGTTTTAAAATGATTTTAAAAAATCTCATGTAAAAGATCAATCGGAAACTGGCGTAGAATCCGGAAGCAATCAGTCTGTTCGAGTAAGCAGACGCCGTGTGTACGTCTGTCGAATGCACGAAAAACTTAGGTGATTATTCAAGAGACAAAATTAACATTCGAGACCTTGTTGATATCAACTTGAATTAAGAAGTCTTCTGTCCTCTATTTCAATTCCCTTTTCTTTAGTCTTGATCTGGCGTATCTTCTGCATCGAGAATGGTCTTGAAGCAGAATGGTTGAAAAGCGTAGCCTTGTCCTTCATAAAATTTGCTCATAAATTCAACCCTGAAAAATAATAAAAAATATTCCAGCCTGTAAAAATTTTCGCTAATATAAAAATCTTCGTGAAAGTAAAATATTTCATATATCTCTTTTCTTCGTTTAAGCATTTCATTTTTACTATTCTTATATTTACACTTTACTTGCTATTCATTTAAAATACGTAACAAGTTAATAGGTAACAATTATAGTTAAGTTAATGCTAGTTGATTAAACTATTGAAATCATTCGAATCGTGTTTCTGAAATAATTTAAGAATAATAACCATAATTGAAACAATGTCTTTAAAGATTTGGATAAAACTACATTTAGATTTCCAGTTTTATCTCTTTTTTTAATGCATATAACATTCTATGTTTTGCCTTTGATTGGAATTTTAATTTATTTTATCATTATTACCCATCGTTTCACTAACACAGATTAAAAATCTGGAATATTAAAATTATTAGTGCACAATCATTGATCTTAATAAGACTGCGATCAACTATACAATCAAAATTATTTCAAAACGATACATCATCTTGGTATTATATTATATATTTTGATACGTGAGATATAATTATAAATTGTAAGGGCTCTTCTATCTCTATATCTATTATATCTTAAAAAACCCAAACCTAGAAATCACTATATATTACTTTCATACCATGCTAACTGAGACATTGCTATAACTAGCGCTATAAACGATCTTCAAATATTTCTAACATAAATATTGCAGTACTTAATTAGCTATCATGCTCTTGAAACATTCTTCTAATTATTAGAAAATAAATATATATACATATATACGACGAAAATTCTTATTTTCTATATAACAATAATTTAATAACGATAATTTTTATTTTAAAAATGAAGTATAGTAAAATATATTACAAATTAGATACATTGAATATTAACGCAGATATGCTTATATAATTCTTATAAATTTTTGACCAGTAGAAAGATTTCTTTTATTTCAAGAATATTTTCGAGATCAAGGAAAAGTGCAGCCGATCATAGTATGCCCGTATGTACTATAGTGTCTATAGTTCACAAAAATATAAACAGCTAAATGGATTTAAATAGTAAAAATTTCTTCATTTATTCTTATAGGCGATTGAATATACACAATAAACTTCAAGCATTTGCTCTCGATCATTTTATTTATGTCTTGCAACCTAATACGTCAACTATCTATATTTAAAGAAAATCTTAGTTATGCTATTTAAAGTTGTCGAGAAAGAGAACTTATTAGCATTTGTAATCAAGCGTGAGTCGCTTCTAACAAATTCAGTTAGCTATACCTGCTGTGATAAAACTACTATCATTAATGCTATCATTATCGCTTGAACAAGAATTATTCTATACTCTTCTACGTCATAACTGATTTAACATTAAAACTTATTTGTATTCACTTAATACGTATTTTTCGTAATTTCATGAGTATTTGATTAATTTCAATTGTTTTGAACAACTTGTAAAAATTATAAAAGTAATATATTGTCAATATTTTATAAATTATAATTTTTCAAGAGAACAACGCGTGTGTCAATATTCAACTATTTGTTATCCAATTTTATGTTTATAATTGATTCCTCTCATTGCATTAACCTTTTTTAGTTATCAATCAAATATTGCTCAATACTGTTACTCTAACTTATTATAGGTACATATTAGATGGAAAATGTGAAACTCGATTTTCAATCTGTCGTAACATTCAAAATGTAATATAAAATCAAAGAAAATAGAGAATGTTTTGATGCTTAAAATTTAGTATTTTATAAATAATCTAAAAACGTAGATAATCAAATAAAGTTATGTTGTGTAATGTAAGTTTATAAAAAGTAAATAATTCGTATAATATATTTCATTCTAAATTTATACAGAAACATGCTTGTGCGGATTAATAAAATTTATGCTGAATTACAGTACTTACCAGTGAAGACGCAGCGTATGAAGGAAGGCAGACAGGCCCTCCATCATAACGAGAATTGCAAGAGTAAAGAACGCCCAAGCACCAAAAGCTACGAAAAGGAACAAGGACTTAGTCCAATCATCTTCTTCAGCCCCAAGTCCAAAATGAAGTACCATGTTCCAGAGTACTTCCGAAAGCTGGGCATGTGCAAGCGACAAAGCCCACAGTCTTAGATATGAGGCTGTGTGCGAGATCGTTGAGAGGATGTATTCAATCGTATGAATCGCTTGGTGAATCATTATCTCGCCAAAGGAATCGTGATCCTCTTGTGCATTAGTAGCAGCATTGCTAGGACTTGGGGCACCGTTGCTCGTCTGGAGCTCGATGTCTTGATGGGAGGCTGAGCCATTTGTCTGTAAAGATAATTATTTCAATTTATTTTATTTTATATATATATATATATAGATTACGCATTCTTTTAAATATCAGTTGTTTTATTTAAAGTTTAATAATTATTATCGGTCCTTACGTGAATTTAATGTAGATTCTGATTTTGAATTTCAAAAAGTAAATACATAAAGGAGACATTGTTTACACAAGTAAAAAAGTACAAAAACGATAACTGTTAACTTACATAAACTTTTCCTTTGGAATTCTTTTTAGTGCACAGCACAAAAAGTGGTTTTCCTAATAGTAATAATGGTATACACGCAAGAGCCGAGAAAACGCAGACTTTTTGAAGTACGGCTTGTCCGGAAAACATAAATTCATCACAGTCAATTGGTACTTTGGATTTCCCAAAGAGCATCATATTGATAAATGTTATTAAAATTGATGGGGCACAACCTTCAGAATATTTTCCTTGAATAAAAACGTTTTAATTGTTTTAAAATTGTTATTTAAAAAGTTACATTTAAATGAATTAAAAATGGTAATGAAATAAAGTTTAAGATAAAATTAACCGAATGAAATTTGAATACTAACCTTTATTCGATGCGCTATACAGGACCCACTTGATAAACATAAGAGAAACCAAATACGCAAAAAGTAACAGCAAGAATATCAATTGCGGAAGGAATTCTAGGAAGAAACTTGCATATTTCTTAAAATGCCTGATAAAATCAAAATATTACTAATTAATTATCAGAAATTAAAATTAAATTAAACTTTAGAAACAAATATATTATAAAAATAGAATAATGCTATTAAGTAAAATTAAAGAACTTGAATAATTAAAATATTTAAAATTGTTGATTTAAAATAGTTAAATAAAAATTATGCGATTATTGCAAGTAACTATTAAACAATTAAACACATTAAGTATTTTCTTTAAAATGTGTACAAATTTATATTTAAAATCTATGTAAACGTTGAACTTACACAATATTCACGACGCTCATACAAACGCCAAAAATCATATGAACAACACCAAATATTATGGAAAGTTTCATTTTATAGGAATTCAAAAATATTATTTTGTTCTCCGCTAACATCCAAACGGGATCCATACCAACTGGATAGGGATACTGAACGTAAGAATCCTTTGGATCTAGTGTTATCATCCTGGATTTCTGGATTATTTCGAGAGTGAAATTGTCGTTGACGTACCAATTCGATCTGAATACGTTAACAGACTTGGAAAATACATCGTTGTAAATGATACCTGTATATATAGAGAACAGGCCCATGAGAAGAATAATATAACGACCTCCGAAAAAGATATTCCAAATTTCGTTTGTTGATCGTTTCGCCAACAATTTTTTCTCCCAGCCAACCATGTATGCTCCGAATAAAAACATTATAAGTCCTATAAAAAAAGATATTTCACGTATTTTTCTTATTTCGTTAATAAAAAATTTGAATATATTTTTTTATTATATAAAACTTTATTTAAATTAAGATATCATCTTAATTAAATATATATTAAAGAAGGGTATTTAATTAGATAAATAAATTGGATTTCGAATATTTTATAATTATTATTTTTTATTAGACACTGTAACATAAAATTTTAATCATTGAGGATTTTGCGCGTACCAAATATAATTAAAAAAAAATTAAATAAAATTTATGTAATTGGGATGAATAAATAATTTGAAAATATATTCAATTTATTAGGTAAAACTAGATAATAACGATAATAACGATAATAATGATAATAATAATAATAACAACAACAATAATAGAAATTATTATTTTAATAAATCTAAAGGTATTAGAAAGATAAAGTCGATAAAAGTATGCTAAATTTAATTAACAAAATTATATCGAGGTCATTGTATTCTACTTGCCATGACCAGCGTCACCAAACATGATACTGAACAGGAACGGAAATGTCACGATGGTATAAAGGGCAGGATTAGCTTCACGATACGAAGCAACACCATAGGCATCTATTAAATTTTGAAAACCTCTCGTAAATCGATTTGTCCTGTTAAATGTAGGTGGATCCTCATCTGTATGAATTACGTTTAGAAACGATGGAATAGAATTGCCACACAGACGCTAAAAATGTTATTTTTTTATTATTTTAAACATTTTAATACGTTATTCTTAAATTTCTATTTTTTGTATTATATTAATTCTTATTTATATACCTAAATTCTTTAAAATATTTTCTTTAAAAATTATTGAATAATAATCAAATAAGTATTATATATTGTGATGCATACCGATCCTTCACTCAAACAGTTTTGCACAATAGTTAGATCGGCCATTGGTACCCAGCATTCGCCAATCAGACACTTTTTCGACACATCCATATTGAAAAGATTCATTGTGTGATAAATTGCTTTCATTTTACGCACCATAATTGTCCAGTTCGGCAATTCTTTAGCAACACTGTGAAGAACGCGTTGACGATGATCATGAGTTTGATTCAATACCTAAATATATGATCATCAAAAAGTAATAGATTGATAAATAAAATAGAATATTTGAAACTCTGTAGTTTAATGTTATAATTGTTTTAATAATTAAGAAAAATTTATTTTGTTTAAAAAAAAAGAACATTCGATAAAATTTTATAAGAATTAATATATTAGATGCATTAAACAAATCATGAAACTTTAATCGAATTACGAATAAAATTATAATAAGTTATCTATCGTTTAAAAATGAAAAGATAGCAAACATCGAAATGGATTGTTATTTCCAATAGTTAGAAAAAATATTTACTAAATTTAAATCTTCAAGTCTCGTACGAACTCCTTTGACCATATCAATGCGCTCGGTATGGCTACTTGGACACGGATAAAGGGAAGCATGGAATCCACTGCAAACCTTTTTAATGCGACTTTTCAGTTGTTCGCCTTGAAAAAAGGCTACAAAAGCAGTTTTGTAAATTTCGTTACCCTGTAAATCAAGGATTAACTAAGTTTGAAAATGTGAATAAAATAAATTTTCAACTTTTCAAAATATTTATAAAAACATAAAAAATTGATACTATTGAATAATTAATACATTCAAATATCAATATAATTATAATTTATTATTCAATTATGTTTTACATATGAAATGAAATATAACATATTTAGTAAAATAATATATTTTTGTTTTAAACCCAGAGACACTCGTACAATTATTTTACGTGCATTTTTTTATTTTTCGTTGTTCGTTAGTTATTAAATATTTTATAGAATATTTTCATTTATTTATAAATAATGCAATGTTGGAAGAAAATATTCCCAAAAAATTTTAATATTCAGCAACTTCGTATTGTGTTTAGAGCCACATATGCGAAAACCATCGTATACATACGGACATACATACCGTACTAGGATCTTCAAGGGGCTTGTCAAGGCTTGCCTGACGTAGAAATACGTTGCCACGAGAAATTCGCCAAAGCATGCGCTCGAAGGCTGGCATGCGCTCACGATTGATTACTCCGGCTACGAATCTAAAATAGAAAAGGAGAACATACGAAATTGTACAAAGCTTCTCCAATGCAATCACATCTTCTACACGGCGAAGTTCATCCATTACGACGTATTCCTTGGCCATCTGAATATCGTTTTCTCCACCAACCATCAGGTGTTTGCTGATTCCATATAACACCGCTCCCTCTGTCTACCCTATCTTGACCACAAAGCCCGGAGATATTTCACGTATTTTACATTTATGTTTCATAATTATACTAATATACGGTCATCTAAATTAAATCTCTACAAATTAGAGAAATGAGGTTTAATATCCTTTAAAAGCATTTATATCAGTACAAATTATTATTCTGTAAAATTAAAACGATTTCTAAGAATATTCACACTGTACATTAATACGACTTGTAAAGTTTAAAGTAGCTTTTTTATTAGTATAGTTATAGTAAATAAAGTTTATTTTTACTTAAGTATTGTAGAAAATTTAAAACGGTTTTGAATTGATCTAAATATTTAATTTAAAAAAATTTATTATATTGCAAATAAGCTGGTTTTGTCATAAAAGCATTGCCTCTATTAAGCTACTTCATTATGTTTAATGACTGTATTTTTGTTTAATTTGGAATTTTTTCCTTCAACTAAAAATTCCAAAATAATGGGCAATCAGTATGAAAATATAAAAGAATTATTTGTTATAAGTATATGTAAGTATATGTATACGTAAATATATAATATTTATAAGTCATCGGTAATTTTTTTCAACATCAAAATTAATCGATAATATTACAGTGCTTTTTCTTTAAGACAAATAATTTATTTCTTCTTATATAATTTAATTACTTCAATTTTATAGACTTATTTTATTTTTATTGCTTTCCTTTTGAAATAGAATTCGGTTTATTGGTGGAGCATTCAATTCATTATCCGACAAATCTGACTTTTCTATTTCATTATCTCTCGGAGATCACTGAGTGGTCAAGCCCTTATGGGTGAACAGAGGGAATGAAGTGGGTTGCGAGGGAGGATACACATCTCATAACTTACTCGAGACGGCCGCGTCCGGTGGCGTTCTGGATCTGGGTCTCCTCATTGATAAGGGCACGAGTAATGGAGTCGTTAGCCTCTTCCTGTTGGTACAGAAGAAGAAGCGAACCTTGATTCTTCGACAAAACGTGAGCACCGATTACACGAAGGGGATTGGCACTAAATAAAAAGCTGCCGAACTACAATTAGCTACCTCCGTAAAAAAGACCTGAGTCTTCTCCAGCACGTGACGCAGTTCCATGAGTTCAAGGTAGTTGCTTTTCAAGTTCACAGCATTCTGACTCAATTCAAGTATGTCATTCTCCGTTTTCTCTATTCGAGCCTGAAACATTATTTCAAAAGATTATACGAGTTAGACAGTTTCCTTATTCTTACTCTTCAATAATATAAATTTTGTTATCTTTTCCTTTAAGACTTTAAATTTAATTTTAATTTATGATCAAGATCAAAACTTTAAATGGTTCAAATTGAATTCTTTGAATATTGATTGCATTTTTAAAAATCGGTATAATTTTAGTTGCGTGATATCAATGATATATTTTGAAAAAATTTAAAAAAGGTTACTTCACAGACTTCTTATGTTAATAATAAAAATGTTTTATAAAAAGAGTATATTAAAGATCTTTTTAATAATAAAATAAAAATTCGTCAATATTTACGCAAATAATATACTTTTAAATTTACTTAGACTAATCATAATTGGTGTTTGAACTATCTAAAAATTTTTTAATGTCAAAGATACACGTTCTCATTTTTAATTATAATAAAGAATAATGGGACTTCGAAACTGTAGTGTCTAGTTAATTCGTCATCAATTACATATTTTTTATTTTTTAAATAAAAAGGTAGAAACATAGAAAAAATAAACTATTATTGCGAACAAAATGATGAAAATTTTCAATTGGTAAAAAATATTTATTTTTAATACCACTAATATGAGCAAAAATATAATTATTCTATAAACTATAAACTATAAACTATAAACTCTATATTCTATAAACTATTATATATATATTATATTACCTCGAGGTCAATGATCTCGCGTGGATTAGGCGCACGCGGCAACTCTGTAAGATTATCCTCAATAGGTACCCCATCTTTCTTTACTTCTGCTTCGATGTACCGCAGTTTTCGCTCCATCTCATCACATCGTCGGACTTCATTGACAAACTTTCGTTGAAAGTAGTTTACATCGCCATTCAACTATAGCATTTATGCCGACAAATGATAAAGTAATTTATTTAGATATCGAAGCTTCTGCATTCTCAATTATTTAATTAATTAATTATTAATGATTTCAACAAATATATTTCATTTATGCTATAATTCTATTTGAACTATAGTAATCTTATCAAATGCTTTGATCTGCCCTTTCTTTCAAAAAACTACTAAGATAATTTTCTTAAGAGGTACTTAAATTATTAGTTCGTTAAATAGAAATTATTTTCCTTAGTTATTATGTCTAAGGAACTTCTTACTGTATAAGCCACTTAAAATAACCTACACCCCGTAAGAAAAATAGGTTAAGTTTCATCTATTTATAAACAAGCTTCATATATATACCATAAATATAGTATTTTATACATAACTAATTTTATATGTACTTATTATTTAGAACTATACTTGTAATTTCAGAAAATATGTTACTAATAAAAATCAATTGATTCAATAGTTCAATTTGAGATTTGCTTCGTGTATAAAATCTAGTAGATTTCACTAATTTATAAATTCCTTCCAATTTTTTATAGTATTCAATATAATTTATCATGCAACTTGAAAAAAAATCTAATTAATAAAAATTTAATAAAAGATCCATAAAAAATCTCAATTTACGAAATTTTTTTAAATTTCCTTATTTTAAATATGAGGTTCTAAAATATCGTAGTAAATTATCACATGAGTTAAGAATTCATTTCTGAAATTCTGTTATGAATGTAATTAATATTTTATTACAATTTGAAATTATTCATGTTAATTATTTTAAATTCTACTAAATTTTAATTAAAAAACATTGAAATTAATATGCCACATATTTTAGAATTATGTATATAATATAATTTTTAAGTCTTTATTCTCATTAACTTTAACGTATTTTAACATCGTTTTCTAATTTATATTTAAAAAATTAAATGTCAGGCGTATAGATTATTTAATCATAAAATGATTAACAATACTTTATAAATTTATGTTAATAATAATAGTATCTTATTTTAGTTTTTTTACATAATATTTTTATGTATTTTGTAATTGTTTTCTCATGATTTATGTGTAACGCTACTTAGATACATAATACTTCATATTGAAGTTCAATTATAAATATAATTAAAATAAATACTAACTTAAATTTAAAAAAAAAGAATAATTCTTAATTATTAATTTATAATTATAATTCAGTAAAGACAGACAGAAAGAAATAAAACGATAAAATTGAAAAATATTTTCTTATATCAGTTATAGCTATTGCTACAATCGATAGAGATAAATTGACACGTTATCAATTTTAATGAAAATTATTTTATTAAAAATAATATTAAATTTATTTTAAGCATATTTTCATTTGGATTTTAGTTGAAAAATATTATATGATCATAAACCATACTCACGAGAAGAATATAATGATATAATATAAATACTTTTATCTATTTCTAAATTATAGAAAAGTAGATAAAAAACCCTTTGCGTTTATTGCTTCCATATTATCATAAAAATAAAATAAATATTTAAGAATAAAGAAAGAAGTTACCAATAAATGACTATTTTCAAACAGTTGATAAATGAATTTTGTATATAAGTATATAATTGTTATATTTAACATCATGTCTGTACATTTTCAGAAAATTTTATTATTATCAAGAAATCTAAAAAATAATGCTTACAAAATAATATATTATTAGTAATTCTTCACATATACTAAATATGTATACTTTTATGATTATTAATTTAACGCCACAATATATTAAACAAAATGTTTAAAAGTAATTTGATTCTAAAATTTTCGAAAAACGGAAATATTATAATGATATTATATTACAGAGTTTTAATTCTTTTTGTTACTATCAAATTAATACAATTACAAAGAATGAACTTAAGATAGATCCAACAAAAAACAAAAAAATTATTTTAAATTTTACAAGTAAGAATATACTAATACGGATTTACAAATCAATGTATAAAGTTTTACATATAAAATTGAAAAGACATTTCAATAAAAATTTTAATGACATCGAATTTTTTAGTCAAACTAGGTAAATTAATTAAATTAATTTCTTATAAACACTAAATAAAGAATATAAAAAAATTGGCACCAAAAGTACCATTATTTAAATAATGTGTGTATATTAATGAGAAATTGTAATTAATTTATAAATAATGAAATTAAAAAAATTTATATTTTTTACTAAGCAAAAATTAATAAACCGTGAATTATATATTATGAAAAATATACAAAACTATATGTATCATTCGTTTATGAGTAATATTTTTATTCTTCAAGTTTTTCAATGATTTTTTAATGAAATGACCGATCAACAATTATTAGCTTATTTTCAGTAGCATTTTTATATTTACATAAAATTTGGTGCTAATCACCAGAATAATTAAAGTTTTTACATTCAAATTTAATGATTCAAGTATATAAGTATTTTTCAACTTTAGTGGATATTTATTTTGAATATGTCAAGCTAACCATAATGCAATTGTATATACTTACGTCGCGAAATTGAACGGTGCCAGTTTCACCGAGCTCAGACACCGAAAGATAAGCAGCCTCCGGCTGAATGAAAAGCTGGCACAGGGCCATCTCCTCGCTCCTGAATAATGCCCCCATCTTTAGAGGGTGATGGTCTTACACTCTCTTACACTACTACCGAGAACCAAATGAGAATATTTTAATTTGAAATATATTAAATATTACGAAATATTTAATTGTTTTGTTTTTAATTCACACGGTATAAAAAATTACAATAATGCAAGAATATATTTTACGAAATCAGGTATTAGATTAGAGATTATTAAATAATTGCTTTTTGTTTGATAAAATATACAGCATTATAAATTCAAATAATACAATCTGTTGCACTTAATATCTCTCACTCACGTAAACTATATTCATATAATTTACTCGGTACTAAACTTAATTTACTTTTAAACTGTGTATTCAAAAACAGATATTATTCATCTTATCAATAAATAATTTTAAATAAAAATAGTTTAAATAATAACTAAAATTTTTAATATTCTTTTTAAGTGTAAATTACAAAAAACATTTATTTATGAATACTTATGTGTATAAGTTGATACCTGTGGTATACAATATTTTACAATGGTAGTTTATTTATCATGTTTATACATTAATTGTTTAAGGAATAGATTGTAAAATTATTTGATAATCAAAAATCTTTTGCATAGTTTTTACTTAAAATTTATCAAATAATAAAAAATTCTAAAGCTTTGGAAATGTATAAAAACATAATTCTATTTATATTTAACTAAAATCAATGTAAATATATGTAATAGTCAATATCTAAATATTAAAGATGATATGTTAGTTAAAATTTTGTCAAATTTTTCATTATTTTATAGCTGAATTCAAATGAAACTTATGGGTATTGCTCATGCAAGTTCGAATGCGCTGACTGACAACGGTGAGATTTTTTCTTTGGGATGCGCGGAAGCGACGTGGAAAAACGTGCTTCGACTCCTTACTGACGAGTCGACGTACGTCAATGTCATATTGCCAATCGTCTAATCATATAAAATGCAACCGTTAAATTAGTCAAGCGTTTCTTTTACGATCACGCATAACGATCTTTATGATATAGTATAATAATTATGACCTCTACCGCCTTTAATATCTGATAATTTAAATGAATAAACTTCGAGTAGTTTCTATCTATAATATTTTGAAGAAAATTTAAGGCATATTATTCATATAAAACATCATCCAGATTGTTATTTTCATTTTCATTACTTTATAGGTTCAAGTTTTCGTTAACCTTAAAAGTTAATTTACTATTACTCAAATAGAGGAAGAGTTCATAAGAAAATAATTATTTCAAGTAACTACTACCATTAATTCTATTTTCTTTTTTTATATATTATGCTTATTATTATAGATGCCCAAGAATAAACTATATAATTTCAAAACAAGTATTACATTGAAAATGCTTCATTTTTTCATAAATAATAAATACAAAATATTGATTTACCTATTAAATTTTATTTGATGATTATATAATTATGGTTATCTTTTTAATTATAAATATTATGCACAACTTATAATTTGAATTATATTATAAACTGTATTTATTATGGAATTCTTATATGTATTTATTATAGTATGAATAATAAGGAAATATACACATTGAAAATAAATATTATTCGATACAGCAATAATTCTTTAAAATTAGACCTAAACATTATATAAATAAAAAAAAATATATAAATTAGAATAATTATAAAATATATATTTTAAATAAAAATGAAATAAAGTTCAATATTTTCATTTTAAGTTCAATAATTTCAACAACCTTACATTAGAATAAAAAAAATGTAAAAATATGTAGCAATAAACAATTATTAATTAATTATTATGAATAAATTATTATTATAAAGTTGTTTTATTTGATTCATAAATTTATGCTACGATTGAAAAAGTATAAATATTTGAAAATTATATAAAAATTAACGCATATTATTTAACATACTCAGTTTTGAATTAATATATACTCAAATTAAAAGAAGTGAAATCTGTCGTGTAGTTTTTGTATGGTTACTAAACTAATATATTTTATTGTTGATGATTACAATATCCAAAATATTATTTCATAATTTAAGTGCTGTATTAAAAAGCTTTCAAATGTTTTAATTATTAAATTAACATACTTGATAATCGCCTATATAAAAGGTAACTAATTTGTTTTCTGTTTTTATTGTTCTTGAATTATATATAAGAATTTGATATCGTAGAAATCTTATATAATATTAGCAACTATTTTTTAATTTAAATTATCAATTTAAGTTATGATGATATCTAATTATGAGAAAATTTTAAAAAATTAGATAATAAAAATAAAGCACATGTAAAAGAAATTAACTAAACACAATATAAGATGAAATCAACAATACTATTAACATTTAATATAGCGAATTATTAAAATAAAGAAATACTTCATATTATTATAAAATTTAATATATTGTATTAGTTTTTTATCTTGTGATTAAATATAAAAATGTAAAAATAATTTTTATCATTTTTCTATTCAATCAAATATATTTTTCATTTTTTTAAAAAATTTTAAAAATGTACTGTTAAAGGCAAATATTAAAAATATTCATAAATTTTAGTTAAAAATAATGTTATTTTATATTATAAGTGTACTGTAGGCAATATTAAATTTATTATATTAATTTAATCTTTATTTTAAAGATAAAATAAAAAAGCTTATTTTTTCATCAATGAAAATTATAATTCGACCGGAACAAAGCTTATGGTGCTTGAAATCTGATTTTCACCCGAACAGTGGATAAATAATGTACAAAGCAGATATTTATTTAATTTATATTCATATAATGTTACTTAATCTACTATATATGCCTATAATGATATCATTGATTTAATAATATTTTTTAATTTATTCAATAGAATATTTACATTAAATTATTCTAATCTATATAATAATCCAATTTTGTATATGAATGAATTTACATTAAACATACATACATTTAAGTATACGTAGATTCTATAAAACATCAATAAATATTTATGAAACTTTTATAGTTTATTATCTAATATTTTTTATCGTTTAGTATATTTTTATTATAATTGATACTTGTAAATTTGTAAAAAAAATGTTCACTTATTAATAAGTTTTTTTTTAAGTTTAGTTAAACTTTTTTAAAACATACATATAATCATTTGTATTTAACAATATTCTATTATTTCATAGTGTACTCCTTTAACAATTAAATTTAATAATAATTTAGAAATACAACTTATTATTATGTATGTTTTCAAAATTTTATTTCAGTTATGTTAGTTTTAACGTTAAAGTTATACTGTAACAAATTTAGTATTAATATGAATAGGGTAAATAACATAAAAAGAAATTGCTTGATTAATATTTTCTTAAAATTGCACCAATTTTATTTATCTATTGATCCATGGAATAAATGATTCTGTACTGTAATATTTTTTAATTATTTTCTTTTATTATAAGATAACTGAAGATAAAAATTCATACTTAACATCTTTACAATTTGTATATCGAACTACACATTATTACATAAATTTTTCTTGGGTATGTCTTGTCTTATCTTCTATCTGATCTATGTAGATAAGAAAATGAGCTCAACATTTACATTAATACTCATAAAGAAGTAAGTTAATTGAAAGAAATATACATATATTAAGCTAAATGAAACGCTTTAAATTTTAAAGAATATTGTTTTGTAAGACACAATAAGAACAAAATCTTTTATTTCTTTCAACTTTTTGTATGTAGAGTTTTATGTTCTCGCGAATTGAACAAGAATACATTTTTTGCTTTAAAATAATTTCTATGCAGTTTTGTTCAACAGAAAGATGATCAATAATTTTAATTTGTAATCATTTAAAAAATTTAATAACTAATAAAAATAAGTTATAAATTTTATAGTAATTGATAAATTAATTGAGTAATGATATAATGAAGTATGAAAAGAATATAATTTTTATAATGAATATTAAAATGATATTATTTAAATTTACACCCTATTTAATTTTTTATTTTTTATAAATTTCACTTAAATTAATTACTAAATCACTTAATTAATTTTTATTTAATTTTAATTTAGATAAAGTAAATTTAAATTTATTTATAATTAATAAATCTTGTATGAGATAATTTAGAGATGGAAATCTGCTGTATTAATTTTCTGTCTTAGATTCACGAAGTTTCTTCATATTTAGAAGGCTGTTGTATCTTTAGGTTCACTTCACTTTAACTTCTTCACATCGGTTCATATGTATAGATTCACTATAATAAAAACATAATCACAAACTTTCACATTTCTTTCTGTTAATTATTTGACGTTTCAAAGTTTACTATTAATATGTAGTCATTTTAAAATAATTTTTAAATAAGATATTTACATAAATAATTAAAATTATATACTTTCACATAATTAATAATGTTAACAATATTAAGTAAAAATTTTAAAGGAAAAATATTTTGAAAACGTAATTTCATTAATGAAATTCAAATTCTATCAATTAAAAGGGTGATGAATTAAAAATATTAGTATTATACACAATCTGATGTAGATGAAAAATAAAACTTTTTATATAATCTAATACAAACAAATATAATATATTTGGAAATAAAAAACCTATATTAAATATATTAAATTTAACGTAATTAAATCGGTGAGAAATATTGGTTCAAAAATAATATTTTGAGATGTTGAAACTGTATGCATGTTTAAAAATTATAATGGTATATAAATTATATTTATATAGAGTAACATCAGATATAAAAAAAATTGTTATGTTCAAATTTAATTAAATTTTTTTTAAGTAGGGTTTGATTTCTACATTTAAAATATACATCAAAATACTACAATATAATAATTTTATTTTCAATAATGTTCTACAAAAAATCAAATAATATAAACAACATTTAGTGTAATACCATTAATAATATATCTTTGTATAAAATAGTAATCCCTTCACTTTGATCAAGATTAAAATAGAGGTATAATTCTAAAAAAATGTTATCGACATCGTTATATTATACTTATATAATGAGAATAAAATAAAATACGTTAGAAAGTTAAAAATTTTTATATTTTTATAAATAAATAATATTTGAAATAAAAAAAATTCTGTTAATACATACATTAATTTTTTCAAATAGGTAATTATATTCGATTTTCGGTTAAAAATCTGATTTTATACATCTTATATATATATATATATACATATTAGTCAAGAAAAAAAATAAAAAATCTCTCGGTTAGTTTACAATTGTTAACTTTATTAATTGTTTTAAAAACATTGCACAGCCATAACTAAGATAAGTTGGGATCCAAAAAAAACTTTCAGTTGCTGCACATCTAGGTACTTAATGCACCTCGACAAGTTGGAAGATATAACAAAAATGCAGAAACAATATTTTACTCTTCGTTTTATCTCTTTTTACGATATTGCGTAACAGCTGGAGTGTCGCGCGCGCAAATATGAATGCGCATGTACACAAACAGATACAAAGAAAATTCAGACGTCCGTATGTAAGATTTAATTAAAAAGTAGCACAACTTACGTATAAAAATATATATTGAATGAAATCTATCGAAAAGCTGCTACAAAAGCTTGCACAGATCTTAATCCAGTGCTCGACGATTCAGGCCACAATCTCCAACTGAACGTGTAAACGAAACGACTTTGAGCATACACCTGCTCGGAAAAAGGAGTAGAGGAAGAGCGGTATCTAGTAAGCATAAGACGTTATTAACTCACTTGCTGTCTTGCTCTGGCAAGAGATAAGAGATGCCCCTCTCTTGCACAAGCGAGTAGGCGTTATCGTTCATTATTGCTTTCGTTTTGAAGGAAGACATTTTTTTCGTTTAATGTACGCATACATGCATAATCGAACGAGGTGACCTAGGATTTCTATGCTTCAAATCATTAAACTGTGCATAAATTCAGTTCCAATGTGCGAAATATCATTCGCGAATTGTTGAAATGAACCACGGAAGTATTCCATTTCCGGTTTTCCAGGTTCGAAAAAAGTAGTCTTGCAACAGTCACATGATCTTTGAGAATTTCAAACTACGAAGATAACTAAATGTGAATCGTTAAACTGATTGTTTATTTTATAAAGATTCTATTATTGTATGAAAAATTTTATCGAAAATGAATCACATTAAACAGACAAGTCAATTGACATGTTGCTGTAATGAAAAAATCGATCAGTATCTGCTTTGTAAAGCTTATCTTGGACTTCAGATATTACTCTTTGTAAATTACAGGTTATCTTTGCTTTAAAACAGCAAATATCACCAAAAACATTTATTGGGTGTAATATTCCCAATTAATAAAATATAATAAAATATTAAATTCATATTTTCTAATTATTAAAATATAACAAAATAAGTGGTTAATATTTCCAAATTAATAAAGCAAAAAGTTACTATTTACATTTTCTGATATCTCATTTTGAAAATTATCTTTTGAATTATATAATTATAATTATTTTAAAAAGTTCAATTGCTTTATTCACACTACTTATGCACTCCTCTCACTCTCTCTCTCTCTCTCTCTCTCTTCTCTCTCTGTCTCTCTATCTCTGTATCTCTCTCTTTAATATAATTTTAGTATATTCGTAAGAATAATCGGATACTATTAGGAAATTAATGACTTATGAAAAAAATATTTATTAGAGAAAATTTAAAGTTTATAATCTGAAATAATACAAATATTTTATTATAAAATAGATTTTTTACATAACCATTAGACATATAATTATATAAATGATGAAGTCCTTATCAGAAAATTCGTATATGAACATTGTTGTATAATAATTCTATTAATGAAAATATTGTTATCAGAAAATATTACTGATTGTAAAAATATAAACTATTCTTAACTTTTCTAAAATGTACAATTTTTCGTAATTTTATTTTTGTAATTCATATAATTTTGAAATTTTATGGTTCATGTTTAATTTAAACATAAAACTGTAACCTTAAGAAATGAGACTAAAATCGTATTTTTTTTAAATTCACAAAGTTCTAATTTTTATTAAGTTATTTTTTATCAATATCTACATTCAGGTTATTTTATTTAATTTTATCAATTTTAAAATTAAGTTAAAGAAAATTATTTGAAAATATTAACTTAATTAAAATATAAAACTTTATTTATTAAAATTTCATTAAAATAGAAAAATTTAATTGAATTAACTTAAGTGAATTAAAACAATTGTCACTTATATATTCTGCAATACGTACTACTAAATTTTATATCAATATTATACAAATGGAATATAATATACCATTTGCAATTCCACTTGCACATTATTTGATTTTTAATCAAATTTTTTTGAAAAATTCTATAATAAATATTACCTTGATGGTAAATTCTGATTCAATGACGTAATCAGTTCATATCAAGCACATACAGAAGGTAAATTTGAACTAGAAAAAAACTTCGTTCATTGGGTTACACACGTATTTGAATGTTTACGTAATTTAACGTTTCTTTTATAGGAATTGCTGATTATACGTACTGCGATTGTCTTTATGATCCTGTGAGCTTTGTTAGCAAATAAATTATTGTATCCTTGCTTATTATTCTTCGTATTTTGTTTACGTAAATCGTTATTTCAGATCATTTCAATTTACATGTACTACAAAAGAATTTTTTTCAACATTTCCTGTCTTTTAAATTCAAAATAATAGCCAAATTTTACAAATATTTATGATATGAATTATATAAAATTAGTAAAACTTTTTATATTTAATATAATATATTTTGTAGAAACATAAGTAATCTTATTTTATAATTAATATACAATGATTTTTTTAATTATAAAATAAATTTTATTTGATTATGACATAATTAAGAGTTTATAAGAACTAAAGAGAAAAAAATATCTGCGGGTGAAATTATTTTATTAAAATAAATATTTGATTAAATTATATTTGTAATTTAAGAAATATAAATCTAAAATTTCTTTTGAAAAATGATAAAAAATAGTTTTTAGTATTATAGGTAATATTTTTTCTTTATTTATTTTAGAAGCAAAGTCAACAAAATTAGTAATTTTATAAAATAAAAAATTAAATATAAATAAATTATAAAATAAAAAATAAAATATAAATAAATTATAAAATAAAAAATAAAATATAAATAAAATATAAAATAAAAAATTTTACATTTTATAAGCTTTATTAGTAAACACTAAAATATAGAATATAAAAGCTTTTATACATCTTCATATCTAAAATCAGTCACATTTTATTGAAAAAGTAAATAATTTTTATATTTATTACTAGAACATATAAATTATAAGATAACAAAAAAAAATGTAATGATATAAAATAAGTAAAAAACGTATAATAAAGCAAATAGTGAGGTTACAAGCCACGTGTATATATATACAGGTAAAAAATATTTTCATATTTAACAAACATTTTATTTTACATTATCGCTTGTTGCATCATAGCGGGTTCTTGTTCACTTTTATTTGTAGCATTATACACTAACATTCTTTGATGTAACCTTCGTTTACCAAATTGTGTGGATAAAAATAGAAAATTTACTTTTTATGCTCATTTTTTCACTACTATAATGCTTACATTATTTTAAATAATTTTTTTATAATTCAAATTAATTTTATTTTAAAACAGAATCGACTAAATTAATATTCTGAAAATTAAAATTGAACGCGATTATAAAATTAACATTTTAATGTTATAATGAGTATAAATTTTGTTCATATAAATTAGAAATCTAAAACTAAAACGAGTAAAAAATGAAATTTATTAGATTATTCAACATGTAAGTAGGTTTAGTTAAAATTTGTATCTTCCTTATAAAATAAATTAATTTAGATTTGAGTATATTTCAATATATACATAATAATCAAATTGTTTTAACAACATATTCCTTTATCATAAGATTGAAATCTGTTTATCTAGAAGATAATTTATTATCGCAAAAGATAAACTTAAAATAGTAATTTAAAAATTAAAACACTTTCCTATATAAGATTAATTTGAAGTACAATAGGTAAAGATTTAATACAATAATATAATTAATTGGGTTTATATATGTATGAGGTAATTTTAAATTTAATCATAGAAAATTATCTATTCTTAAATAAGTTAATGCGTACGGTAATCGATTTTACATTACGTAGGTAAAATAAGATAAAATCATCATGAGGATTAATTTAAGTAAGAATTATTAGAAGAAAGTGTTTAGTTTATTTTCCTACCTAATCCTGAATACTATAATGATTTTCTTAAATAATATTTACTATCATTTTAAAATGTATGTTTATTTAATCTCTTCATTTTTTTTTTTAATTATTTGAGTTTGAATTTTCAATTATTAATACGTCATTTTCGTAATTTTTCATAATAAAATATGTCTAAAAAATTTTACAAAAAACGACATTGCATGAATTATTGTTAACCGAAATTTCTGATCAACAAAATATAGTAATTCAATAATAGTAAATTGTCTACTTTTTATAAATGTTTCCGAATAATGTATAATATTGGAAAGTTTCAGTTGAATTAGTTTTTTGCTAGAGTATAGATCTACATTTACATATTTATAATAAAAATTTACGTTAACGAATAAATGAAACCCTAAAACAGAGTTTGCTCTTTAATAACTATAAAAAAAAATTGTATCAGAAAAGAGAATATTGTAGCATCAATAAGGAATGATTTAACAATCTAAGAAGTAATAAAGTACAGTAACATCTTAATGAAAGAGTAAAGTGTAGCATTAAAAAATATAATACTTAATTTATCTCATGAAAACTGTTTGAATACGAGCTGCGATAGAGAACCAATTTTTCAGAAAAGATTTTGATATAGATTTCTGTCTCTTCCCAGTGAACCACATCGTTCGATTATGCACTTAAAGCACTCGAGATCGAGATGAAAATCACTTGAACCCAACGCTCTGCAAAAGGCCTCTTCAAGCGAAGATTCCCGCTTAACTCACACGCGCGTGACGATAACGCAAATAATCTCAGCGCAATGCCTGGCCGCGATAATACCGCGTGCCTTCTGCAGCATACGACATGAATTCCGTTCGTGGTTAAGTCTCAGACAAATGATTTGAACATGCACAAGACAACAGCGACTACATAACCTAATATCCCAAAAGTTTAATATTTCTGCATGAATATGTTTATTAGTACATAAGCGGTCGGACTTTTCAGATACATCTGGATCTGACTCTTTTTGCTGCTATTAAGTCATTATTAATTGTATATTGAATATTGGTAATAAAAATTCGTCATTATATAACGTTACGTTATTATTTGCAAATTGAATAAGTTTTGAAAATGAATTCAATGATCCGATAAATTAACTAGTTTTACATCAGTAATAACTCACATAAAAAACATTCTGTGATGTATACGGAATTTATAAAGAGCTTAGGTCTCAATTCTACATTAAATAGAGATACTTTAAGATACACTTGCTTTATCAGAGACATTAATTTAGTTTCAAATTTTTACATAATATATAAAATGACATCATTTATCGTATACGTAGCATATGCTAGATATATCTCAATAAACAATATATTTTTATTATAAATAATATATTCATCCATTGACTAAACGGATTCTATTCATAATTAAATAAAAGTTTAATGATTGTTTATAAGATTATAATATTATTTATTTAAAAAAAAAATATTCTTTAAATAGTTTCTGTAAGATTTACATTTTTAAGAAACTTGTTAGTATAATATAATTTTTGTATTTGAAATTACTTTTTAATTGTTATTTAGTATATAACATGCATTAATATTAAAACCATTATTATATGTTATACATTTAACTACTTTAAAAACAAAACCATAACTTTAAGTATTAAAGAGACATGCATAGTTAAAAATTAAAAAAACTTTTCTTTAAATAAATTTTTTTCCATGATAATTATGATCCTTTACATAATTTGTATCAACATCAATACTGTTTACTACTTTGATCGACATATTTACTAATTTCAAAAAAAATCAATCCTTATATTTATTAAATTGTACATAAGTGTACCTATTTACATGATAAATAAGCAGATTAAATAAATTGATCGAGTATTTATTCACTTTTATAATTTACTGTCACATTTTTTTAAATTTATCATCACGGTATTAAAAAATAATAAAAAATTCATATTTAAATTTATTTTGATACATTCTAAATAAATAGAAAGAAATAGAGATTAAAGAGCTTCTTCGACTTAAAAGTTTCTTTAAGTTTTTTAATTATTTATTATTGGTTATTTTTTAAAGTTTTAAAATGTATGAAATATGTTTTTATTTAAATATACGTTTTTTTAATCATAATTCATTTTTCGTACAATAAAAAATATTAAATTGAAGCTAAAAGTTTACAGCTTTATTGATAGTACGTTTCTAGCATACGAAAAAAGACAACGCTGAAAATTTTTTTTTAATTTCTAGGATTTAATTCTGATAATGTAGCTAAAAAAGTTTGCATTTTTAGTATATTAATGTAGAAGAAAATAAATAAATCAATGTTTATAGTTTTCAACGCTGGATTTTCATTTTTAAATATATAACAAATATTTAAAGCTGTATTGTGTTTGATAAATATACTATTTACTGTTCAATTACGATATTATAATTGACCATGAGATATGTAACAAGTATATGGTATGTAATTCCGTATTTTACCATTGTTTAATTCATATGAGTTAAATCTTCTATTAGTGAGTAGTTTTTACGTATTTTAATACAGCTTGATATAAAAGATAAAAGTAATATTATTTAATCATCAGACTATTCTCTATTTAAACTTATTAATGAAATAATTATAAGTTATGTAATCAAAAACCTACGGTTGGTACATATGTATAATTAAATTACCCTTGTTCATAATTGGTATTATTCAAATTCTTCAAATAATCCTTACAATTTAAAAATATTTTAAAATTATTTATAACGTCTTAAAAGTTTCAAACTATTTTAAGAAAAATTGAATTGAATAGATAAAATCTATTATATAAAACTATAAAAATTTTAATGTAACTATTAGAACACGAGTGTTACTTTTAGAATCTTTTAAATGTAAAATCTTTTAATCTAAGACTGCGAAGAAATAACTTTATAAATTAAATTTTCTAATTTAAAAGAACAAAAAGAATCATACAAAAATGAAATAATACAATATTATAGTGATATAGCTAATATTTATTTCTAATTAGTTACCATTTGCTTTTTCTTTAATAAACTCAGATTCATAAAGAAGAGAATCAGTATAATGTGTATACCGTTGTACGGTTAGGTATAAAATACGTTCAATACATTAGTTTTCAGGGAGTGTATTAGTTTGCTATTTCACCGACAGATGGGCGATAGTATGAGTTACTCTAAATGTGAATTGAGACAGTGCGGTTATATAAGTTGATTTAAATAGAACCCAATTGACGTCCTTGTCTAGCGGGAGCATAGTATTCAATGATCGTATGGTGAGGGTACTGATGCTGACACCCTAAAAAAATTTTATCGCATCCCCGAAAAGGCCTCGGCATTTCGACGTGATGCAATTTTTGAATAGCCTCTTTACCTTACAAGAGGCTTATTACGAAGCTGTACGGTAAAAATTTTTGTTGGATGACTACTTATACAAGTTTAATGTTCTTAATTAATGTATACAATAAAATTTAATAGTTTCATAATAATCAAATAATTATTATATAAATATGATTCATTAAAAATATTTATGAAACCTATTTTTTAACTAAAGTATATAACATAAATGCACTTTACAAATGTAATTCAATATAATCTTTTTACACTTAAAAAATTTTGTTTTGATTAAAAACATAAGTAAATTTCAACAGTATAAATAAAATAATTATTAATAAATAAAATTTGTTTTCTGTCGTCAGTTTTAATGGCAATGTAATCACATTTATTATAACTATATAACCGTAATTATATTATCAATGTTTAAAGAACAGGCTGTTATCCAATTCGATTCTGTCGATAAAGTCACTCTCTGTAGTCGACAAGAGAGAACAACAGCACGAGGCTTAGAACATCGTGTAAGATTGACACGACCAATGTCGCATATACGAAAAATGAACAGTAGTGGAACGGGAGAAAGTAATGAAAAATATGACGATTAATGTCGATAATGCAGAGAATGTTGAGTAACGATATAGCGATTAAAATAGTCTTTATACATTTTTCGTTGTTTCATATGTAAAAATAAACTGAACATTTTTGGTCTCTTATGTAAATTTGTGGAATATGAAGCTATTGACAAAGGTAAATTTGTAAAAATAAATATTCTTTTCATATCGTTTAGAATAATTTAAAAGTAACTTCAATAATGATTATCATAACTGAGCATCTTATTTTAACTCTACGTAATGAATTTAAAAAAAAATTATATTTACAACTAGTTTGATTCCTCATAAATTTAACTATATAATTTCTTTAAAATTGTAAAAAATATATATACTCTTGCTAATTTTGATTGATGTAAAGTAACCTAAAAATTTTTAATTTGTGCAAAACATAAATTACTTAAAAATTTTGTGATAACATTAGAAAAAGTTGAGAATGAATTTTTTTTTAAAATGTAAGGGAAAAATGATATTGAAGCTTTCTGAGTAATATGGAACAGTGTATACCAAGCTAAAAATATTAAAATTATACATTTGAACTGCGGTGAATTAACGATTATGCATTTCGAAGAAAATTCTTAAATTTTGAATTATTGATACATATCAATGCAAAAATTGAGGAAAATACTAAAATTAAATTAAAAAATTTTCATACGCGCATAATATTAAATAATTATATGTAGTTTTTTAAGATTCAATAATGAAATTATTCTCAACAAGTCTTTTTCTAACCCAGTAATTATGATTGTATGATGAGTAAAAATAGCTCTCATTCTGTAGAATTATACATTAAAATAGCTTAAATATAAACATTTATGTGTATTGTGCAGAGTGCGACAACACTGATTAAAAATAATAATACGTCGTCCGTGTCCACAGAGCACATAAACTGTATCTATACAATACATTTGTGGTACAGCGATTTGGGTCAGCAGTCTAGTTACTAATTTGCGATTTCAGACTGTCCTTGCACACATTCGTGCTGCTTCTCATATATTTTGAATTTGCGACACCACTTTTGCCATCAGCATCGGTCTACCAATAATTTCAGCCTCAGCTCCACCGTTGAATAAAACTGAATTTTCGCTCGCTCTTTTAGTCAAAAATAAACTCACCGTTAGTTTACTTGTCGAAGTCGCCAGCAGAACCGCCTTGGGCGGTTACGTAGTTTTTCTAGTTTTTGAAATGTTGGAACAGGTACATATAAACTTAGGTGAAATTGAGTACTGTTGGTTAATCCAGTTTATGATTTGTCTCAGATCTCGATGGTCACAGTCATTGGCACTTATACAATTACAGACAAGATTACAGACAAGAATAACTGAAAAGAAAAATTAATTCTCATCGTATGTTTGTTTTCCTTTTTAATTATTTCAGGGACGCTCATAAATGTTCAATAGTATGAAAAAGATCAACTAAGTTTACCCATATTTTTAACTTCTAAAATTAATATATAAAGACTAAATTTTAAGTATATTTTTAACAAATTAAAATAGATATTAATTTAAAAAGTGAAACAGACTTATTACTTTTTCGTCGAAGAAGCATTGATTGTTTCAAATAGTTTGGTGCGCCGCCCGTCGGCGACGGGTTGGCGCGCGTTAGAAAAAACAATCCTCACGCGCAATAACAGCGGTGGCAAAAAGAAAAGTAAAAGCATCCCAATGGCCGTTGAGTTTCCAAGTGCAAGATGATCTGCTCTGGAGTGACGTAGAAACTGCACGTTTTGAGAGCTGCCGATATTGCTAAGTAGCAGCGTTTTCTGCATTCCAATGGCAACCATTGGGACTGACTAATCTGAAAGCGGTATATCCAACTATTATTGGTCTTGGGAGGTATTTTAAAGGCTTGTTTGCCCATGGCTTTTAATCTTACTGCAGCGTTCTCCTGCCCGCGAACACTCCACGCCTTCAGCCTAACCCTCAATGGATGGAAGTTTGGGCTGATTCTGTGGGTTCATCAGGTTTTTTGACCTTGTCTTCTGTGCTCGACATTGTTTTAGTAAGAGGTATGGGGGCACTTGAATTAATACTCTTTCTTTAACGGTGAAAAGTGAACACGGCTTGATATCGGGTTATGGTAATTTAATATCATATCCCATATTGCCATCAGCTTTTGTTATACTTGCGAAAGTCTGTCTAACTCACTAGCTGATATCACAGCAGTATATAGCCTTGGTGCAATGATAGCATGGGGACCCCAACTGTAGGATAATATAGTTAGCGGTTCGAATACTCCTAAATCCGCATTCCAAAATGGTCTATCGATTACTACCTCTTGCCAAAAGCCTGGATTTTTAAGACATCGTATGCAAGCCCATCTAATTCGTGGTCCAATGGTTTTATTGTTGACTACATCTGCAGCAACCTCACCTAATCCACATTCAAGAAAAAATCCCGAATCCATACAGCTAATGCACTTCCTGTATAGGGTATCATTATAGGGCATTCGCCACTACTAGAATATACTGCATATCTTTTGTCACCCAAAGCAGCATCTCAGTAATATCTATTATCAACAGAGCGTGTAATTTCATTGACAAAACAATATCTGTACCTTATATCTACCATGGCCCATTCTATGGGTCTTTGGTTGACAGTAGCATCTATGGCTAAAACTGAAAAATTTCCTAGGGGGGTAATGAGGGTAAGAGTTAGCGAAATAACTATTATGGTTTTCTACTTGAACGTTGCCACCCGAGTTAAGATTCCAAGCATATCTATTTGACACATAGAAATTTAAAGGCTCCACAAATTTCATTTTTTCCTACCGTAATTCTCCCTGACATGTTTCCTAAGATGAAGCGAACACGTCATAGTGTTTTATAGGTTATCATATATTAATTCAGAGAATATTACACTTGGTTAATAAAAAAAACAATAATATATTTTTAACTGACGTATTTTAATGATTTTTGTGTATCGAAAATTTTCATTGAATTAGTCCCATCAAGTATTGAAGGTAGCTAATAAAATAATTTAAAGAATAAATTTTGATCTAATGATTATTTCATTCGAAATAACCTTCGAATATCTTATTGTTAAATATGACGCATATAAATTCATAAAATTCCCAGTATTTCAGGGTTGTTTACCAATGAGGGAAAGAGAAGTGAGAAACAGAAGCATGAATCACAATACTAAAGTTTGAATTATAGATGAATATAATTTAAAAAGGTAAACCTTTTTATTCTTCAACAAATAAACAATATTTAACGATTAAATGCTTATACTTCAATTATTTAAATCAATAACAATTTTAAATAAAAACAAAAATAATTTATATTAATTTTAAATGTTCTAAAATCATATCTATTCAGTAATGCTACGAATATACTTAAATAAATACTGAATTTAAAAAATTTTTTTAAATTCATAATAACCGAAGTATCATATATAGTTTTGATATTTTAACTACTTAAATATTACTTATTTAACTGAAATTAGTTTAAATAAGTAGTAATAGTAAAGTAAGGATTTTTTTTTACAAAATTTTTTTTTTGAAATTACAAAAAAATCAATAAGTTTGAGTACAATCAAATAAATAATAAAATTTAAATTATTTAAAAGTGTCAAAAAAACTTCATAAATGAAAATTTAACTTTGTGAAATTAATATACTAGAATCATTCATAAAAACTCATAATTATACGGTTAGCAAAGGCTTCATAATTCGCAAAAGATAATACATTAATAATATACGAATAATTTATAACTATTATTAAAATTATATTTTTTGTTTTCTCCCTAAGGATGCTTATCACTAACTACAGTATATTTTATAAATTTTATCATTACAAATATAAATTATATATGTATATATATTTGAAAATATAAAAAACTTTAGATATTATAAATCAACAAAGTTATATTTATACACTCTTGTGGTACACAATTGATACACTCTTATTTCTGGAAGTTGATTTTATTATTTTTTTTTAATAAAAAATAATAAATAAGATTCGAATAAATAATCTATTAGTAGATTACATGACCTTGATTAATTTGTTCATTCAGTAGGCAATAAACTTAAAAATTATTTCAGTACTATTCAATGATGCATTAATTGTATTAACCTTTAGATTGTAACATAGTTTGAATATATAAATAATATATAAAATGATTTATTCATTAAAAAGATTTGATTCACATAAAATTTTTCTATATAAGCAAACATAGTTCAGAGTCAAATGAATATGCACATGGTGTATTTCTGAACATATACTAGCTAAAAATACACATACGCACTATTCAAAGAGCTTACAAAAGGATATTTGAAACTATATGATTCATTTATTATTTTTTTTTATTTTTATCTTATAACTTTGTAGTGATTAAAATATTTCCATAAAAAATTATGAGAATTCATGTTACTAAAAAGCTACCAAAAAAAAACAAAAAAAAATAGAAAATTTAAGTAATTGAATTTTTACAGCTAAAATATTCGCTTAATTACTTAATTAAAGAAAAAGAAATTAAGATAAAACAAATTTCGAAAATAATTCCCAAATTTGTGTATAGATTAATAAATCTATAAGGTTACATCTTATAATGAAATTGTTTTAATAAATCTGAAATTTTTCACCTATAATTGTTGCTCACATCTTTAGAATACATATTTAGTAAATCAATTTTAAATACTTCATGTTCTTCTCGGTGCACAGTCAACAAGACTATTTTTAAAGAGTACATTTTAAATTGACGCAATAAAAATGAAAGTTAAAAATGATATAGTATCTGTTTTCAAACTTAAAGGCATTCGTAACGTTTTGTAGAACTAATAGTGTTGCTTCATGTATTGGGAGGACTGATCGCGTGAATCTTTTCCATAATCTTTACTATAATCAGAGCAGTAATTTTATCTGTCGTTCATGCGACTTACCTACCTGAAGAATAATTGATTAAACATTGACAAGTTAACTAAATATAATTCAAAGTCGCGATCGTCACTTGTCCCCACTGATCCGTATAAGTGCACACAAAAACATCGCAGATGGGCAGCGAGCACGAAAATTTCCCAGGAGACGACCCAAAATAAATACGCGCGACGTACCCTTTTTTCGTCTTGTTTTTTAACTTGATTGTAGCATCTGGTGTCACGCGTCGATTTCCGCTGGGAATCCAATGCAGCGCGCGTTTTCATTGTCGAAATGCATATTGCGCATAACCAGGACGTATGGAAGAGGGGGGAAATGATTGTGAAAAAGAGGGAAAAAAAGATGCCAAGCCCTAGCGACGAGTTCTGTTATATACTCGAACTACGCCCTGGTGTTCGATAAAATCAACAACAGAAAAGTGTAGAGGGATTTAACCATAGAAATATTTTGCTTTTACGCAGTCTGAAAGAGCAAAGAAGAATATTTACTTTATTCTTAAAAATATTTTTTCAAATATTATGACGATTGAAAATAAAAATTTATGAAAGAATATTTTAAAATATAAATTTTTAAGTTAATGATATCTGAAAGATAAGGTTTACGAGTTTTTATATAATTGAATCAATAACCATGTATATTTTTCCCACTCAAATCAACATTTGGTATTGTTATTTCATATTTTTGTAAGTATTTGCTTTGACCGTATTGTAATTTAGAGTTATTAGAAAAATTATAATTCTATTTAAATGCGTGACAATGAATTACTTTGAATAAACACGAGTTCAAAATAATTTATCCTGCTATTTTTATTGTATATATCAATTGTGTTAAATGTAACAAAAATTTAGACGTAAAAAATTATAAATGTGTATCTAATTTGATAATATTCCTTCATATTTTAAAAATAACTTTGCACACATAATGTAATAAATCATAAGTGGATTTTAATACAAACTACAAACAACAAACTCATAAATTAAAATAAATTATTAAATTATCTTAATTTAGAATCTTTGGAAGTAGAACTTACAATATTTCATAATCATTTAACATGTGAGTGTTAGTGATATTCTTCTAAATTAGTACAATTTTGTTAATTCACTGAAACCTTAGTTTTATACTTCTACTGATATATCTAAAAATTAAAAAGATATGAAGCGCCATTAGTAATATTTAAAAAATATAAAAAATAATGATTTTTTATAAAAAAAATATTTACCTTAATTTCAAAAATATATACTGGAAATTTGTAAAAAATAAAAAAATTATTTGACATGCAAATCAATTTGTTAAGAAATTTGGATTCTCTGTTATTATATAATTCTTCTAAATATTTCATTCGAATAAATAATGTCAAATTTTTAATTGTTGAAAATTTAGACAACAGTAATCCGAAAATTGTTTACAAAATAGAGTTTGCGTTGGCACCTGTCTAATTCATCATCCTGCGCAAAGAAAATTAATTTCCTTTATAGTGATACATGTGTAGTTCTTTAGGTAAAATAATTAACTCGCTTGATTATTCCTAGATTGATTATTTATTAGCAGCGAAAGTTACAAGATATGTATTATACCGGAGATATAATATATAAATGCTGAGCGGCGCGTACAATAAAGTTGCTTGCACAAATCCGACTGATCTTATCTCGTTAAACATTAAACATTAAACAATTGGGATTCTACGGAATTCCTATAGCCTTATATTCATTCTTATTTCTAAATTATAAATAATAATAACGTCAACACTTGACAAGGCGGGGACACCCGATCCCTCTATATATTACGCGACGCCGAATTGTCGGCGGCCGACGAACAATCATCGGGGCCGCCGCTTAAGAGTAAAAGTAAAATATAATATGTTAAAGTATACGCCACAGATGCTTGGAATACTGTAAACATTCAAGTTAAAACAAAGAATACAAATCAATTTAAGTAGGACCATTGTAGATTGACTCGCTTATGTATAAATAATTTTTTTTGCTGGAGCTCGCATTGATACCGCATGGTCTAAGAAGAATAACGTTAGAATCTCTTCAAAGAGAGCTAAATATACGCGACACATTTGATGGATGGGAATGTCTTCCACCTGAGGAGACCTGACTTAAAAGCCCGAGATGTTTGTAATACTGATGTTACGGCAAGCCCCAAACCACGCGTCGTCACCGGATTTTGCTTAGGTGCGGATGAGGATCTTTTAAGAAAATCAGTGACGGCTTTGCCGGTGGGTAAGTTGTATAGTTTTCCTATCGTATCATATAATTCATTCGTATACGTTTTTGACTTCCGCTCGCGGAATTCATCTTGTCTCTTGGAATCGCGGCTTGATGTCTTGTGTTTACCTTCACGTTTTCCAACTCCTTTAGAAAATTTATTCACATCAGCCGAGGTCGATACCTTTCCTTCATTGCCGTTAGGCATATTTGCAGCTGCTGGTTGCTGTGACATGTTTGATTTAAAGTAAGAGTAACCAGGAATCCGTAGCTAAAATCGGGTTTTTGAAAAAAGTTTGCTGGTTGAAGGCTGGCTTAAGACGCAAGGCATGTCATAAAAGTGAAAGAAAAGTTGGAAACAGAGAAGAAATGAAAGTGTAAAATTATAAAAAAATGAGTTAATAAGACCAGAAAGATATAAATTAGTTAAGATAACAAAAGCGAAAAATGTGAAATGATATAATCGAATAAGTAAAAAACGTATAATAAAGCAAATAGTGAGGTTACAAGCCACGTGTATATATATACAGGTAAAAAATATTTTCATATTTAACAAACATTTTATTTTACATTATCGCTTGTTGCATCATAGCGGGTTCTTGTTCACTTTTATTTGTAGCAATATACACTAAACATTCTTTGATGTAACCTTCGTTACAAAATTGTGTGGATAAAAATAGAAAATTTACTTTTTATGCTCATTTTTTCACTACTATAATATCTTACATTATTTTAAATAATTTTTTTATAATTCAAATTAATTTATTTTTAAAACAGAATCGACTAAATTAATATTTCTGAAAATATAAAATTGAAGCGATTATAAAATTAACATTTTAATGTTTATAATGAGTATAATTTTGTTCATATAAAATTAGAAATCTATAACTAAAACGATTAAAAAATGAAATTTATTAGATTATTCAACATGTAAGTAGTTTTATTTAAAATTTGTATTCTTCCTTATAAAATAATTAAATTTATATTTGAGTATATATCAATATATAATAATAATCAAATTGTTTTACAACATATTCCTTTATCATAAATTGAAATCTGTTTATCTAGAAGATAATTTATTATCGCAAAAGAATAACTTACAAATAGTAATTTAAAAATTAAAACACTTTTCCTATATAAGATTAATTTGAAGTACAATAGGTAAAGATTTTAATACAATAATATAAATTAATTGGTTTATATATGTATGAGGTAATTTTAAATTTAATCATAGAAAATTAATCTATTCTTAAATAAGTTAATGCGTACGGTAATCGATTTTACATTACGTAGGTAAAATAAGATAAAATCATCATGAGGATTAATTTAAGTAAGAATTATTAGAAGAAAGTGTTTAGTTTATTTTCCTAACTAATCCTGAATACTATATGATTTTCTTAAATAATATTTACTATCATTTTAAATGTATGTTTATTTAATCTCTTTCATTTTTTTTTTTTAATTATTTGAGTTTGAATTTTCAATTATTAATACGTCATTTTCGTAATTTTTCATAATAAAATATGTCTAAAAATTTTAACAAAAAACGACATTGCAATGAAATTATTGTTAACGAAATTTCTGATCAACAAAATATAGTAATTCAATAATAGTAAATTGTCTACTTTTTATAAATGTTTCCGAATAATGTATAATATTGGAAAGTTTCAGTTGAATTAGTTTTTTGCTAGAGTATAGATCTACATTTACATATTTATAATAAAAATTTACGTTAACGAATAAATGAAACCCTAAAACAGAGTTTGCTCTTTAATAACTATAAAAAAAAATTGTATCAGAAAAGAGAATATTGTAGCATCAATAAGGAATGATTTAACAATCTAAGAAGTAATAAAGTACAGTAACATCTTAATGAAAGAGTAAAGTGTAGCATTAAAAATATAATACTTAATTTATCTCATGAAAACTGTTTGAATACGAGCTGCGATAGAGAACCAATTTTTCAGAAAAGATTTTGATATAGATTTCTGTCTCTTCCCAGTGAACCACATCGTTCGATTATGCACTTAAAGCACTCGAGATCGAGATGAAAATCACTTGAACCCAACGCTCTGCAAAAGGCCTCTTCAAGCGAAGATTCCCGCTTAACTCACACGCGCGTGACGATAACGCAAATAATCTCAGCGCAATGCCTGGCCGCGATAATACCGCGTGCCTTCTGCAGCATACGACATGAATTCCGTTCGTGGTTAAGTCTCAGACAAATGATTTGAACATTGCACAAGACAACAGCGACTACATACCTAATATCCCAAAAGTTTAATATTTCTGCATGAATATGTTTATTAGTACATAAGCGGTCGGACTTTTCAGATACATCTGGATCTGACTCTTTTTGCTGCTATTAAGTCATTATTAATTGTATATTGAATATTGGTAATAAAAATTCGTCATTATATAACGTTACGTTATTATTTGCAAATTGAATAAGTTTTGAAAATGAATTCAATGATCCGATAAATTAACTAGTTGTACATCAGTAATAACTCACATAAAAAACATTCTGTGATGTATACGGAATTTATAAAGAGCTTAGGTCTCAATTCTACATTAAATAGAGATACTTTAAGATACACTTGCTTATCAGAGACATTAATTTAGTTTCAAATTTTTACATAATATATAAAATGACATCATTTATCGTATACGTAGCATATGCTAGATATATCTCAATAAACAATATAGTTTTATTATAAATAATATATTCATCCATTGACTAAACGGATTCTATTCATAATTAATAAAAGTTTAATGATTGTTTATAGATTATAATATTATTTATTTAAAAAAAAATATTCTTTAAATAGTTTCTGTAAGATTTACATTTTTAAGAAACTTGTTAGTATAATCTAATTTTTGTATTTGAAATTACTTTTTAATTGTTATTTAGTATATAACATGCATTAATATTAAAACCATTATTATATGTTATACATTTAACTACTTTAAAAACAAAACCATAACTTTAAGTATTAAAGAGACATGCATAGTTAAAAATTAAAAAACTTTTCTTTAAATAAATTTTTTTCCATGATAATTATGATCCTTACATAATTTGTATCACATCAATACTGTTTACTACTTTGATCGAACATATTACTAATTTCAAAAAAAATCAATCCTTATATTTATTAAATTGTACATAAGTGTACCTATTTACATGATAAATAAGCAGATTAAATAAATTGATCGAGTATTTATTCACTTTTATAATTTACTGTCACATTTTTTTAAATTTATCATCACGGTATTTAAAAAATAATAAAAAATTCATATTTAAATTTATTTTGATACATTCTAAATAAATAGGAAGAAATAGAGATTAAAGAGCTTCTTCGACTTAAAAGTTTCTTTAAGTTTTTTAATTATTTATTATTGGTTATTTTTTAAAGTTTTAAAATGTATGAAATATGTTTTATTTAAATATACGTTTTTTTAATCATAATTCATTTTTCGTACAATAAAAAATATTAAATTGAAGCTAAAAGTTTACAGCTTTATTGATAGTACGTTTCTAGCATACGAAAAAAGACAACGCTGAAAATTTTTTTTTAATTTCTAGGATTTAATTCTGATAATGTAGCTAAAAAAGTTTGCATTTTTAGTATATTAATGTAGAAGAAAATAAATAAATCAATGTTTATAGTTTATAGTTTTCAACGCTGGATTTTCATTTTTAAATATATAACAAATATTTAAAGCTGTATTGTGTTTGATAAATATACTATTTACTGTTCAATTACGATATTATAATTGACCATGAGATATGTAACAAGTATATGGTATGTAATTCCGTATTTTACCATTGTTTAATTCATATCAGTTAAATCTTCTATTAGTGAGTAGTTTTTACGTATTTTAATACAGCTTGATATAAAAGATAAAAGTAATATTATTTAATCATCAGACTATTCTCTATTTAAGCTAATATTTATTTCTAATTAGTTACCATTTGCTTTTTCTTTAATAAACTCAGATTCATAAAGAAGAGAATCAGTATAATGTGTATACCGTTGTACGGTTAGGTATAAAATACGTTCAATACATTAGTTTTCAGGGAGTGTATTAGTTTGCTATTTCACCGACAGATGGGTGATAGTATGAGTTACTCTAAATGTGAATTGAGACAGTGCGGTTATATAAGTAGATTCAAATCCTATTCTATTGTCTCAATGTTTTCAGTGGACAACCCGCTAAATGTTATATTATGGTTTTGATGAACATTAGTGTCGTGAGCTACATTTGAAATTTTGATTATGGAAACGCCAATGCCCATATCAATGAGAAAATATTCATACAGATCTTCCGGAGGAACCTGTAATGATATTTGTTGCTCTCCTAATAATTTTATTATAGTTAATCCATTTAAAGATGTTGACATTAATATGGTATATATCAGATAACCTTGGATATCCAAGCTATTCAATTTAGTATCTTATCTGCAAGTATAGCATTTATTGAGTATAATGAGAAACACATTTAATGACTTTTGATTTGATTTATTTAATTTGTCAATTATATATTTGATGAATTCTGAACAGGGAAGGATATATTTCGGGATCCTTACTCATGTTTGATAATTTTCTTATGTTGGTTCCATTTTTTCTTTTATTAAACGTATTGGTAAGAACCGTAACATATTTGGTTAATGCTCTTAAACACATCATACATATAGTAGAGGTAAGTTTCTTGAAGTTTACATTATCTTCACTTAATTGATCATTACTACTAAGGGATTGTAAATTATTTTTTAAGAATTCATAAAAACTATTCTTATTTTGAGTAGTTATAGAAAAATAATTCCCTTTAGTTATATCATCTATTCTTGTTAATTCGACTAATCTGTCAGAGTCCAATTCTTTGTATTGAGTAGTATCAGCGGATCCTTTTTCTAACTCAATCGTTTCATATGTATTGTCAAAATCGTATATAAGATTAATCGTACCCTTAAGATTGAGTTCAAATAATTTACTATACGTATTTATTTCCCTGATGTCTCGAGCATTTAATATTAGTACAAAGATTGTTGAAGATATACTTTGTTTCCAGTTAGAATCTCCATTCAGATAAAATGACCAAAAATTGGAAGCATATTTGGCATAAGTAACTTTGTCTATTATAGGACTAACAAAATATAAGTCTTTTATTTTATCAGTTATTATTTTGTCGTTCCATCCACTTTTTGGGTCCTGGCTTGTTAATCTAGGGTTATAAGAAATGTCTTTGCATTTATTACTTAATTCTAAGTATTTTTGTTCTAGATGATCTAATACAGAATTATTCGGGTTTCCAGAATGTGATGACATTTTAGAATCATATGAGGTAGATTAATTAATTAATATATTACTTAATTTGTACTTATTCTCGGTTTATTACTCCTTCTTGCACTTCTGGGTTTAAAATTTTGATTTTTATAAAGGTTTCAGATCTTGCTGGTACCTTTAAAAATTCTGGATTTTGAATAGCTGGTTTTGTTGGAATTTCTTTATTGTTATTAATTCTTGAGTTTATAATTGGATTCAGGTTATTTTCTATGGAGACATGCTTCTTCTCAAGATCTATTATCATATCTAGGTCTAAAAGTGTATCTATGCCAAGTATGGCTTCACAAGACATCGGAAAATTATCCTTGACAACATATATCCTAGTTTTATATGTTTTGTTATTAATTATTATATGAGCGAAAAAATATCCTTAATGTCTCAATGTTTTCGTTGGACAAGCCGCTAAGTATTATATTCTGATTTTGATGAACATTAGTGTCGTCAGCTACATTTGAAATTTTGATTATGGAAACGCCAGCGCCAGTATCAATGAGAAAATCGGGTTTGGCGATTACCTCCTTAATATTTAGTTTAATCATTTGCTTTATATCTATAGGTGGTGCGAAGTAGTTTAAAGTATTTAAATAATTACATAATTTATTTACATAATTTATTACTTAATTCTAAGTATTTTTGTTCTAGTTGATTCCACAATACTTGTTTTATTTTGCACTTGATTTAGTTTACAATTTTAATCTTAATTTTAGCTTACAATTATGTATATCTATGTGACGGTAACTTGACTCGGAGGAAAAATGCGTATGATTTACTATAGCAGTGAGTTTTTAAAGAAAGAATAGATAGGGAAGGTAATCTTGTTTGAATAGAAAGTTAGTCATAATTGTTATTTCAGGGTGGTCTAAGCGGCATTATCTTAAAGAAAATAATCGTGTCACGTTGTCTAAGATATTCGGGAGATAGATTAGTATTTTGAGTATAGGTTAGTAGGTGTAAATAAATGGTTAACAAATATGAGCGATAGTAACGACAGGGATGGTTACAAATATAAAAAAAGTGTGGTCAAGAAACAGAGGTGTTTATAGGTGGTGAGGCGCAGAAATGGAAAACATTGAATCAAAAAATAAAATTATGATGAAAAAAAGAGATCTCAAGGGCTATAATTACTATATAAACCACGACGAGACAAATAAAGACAGAGAGATAAGAAGAATAGTAAAATTGAAATGTAGAGAACTAAGAGAAGTTGGAAGCGATTGGCACTATTTAGGAAAAAAAAACATCGGAGAGAAGGAATTTTGGGTATTTAGTGAAAAGAAGAGAGAACGGTTTAAGAAAAAAAAAAGAACAAAGAGAGAGAGATGACACATGCAGAAAGTAGGACGCGGATATGGAAAAAAAGACTACGGTAAATTGGAGACAAATAAGGAAGGGGGTAATAAAATTATGCAGAAAGAGAAGGAGGCAACGCGATAAAACACGGAAAATACAATAAACAGGAATAAACGCAGGGAGAACATAAACAAAGAATAAAAATAGCAATTTGTAACGCTAAAAGAAAAAAGGAACATATAGACTTACTATATAGAAAAGAGCAAGATAAGAATCAAGCAGAACAGATAAGATTTTAGAGTAAAGAAGAATAGAATATTAAATAAAAAGAGAAAAATTGGACTGAAGGAGGTTACGATGGGGGAGCAGGAAGAAGAACAAAACAAAATGTCGAAAAAACATGTGAGATAAAACAATTATAGTGTAATTCAAATAAAGGCTGAAAATTTCGGTTTTAGGAGAAAAACAAAAGATTATACTCGATTTAAATAATAATATATTTTCCTTAAATAATCAAGAAATCTCATGTATCATTTATAGTGTAAATGAATTAAATGTTGAATAATTCTGTTTTACGAGAATGAACACATAATGATTGTTTTAGACTTAAATAATAATATAATATTATTTTTAAATAATTATATAATCTTTTGTAAACTCGATTTAAGGGAGAAAAAATTTCATATTATATTATAACAATTATTATTCAATGAAGTTATAATATAATTATTATATAAACTATTCATACGTAATTTTAAGTCTAAATAAAAAGTGTGAAAATAAAGATTTTGAAAGTGTACGTAACGTGAGAAGGTATATGGGAAAATCTAATGTATTATAACAAGTATTATATTGTTCATTAAACATATCTATCTATATAAATAATTTTTATACAATTTTTCATTATTTAATTATCATCTTGAAGTGCTATATTTCGAAAAAGTTGTATTTATATTTGACATAAATGACAGTTTTATAATTAAAATTTGTAACAAAATTACGGGGTATAAGAATTTACTTTATAAAATTCAGTTATTAGAAAGAAATCGTGATATAAAGATTTTTAATTGATTAGTTATTTTTATCTTTGGCTTGTAAGCTATTTCTTATTAACTTGAAATTCTTAAGGCTTCATAAGTTTGAAGAAATTGGATACACCTACGGATTGTATGCTTTTTATTTTAGAGATTCATTAAGTTATAAATAAAATATAATTAACAAAGTATACTTGATTATTTTATTATTTACTCAAAAGATTCAATAGAATAATGACTTGCTCTAATGTGCGGAATGTTTTAACGATTAACGTTAAAGAAAGATTAAATACAAAGAAACAAAAAGAACCGGCAGTGCTGTCTGTACGGCAAAAATTCACTAGATGTAACATAAATTGACATTAACCACTTATTCACTTCGTCAAGAAATTTATGAAGATGTAGGGAATATATCTGCTTAAATCCGGTTATTCATGTTCCTGTTTACGCAATACCTTACCTTGTTCGTCGTAAGCAATTACTTTATATTAACAATTCATGAGATTATTTATTTATTCGTTTTTAAGGTAAAAACTATCCATAAAAGTAGGAGATAGGAAGAAAACAAAGAGTATGCCGGAGAAACGTGAATTTGTAACGCCGTAGCTCGTTGGCCGTCGTCCCACGCTGATGTCGCACACAACACGCGTACGCATGCACGCACGCGTGCGCGCGCGTATACGTACGAAATGCCTAAACAGCAACAACCTTGGATAGCAATCAGCAACTGAGTGACCCTAATAACCATACGGACGGTTGACATGCCTTGTGTGACCACCGACCGAGCTTCCTTCCCTCTGTGCATGTGTGTACATTCCTTATCTCTATGTTTTCTATGGGTGAGAACGAGAGTGAATAAGTAATTCTAGGCGTTAGGTTGCCGTTCGTTATTACATTTAATCGAGTTAGTTGTGTCAATGTGTGAATGAGCTTCATGAGACAGAGTTGTTACTTTGCTCGTAAGTTTTCAATTTTGATAGACAGATTACGGGATTCCAAGAAAATAATATATTGAGATAACAATGTCTGGAATATTAGTCAGTACATTTATCGTGAGACTTTTCTTTATTTGATATTAAGAATTGAGGCTCGTTTGAAATAAAGTAATGAGAGTTTTTAAAAATTAACGTCTTGTGCTATTATAACTTTTATAATGTCATTTTCGAAAAAAATGGTAAAACTAATTATGTTCAATAATTAAAACTTTTTGATATTTTTAAAATTTACATTGTATTAGTTCTATTTCATTCTAATTTTATATATTGCATTTTTTAAGACTTTCGCGTGACGTTCAATTCACATAAAAGCAATTTAGAACTTTAATGTAAAATTTTAACAATAAAAATTTGAATTTTTTCGTATAAGATTAAACTACTTTTATGAAATAAATAAAAACTAAACTTTTCCAATAAACTAAAGTTTTATCGGTTTCTTATAATAATAAAAAAATATACGTTATAAACTATACTTATTATAAACTATGTACATAAAATTTTCTTTCTTATTTTTTACATCTTAAAAGATTCTCATTATTTTAATTAATTTCATTATATCTAAATTATGCTCATTTATATAATACTGAATATATTCTACAAACTTGTAAGTAATTTTCAATCTTTCGTAATATATTTACCTCTGACATTGCTTAAAAGTAAAAAATTATGAAATCATTTTCCCCGCTTTATAAGAAAAACTTTTCTTAAACATTTTTATATTTTTTATTTTAGATTTTTCCATCAATTCACTTTATTTTGTCAATTATTATTCGGAAAGAATATAATTTTTTTTTATAAAAATTGAACATGAATAAACATAAATATTTAACATTTTATTTACGTTTATTAGTATGGTTCAAAAATAATTTATTTAGACACAAAAAATATCGAAGTAATAAAAACTCGTCTTCATAAAATTAACATAATGATACTTATTAAGTTCTTTAAATAATAAAATTAACGTTGCTTTATAATAATATTTATACTTGTTAAAACTTTTATTTAAATTTCTACTAATACTGTAAAATAAAAGTGTTATACATATTGAGTAACACTGTTAAAAATTATACGATATTTAATTTTAATTTATTATATCAATAAAAGTAATTTATCTAGTAAAAAATAAATCGATAATTGTTATGAATTTATTTTTTTAATATATTTTATGTGAGTTTGTTAAAAAAAATGTTTAAAACGTATAAAAAATCGTAATAAATATAAATAATTTCTCGGTTTAGAAATTAATTGATAAAATTAATGTTTATAAAACTTTACATTTGAGCGATAATCTTTGAAGGTAATATAAAGTAACCTTGATTAAAGCATAATAGCACACAATTATGTCGAAAAAAATTGAGGAAAAGATTAATTTTGCTTAACCAACACTAAATATGCCATCTTTTTAGAATCACGATATGAGCCAAAGCTAATAACCAATTAGTACATCTTATGGAACGCCGGTCTGGAATTATTCCATAAGATGTATATTCTAAATTTTTTTAGAATATTCGCAAAGCTATTTCTATAAAACTTTTTGAAAAATCAGCTTTATTATTATTATCTTGAAATTATCGTAATTAAAAAAAAACAGATAACTAATATTAAAAAACGAATATTATTATTACTTATAATAATTTTTATAATATAATAATATAATAACAAATACAAATAGTTACAAAGGAATAGATTTTTAGTAAAGTAATTCTGTTTTTAATTTTTAGAAGACATAAGTTTGGATATCATGAATAGTTCCAATAATTGTTAAATCAGACTAGGGATGTAAATAAATTTGAAACTTCTCAGTACAAGATTTTTTTTTGTCTGCATATGATTATTTTTATATATGATATTTTGATATAATATTAAAATTTATGTACATGAATTTATTATATTATGTTAATTATATTAATAAAAAATAAATGTAATAACAAATGAATTTTTTTTTTACTTATTTTTACACGATTATGTAATACCGCTAATAATGATAATAATAAATTATAGCCTACTTTTAAAATGTACTTTAATTTTAAGGTTGCATTATCTTACACCGATGGTAAGTACATAAAATATATAGAAGGAATATACGATGACATTTATTTCACTAACAGAAGAAAGAAATAATGAAAAAAAACTTAATTTGTTGACAGAACACCAGAGCTAAAGTAAGAGTGTATGCGTACCAGAAAGATGAATTTGCAAATCATGAAATGATTTTTATTGCTAAGTAGTAAAAACAGAACCTACTAGAAAACTGTTATATAAATTACGGAGATAAGCAAAGACAGCTTTTTAATTCATATTTCATGATTGTGTTAAGTATTTGGAGCGAGTTTCTGATATTTATGTAGGTACAAGTAAAATACTTGTGTCATAAGAAGTCTTTAAAACTAACTGTAAATCAGATATGTAAAACATTTTTGACAGTTGCATTTTTTTGGAGTTTTCCATGTACAATATTTATATAAAAAATATAATAGAAATTACAGGATTTTTAGTAATAATCTAAATTTTCTTTATAAATTTTAATTTCATATTTAAAACAATTTTACTATAAGTAATTCGAAATTTATTAATTTTTATCCATGAATTAAGCAATTACAATCAAACAGGAAAGTATGGAAATTAATTTGACAACATTGAAGAGTAGTTTTTTTAAAACATTAAATTATCAAAAAAATATTTTTTGGTACTTGTTTTTCTCTATAAATAATAAACTATGCAATTTTTAAGAATTTTCATTTACCTTATAAGGACTTATATATATCTATATATATATAAATAATAAAATTAATTTGACTATACATGCATGATATTTTTCAATTAAATTTCTTGTTTTAATTAATTTTTATAATGTTTTCAATATTTATTATTATAAGAAAAAGTTTGTACACAATTGTGCACGATATATTCAAATAATTAAATCCATATAATAGACAATTTTGAATGGTTCCCTTTGTTTACTTTTATAATAAAGAGAAAAGTTTTTTTTGTACAGATTCATTTTTGTATAACTTACTTAATTATCTTGAAAATTTTAGTAACTTTAGTAAATCTGTATAAAATATTTCATATTTAAAGAAATGATTTGATCTATAAAAAAGATTATCATATAATATTTGAAAAATTATATTTAAATTTTCATGTAGTAATAATTCTTAGGTGAATGCATTCATACTATATATATATAGTAATAAATAGTAATAAAAAAATTATATAAATATTGTCTTAAAAACCTTTGGAAATGTAAATTAATATTCTATTAAATTTTTTTTGAATAATTTCAAATAATTTTTTAGAATAGTTGAAAGTATACTAATAAAATTCTATTTCATAAAACATCATGAATTAAAAGTAAACTTATCAAATTTAAAATTAATTCACATGAAATTAAGATATTTAGTACTTTAAGAAGACATTTAGTAATAATTTATCAAAACATTTTCTGCACGCTATAATTAGATAATTAAATTTCCAATTTTTTCAATATTTTAAATCATTTTCAATTAAAATAAAAAATATTTTTTGATATTTAATCATGAAATTAATAACTCACAGTTAATTTATATTCGTTCTAGTTTTAAAGTTATAAGTTATTTTAATAATATTTTCAGAATATTTAATAATAGAGATTGACGTTAGTATAAATGTTAATAACTTGGCAACTACATGTGTGTGAAAATGTTAAAAATTGAATGAATCTAAACAAGATAAGTTTTGATTTAAATTTGAATTTTAGGTCACATCTACCAAAAGAGCTTTCTTATAAAATTAATTAGTTTTACAAAAATCTACTTCTGAAAAGAATATTGTTGTGATAAAAAGTTTTATACAAAAAATTAAATTTTTTATCAATTACAATTTGTTTAAACACTTTGGTATTGACTTGTACATACATAATTTTAATTAAATTTATTTATTTCACTTTGATTTGCTAATTCTATCACGGAATAATAAACAATACCTTTCTAAAACTATGAATATTATAATTATAAAAAATACATTAATCAAAATTAAATCTAATTTTAGTAAAAACTTAGAGAAATATTAATAATAATAAATATATTAATAATTTAATAGTTTCTAATATATTTGATATTATGTTAATTTTCGTAAGCTTCAATATCAAACTGACTTTCTGAAGAGCTTCAAATTATGATTAAAAAAATATATCTTTTGAACAATACATGTCAGGATAGGTCATTCGAAAGCCATGAAAAGTTTCTAATACCTATACATTAAAGTAACTCTAATATACGTACACAAATGCGACCAGACTAAGCTATATTACCTGTGACGCGTATATGTCTTGTACTAGTCTAAAAATATCATTCTACGTTAATATAAAATCGAAAAGCATATCATAACGTGCTATTTCCGGTCGGTTGCGGAAATGTGCATCGTACGGTCGTACTTCTCTCTCTCTCTGTCTCTCTTTTATTCATATTGTGTGTTCTTTAAACTTTTTCTATGACTTTGGTAACCTAAACCTGCACATAAATTTGCAGATAATTCTAAAGAATGAGTGTGACACCATCGGCATCAATAAAATGTATCCCATGTTTCATATATATATAACAAACTGTCATAAATATACATGTTCATATATAAATATATAAGCTTAAGTAAACATTAAACAGACATAAGAGATTAAAAATACTACTTCAAGTCTACTATGAAATAGAATTACACGAGTTTTACTTGCTTACGTTAGAATCGGGTTAAAGGCTTACGTGGTTGTATTGCGCAACACTAGAAATACTGTTGTTATGGTCAGTTTGCGTTTGTCGACTAGGTACTTAAAAAATATAGGTATTTTTTATGAAATAATCAATTTTCTAATAGAAAAAGACAGAAGCCATTAAATATGTGTAAATTTATATATTTGAAAAGTAAATTGAAGTTTGAAGTATCTTACGTTTTTTATATTAAAATATATATTTGTAAAAAATTTAAAGATTCATTTTATAGTATAATTTAAATGGATTATAGGTTAAATAAAATAAAATTTTTATTATAAATTACAATATTAAAATGATAATTACCTAAAATCAATACAAATGAATTTCTTAAAATGAATGAAAGTGTTAAGTATATTATTGCTATGGAAAAGACTTTCATAAGGGTCTTTGATTTATAGTATTTTAATAAACTTTATTTATCTTTAAATCTATATAGATTAATAAAAATAAAATACCTAATTTACACGCAATAAATGATTTCCTGTATTTATCAAAATTCTAAAAATCAAATTATTTATTTTGAAATAAAAATTTTAAGTCACTACTATAACACTATTAAAATTTGTTCATAAAAATCTTAAAACCTATATCTTGTACAGATGCTCTTCAATATTAGAAAAATATTTAACTTTTTGTAAATTTATGTTATGAGTCACCAGGAATTATTCAATTTCTTTACAATTAATAATTATTACTAAAAAAAAAAACAAAAAATTTTTACCATTGTAGTAACATTGTTTATTAGTATTATTAAGTAAAATTAATCTCATTACACAATTTATTATCTGTTCATGACAAACATTTTATATTTGATCTTATGTTTTCTATGAAGAAGAAAACGTAAAAGCACGATTTTTTGCGTAATTAACAAGAATTATTGTCAGACAGTACATCTTTACCTCGACATCCTGGAATACAAGGTTGAAAACATAAAGCGATGTGCAAATCTATAATTTATAATCTTAATTTTAAGTAAAATAAATATGTTTTTAAATAAAAAATAAAGACTTTTACACCAAAATAATATATTTAAATCTTTTGTCTACATTTTTAGATAAAATATTACAATAATGTACATAATGGTTTATATTGAAAAACTTTTGTTTAGAACAGTATACTATATAAATACATTTTATTTGTTAAAATAATTATAAATATTTTTAGCCGTTTAACATATTGTTTTTTAACATTTTTTTTATAAACATTTTATAAATATATCTGCTGTTATTACAATAAAAAAAATCCAATGTTTTCTATTGTAAATGGCGCTGTATTATTAATATGTAGTCTAAAGTTTGTAAAGAAATTATTCAAATTGAGGAATAAAATGCACAAAAACGGCATAACATTTCATCGCTGTAACAACTTGGAATGCACTTAGACGAGTGACGGCGTTAGTAGCAATTAGTATCGGCCAAAGATCGAGGTCGATTAATTGGCCTAGCCGGATTTCAATTCACCGTTCGTTTGCGTCTGTCGCAAAGTTGATAGGAACAATCGCGTAGCGGCTATCGACATTCCATCCAATATTTCCACATTAAAAAACTACGAAGCAAATATAATCTATATAGACATTAAATTTTTAAACTGTCTAATGAACTCAATATTTCTTATAATGTATTCAATATGAATTCCATTAAAATAAAGACATTTTTGCAGATATCATTAAATACTTTACAAAATATTATACAAACAGTTTTTTCTATTAAAAAAAAAATTTACCTTTTTTGTGAGAACTCTATCAATTATAAATAAAATAAAATATTTTTTACTCGGTCTATAACTCAAAGAGTAACAAACAAGATTTCAAACAGAGTTTAATATTTTTTATATTATGTGAATTTCAATTAATGTAAAAATAGTTTATTCTGGGTTTTTTCTCATTGCAAAAAATATTTTATTACATTTTCGACTTATCTTTTACAAGCTATTAAGTTTTTGATGTTGAAATAAAATATATACATCTTATTTTACAAGAATATATTTATTATGGAGAATATTTATTTTGAGCTAATCGTATTTAAAATATTCAATTTTCTAGAAATTATAATTATATAATTGACAATTTAGCCACTAATTTTTAACAATGTTTTAATTGTAATATTCAAAGGATATTATTTTATTTTAAATATTTTATATTTTTACAAGTATTTTTTAAATTCATTTCTTTAATTTAATTAAGATATATAAAAGAATTGCAAGCAACTTTTGTTAAGATTAATCAACGGTTCTTTAAATATTAAGTAAACTTGATATTTTTTCTACAATTAAATTTTATGGAATATGCTGACTACATTTTGTACATATTACAAATATTAATCATATTTATATAACATTAAAAAATTTTTTTTATAATTTTTTTATAATAATAATATAATTAATTTATTATATTGTAGAAAAACGGTTTGATTTTTACAATGGATTTTAAATTTGGATTCCTTATACAAGAAAAACCATTTGTTTAAAATGGAATAAAGAAAATGTTATATATACGGTAATAAAATTTTAGATTAAATGGATTTATTTTTATCCACTGAAATTAAAAATATAATGAAACTTACTGTATTATATACAATATTTCAATATTTTTAAATATTTTAAACAATCATAATAACAAATATTATATATGAAGAATTACATATTGCGATACCTTTCCATATAAATTAAAAAGAAGAACACTTCTGTTATACATGTATAATATTTTCTTATCACACGAAACAATATTACACCCTTGCCTTTGCGTGAATGACGTTTATTGACGAAAGCAACAAAGATCGAAAAAATAATTGTATCTGGTCTTGACCCACGCTACCACAAATTATTATAGGTCGCTATATTTTTTCTGACCACATTTCATGTCGCTACCTTTCGGTTCACGTGTTAATTAGGCAGTATTTTTACACGTTTAGCTAGTTAAGCCAATTAATACTAATCATTATTTTCTTTATTTCTTTTCCTAACTACGTTTTAAATCAAAAAGACTTATATAGTAGAAACGCAACAGTTACTAACAGACTGTTCTTATAAAGTATTAAGCGATTTTTCACTTGAGCTAGATTAAAAATAGGTTATTCATTAAAAATTCTATGTACTTATTAGAATTTAGTTTTCCAGATATTTTTAACGTACATTTTTCAATGAATTTCAAATATTGATAGCACTTCTAAGTGTATTGAAGAGTAATAAATTTAATAAATCAGAAATCTTAACAACGAAAATAAAAAAGTACATTAAAAATTTTAAACTAAGAAAGATTGCTACAAAATTTAATAAATATTATACAATTTGAAACATTTGTAAAATTTTTTATAAAGATTAATATATTTTTAGATAAAACAATATTTACTCGATTTCTGTGACGATCTACGATTCAATTTTATAAATATAAAATGTACTGTAAAAGCAATTCTTTCCATTTATAATATTATTTCATCAATAATAAATTTTGCTCTAAGTAATTAGTGTAAATTAAAATATATCAAAATTGAATGTTTAAAACTACATATATATTATATATATTTTTTTTTATTCAATGGTCAGTAGATTTACTACATAAAATTAATTACTTTCACTTATCTGTCTTTGAAATATATTCATATATTACGAACATCATGTTTTGGAATAATTTATATTTTATCTTTTTCAGTTTGGATCGTAATTGATCTATAATAAGAAAAAATGTTTATACAACTTAAAATAATTATAATATATGTATAATTTTTTAAATTTAAATAAAAAACATATTCTATTTACGAAATATTATAACAGTTAATATAAAAATAGTCTATGCTTGTTTTTTAACAGATTTTCAATAGTATGATTTAATACTAGCTTTACCCTGTTAGCTAATATTCTTTAATATATTATTTTAAAAACTAATGTTATATTTGAGTTTAAATATGTAGCAATTTCTCCTTAATATTAATATTTCTTACATAATATGATACATTAAATAGACGATAATTATGCACAAATACTGTACAAAATTTGCATAAATACTCAATATTGATTTCTATAATAAGAAATAGAATCCCAATAATTTTAAGTTAAATGTTAAAATAGAGTTACATAAGACGTAATAACTAATTCAATTGATTTGACACTTTCAATGAAATTTATATTTAATAAAATTTACTGCGACACTTTACAAGTCGTTTTTGTGTTGTAAATCTGCGTTTTAAGGACTTATAATGCAACTAAAAACTCACAGATACGTTGATGACAAAATCAACCTATGCGTGACGTTATTTTCGTTGCTTTAAAGTATATAAATATCTTGAACTAGATAAGTAGATATATAAGTCAAAGAATTATAAAATCTTAATGATAATTATATCTAGATACATTGATGTATATTTCGAATTAAAATATAACGAGATATTTTTATCAAATAAAAAATTATATTACCAAAAAATCGTTTAATAAAAATTATTGCTTTAGTTTCGAACTTATTTTTACATAGATTTACTATACATATTTTTATTATTATCGTTGCCTTCACAATTAGTAGATTATTTCATTTGTATTAGTGACTTTCGTATTACTAATTATGAAATTTTATATATTATTTTTCAAATTATAATAATTTATTTATTTTTCCACATTAACCCAAGAACTTTAAGAAGAAAAACAAATTATATTGAAATTGATAGAACATTAAACAGTATTAAAATCGATTAAATTATTTTTTTCATATTATATATTACTCATTTGATTTGTTATCATTTTAAATAAAAAAGGAATTAAATTGATTTGATTTTAATTATATAATTGATTTATTTAATATTCAATATTATACAATACTTGGGATTCTAATACAATACATAATATTTAATTATATCACAATTAGCTTATAATTGTTCATATAATTATGTATAATAAATAATTTCAACGAAAAAATTATAACACTGTAATGTTAGAACGTTGTTAAATAAGTTTTCAGCAAATATGACTCTATAAAAAATCTCAGAATTAGTATTAAGTAAAGAGCTGTAAAATATACATATAAAATTAGTACTTAAAGTGGAATATTGAACATACAGTAAACAAGGAATGCTAAAATAAAAACATAGATATAATTGTAATAAAATAATAACACAGGTTTTAATATATTTAATAAATTAACTCCTTTTATCGAGTTACACCGCGTTCAATGAATACCTAATGCAAAACAAGAGTTGCCTATGTATGTAGCCTATAAGTCTATGAAAGCGAAGTTATGAAAATGTTCATTGAAATCGAAACTGTCGTCAAGTCGTTTTCCCTGGCGGAAAGTAAACTGACGTGCACCGTAGTATTCTCAACCGAGATTATGTGCTTCGTTATGTGCACGAAAACACGTCTCGAGCGACCACTAATAAGGCTGCAAGAACTATCGCAGTTCATCACACCTTGTCGCATTTTGTACATGCGCATAAGTATATAAACGTATTCATCTTTCTGAGTTCGCGAGCGCGTGACTGTAGTAGGTCACCACCTCTCTCGCCTGGTTCATGTTTTCTCGGTGTTTTCTCCCTTACACGAATACACTTCTCCCTTCTCCAACTGGTTTATACTCGTGCTTAACCACACTCACAGGCGTACACACCCATGTGTACAAAGCTTCATATGCAAGCAAAGCCGGTCATCGTCATTGTCAGGTGTAGAACCTACAATACACCGTTGCCATTGGTTCATATGCTCGTTTATTGTCTTCAAAGTACGGCAAGGTAAAAAAGTCTCTTTCCAAACCATTCCCAACCTCTCCCTGCTAGTCTTATTCTGTCCCTCCTTTCTCTTGGAATTCGGTTGAAAGAATCAATATCCGGCGTATTGCCTCATTTGTAATCATCTGACAGTATTACTTCAAGTAAGGTGTGTACGAATACGCCCGTGTTTATCATCGATATACTTAATGTCTGTTTGTGTATATTTCTATATACTAGACAAGTTGATAGAGCTATAAATAAAAGTTGCTGATGAACTTTTATATTAAATACTGATTAGTCTTATACGGAAATAGTTTCACCTTAAATACAAATTAACCGACTGGTACTTAAATTTGATAAAAAATTAAACAGAATATTTAAAAAAAATTTTTTTAATTTTAATCAATTCTGATTTAATACTAGCTCTTTTTTACAAATGTGTATACCAATGATGTATATCAATTTCTATTAATGGGGAAATAAGACTTTTCAATATATTTTAAATATATTTTTATTGTCGATAGAGTGTAAATTTATATTTATAAAATGTATATAATAAATTTCATGATATTTAAATACAAAAATATGAATTAATAATTTTAAAATAAAATTTTAATGTAACAAAATTTTAAAAACATACTGATACGTACTAATAGGTTTTAATTAAAAATCTATTAAAATTTATAAAATTTATTAACATTAATATTGATGGATAAAAATTATAAATAAATCAATAATATTTATACAATCAATTTTTTTAAATGTAGTTTTTAAACGAACTTGAAAGCATCATAAATTTTACATGGCTGGTCACTTTATAATTTTATTATAAGTTTTATTTTTTATATTTTAGTTCTTTTATATACAAGAAATTTCCTATAGAATGTTTTATTATAATTTTATAATCTTAATTCAATAAGCTAAACTTCAAACATTTATATTATATGTTAAATTAGGAATATATAAACGTGCCTATCGTATAAATGATAATATAAGATGTAAGCTGGAAAAAATAAATTAATAAATAGTGTGTAGATATTCATACTTAACATGCAATTTGTTCTGCTACATTGAGTATATTCAGTTCAATAATTAACACTAGCGAACTAATAAAAACACGTTCATCTTATTGTTTGATGAATGAAACTACATATAACGATGACGTTATAGAAGCAGACACATTAGAATTTTGTATAAAAAGTATTTTCTAGAAAATATTAATATAACACAATAAAATATTATATACATCCCTTCACAAAGTTTATACCTATTTAAATTATTTTTTTCTATTATTATATCAAATGATATAATCATTATTTGTTCAATGTACATACATAAATTTCTTCAATAAACTACAATATTATATTTTTTAATTTATTGATTACTATTTACCTCCTCATACGGAAAAATGATCGATAAAGAACAATGGAACATAAGTTTTCTATGCATGTGTAAAGACTCTCTCTATACAAGAAAATTTGCCTGTGAATACGTTAAATAGTATGTTTGAAAAAGTTATCGTACTTATACAAATTAATAAATAATAAGTATCTTATATAATAATAAGCAAATTATTATCATATATGTCTTAAAATAAAAAACAAAATTTAATAATTTATGCAATGATTGTAAGTTTACGAATCAAGTCATAAATACAGAACGCTCGAATCATATGATATAATACATTATAATATTGATGTGAATAGAATTCAATTTAATACACTTTGTAATTTAGGAGTAATTTGTAAAATAACATGTTGGAAAGGTGGTTATAGTAAACAGTAATTCTGTACTAAAGTGGAAAGAATTTAAATAAAATATTTAAAGCACGTATAAATATAAATGATGTAACTATTTCAAGATGATTTTATTCAATATAATCAGTATTTGTAGTATTTTTATTTTTTGGAAAAATTATATTATTTTTGTATTTAACAGACATTCGATCATACTAAGTTTAGTATGAACGAAAATTTTTATTTTACATAATAACACTTGCAATGATTTCTTACAAAGAACAGCTAAATAATTTACTTTATATCTATTTCGAAGATTAAAAAGGAATGCCTACAAAATTAATTTTTTATTTATGATACTTAAGATATAATTCTATTTATTTAAACATTTTAGAAAAGGGGTAATGAAGTATAAATCAATGTAAGATTTTATGATATTAAAAATATTAAGTGAATGCACAGTTACCATAGACTGGTCAATCGGTGTGGCCTTATTTTATTTTCATTCTTGCAAAACGTAATACTTTGAATTTTAACTTATAATTTAAATACAAGTTTTCATGTGAAAAAATATTAATTTTTATCATATAATACGTTATTTCATCAACATTTTTTATAGGATGTATATCAACGAATAAATTAAAAAATGATTTATTAAAATATTGAATAATATTTTCAAATTAATTCAATTGATTAAATTTATCCTCTGTATACAGTAATAATTATAAATCCAATATAGTGTTTGTATAAATTGTAATTTTTGAATATTGATTTATAAATGTATGATTGTCTTAATTCTCGCAAAAACAAAAATTTATTACTTTGATTGGAGGCAAATTTATAAACAGACATTCATTACGTCAAGTGGTAAATAATTATTAGAAAAAAATATATTGATCAGAGATAAGCAAACCGGACAAAGATATAACATAATAAATACAATGGGTAGATATTAAAACTGCTTTAGAGTTATAAATTTATTTGATTTTTATTGTTTATACAGATGAATAAGTTACATATTTCTTAATTTATAAAACATTTAATGAAAAAAAAAAAGATCATTTTCATTTCTAAACATATAAAAAATGATCTGCGTTTCCGATAAATAGAAAACCTTAACCTATTATTTATTTAAATAAAATAATAGATTTATATATTTAGATAAATTATTTTCATTCTTATATCAGATAATTAATGTTGATTTTAAAATAAAAAATTTACAGGTACTTTTATATACCAGGTTATCTAAATTAAAAATTGAATTTTGCTCAATAAAATACTAAAATCGTTCTTATTTTGAATTTTGTAACATATTTAGTGAATATTATTAGTAATCCTAAAAAACTGTTTGTAAATTGACGCGTATAAAAATAAAATATTTTGCAGTGTAGAAAGTGTACAACATGAAACGTGAATTCTGTTTTAACAAATAAAATATGTCCGGTTAGTTTTTATATTTTAGTAAAACAATTAAGTAATTCAAGGTATTTCAAACATTTTAGGCTTAATTCTTTATTTTTATGCCTAACTAGAACTATGTTCTAAGTTAAAAAGTGCACATATTAATTTTATCTCCTATATATTAACATTAAGAAGTAATTTAAAGTAAATTTCTTGTCATTATTTTTTTAGTTCAATCATTAGATGAAAAAAGTTGAATATTAAATTGAATTAATTGAAATTAATTTCACTGTAGTCTTTTGCAGATAAAAAAAACCTCTAAAAAATATCTGATTTGCTTATAAATACACTTTTAAACTTATAATTAGTGATGAAAAAAATTAATTTGTTTACATTGGACGAGAAAAACGTAATTGCAAAAAAATATGTACTTGTAATAATGAATAATCTATGGGAAACTACACTACAATAACAGAAATAGAATAACCATCAATAAGTAATTTGTAAAAGAAACGTGTATGTAATTATTTCTACGTATTATATTATTTATAATTAAATTATAATTTAAATATATTTTTAATTGTAACAATAAATTTTAATTTTTTATATCGTGCGAGAACGGTTACTGGAGCAAAGTATTTGAAAACTTTGTAAGTGCTTATATGATATTTAGAATTTTCTATAATATTTTTATTATAAGATTCACGTTGAAAACAATTATAATAATTAACATAAATTTTTATAAAATTGTACTACTTTAATGAGTGTAAATGAAATATTAAATACTATTTGTATTACTAACTTTGAATAGTATTCTAGTAATATAAAAACGATGAATTATTTATAAAATTACATATATATTGAAATTAACTAGACTTATTTTAAGAACAGTGATTTATATTTGTTACGAACAAGTAAATTTAAAAAAAGAAAGAAAATTCTTATATTTCACTAAATAAACGAACAAACGCTAAAAAATAACCATTTTTTATTAACAATTTTTTATTATCTAGGAAATAATATAATATTTTAATAGATAATTTATAATTATTTATCGTAATAATCGTAATTAAAAAATAATAATATAATAATGAATATTTAATTTAATACAAATTAAATGAAATAATTCGGTTAATAAGATGTGCTACCCTTTGAAAATAGTAATTAATAAGCTTATAGCTCTTTTCACGAGGATTAAACATGATATGTGATAATTCATTAGACATTTCATTAGCCACTATAATTTTACACGTCAATAATGAATGAATTTAGTAGGTTAAAACCACAGATTTAAGCTGTTGGTATTACTTTGTAAATATAATAATTAAAAAGAAAGAAAGAAAGTAATTAAAGTGAAAACTAATTCAATTTATAAACTTGTTTCAAAATTTAGCTAGAAATTTATTTAATACGTATTTAAAGGACTTTTATTTATATTTTTGTTGTAAATTAGGAATCTCATTAAATTTCCTTTATAAAATTATCATTTTTCCGAAATTCAGAAATATGTAAGGTACACGAATGATAAATTAATCAGCGTATTTAAAATGCTAATTACCGGATTTTAAAAAATTAATCATAGATGTTTAGAAAATAAATTACATTTTTAATTATCAACTTCCTGAAGTTTTACATAAAACAAAATTCAAATAATTTTACAATTATGTGTACTTATTATTTTTAATATAACTTTGGTTATTAAGGATTATAAATTAATAACCAGTGGAAAAATATTAATATCTACAGTTCAACGTAACTTAACCCTAACTCTTAGTTCATAATCTATGACGATATTGATTGTTAGGTCCATTTAAAACTCAATACTTCAATTTTCCTGTTATAATTTATAATAAATTTTGTATAAAGTATCTAACGGTAACTAATTTTAAATATAAAATACATAGTATAAATTTTGATTCTCTTTATACACTAAAATAAAAATTTTCAATAATTGAGTTTCTAAATTTTGAGGAGATTATTGGGTAATTTCGTACATAAATATTAAAAATAGTTATTTTAAATATTATAATTATGTTAATTTTGTCAATGTTAATTTAAATATTATAAAAATAATTAATTTTATAATATTTTAAAAAAGATCAAGTAGGAAAAACTGTTATAGTTATAATTATAAGCTTCTTTATAGCTATGTAGTATAAAGTTATATATAAATTCTGAGAATTATACACTTACACATTTTGTAACAAAAACTTATTTGTGCATGATACAACTTTCGTAATATTCAATCAATGAAGTTAAAATGTGTGAAAAGAATAAATTTTATATTGAGTAAATCTTTTGTTAAATATACACTTTATTTTCCATCATAGCATACTGAAAATTAGATTACTTAAAAATATAGGAATTATTTGTTTTAGATTATTTTAGAACATCCAATAAACATTCTTGTTATAATAAGAACTAATTCAAAGTTTAAGTGATTATTATCGTACTAATAAAGCTTTCATCTCAACAATTTTACGCTTTAAAATAATTTTTTTTACTCTCTTTTTCTCTTTGATTAAATAGATTAATAACAAAATAAATGTAAAATCATATTATCAATATTTTCTCAAATAATTAGAAAAAATCTTATCGAATAATTTTATAGTTTGTAAATATTCCCAGAATTTTTGAAGTACAATTGTATACATTTGAAACTGATTTTCAGCCGAAAGGGTGTAGTTTTTACTACGACTTTTAATAATATAAACAACTTTTCTTTGAAAAGGTTCTGCAAGGTGTATGTTAGTTTCGACGTATTTAGTATAAATTATATATATATAATTATAGTACAAATTGAACGAACATCAATGTCTTGCGCGATTTATAGATAGTCAACCTATTTTCACGTCGAAAATAGAGTCATCTAATTCTCTTCCCTATTAAACAATGTGAATGACGTACACCCAAGCGTCTCAACCGTTGACGTCGTCGTGCTTTCAGCATTCCGATCGCATTCTTCAAATTTCTATTGATATTTTGGTTTTCTATTTTTTATACAAACAAATCGCTGTATTTGATAAAATTTAATCTTTAAGTGCATAATTTTTGTTAATGATTTTTTTTTTTAATTCCTGAACTTTTTTTTAATATTTTCACAATGTGTGTGACAAATTATCTATATATTTTTTTAATATGGAAAATTATGTTTATATTTTCGTTTCATTAGTCACATTTAGGTTTTCATGATATGTATAGTTTTATTTTTATTATTCACAGAATTTTAAAATATTACTTATTTATTTTATAAGTGAGTAATTTTAAAACTATTTGTAAATAAAAGTGAAATAATTTTACTTATTTAGTGAAAAAATTTATAATTCTATTACAAAATAACATGAAACTTTATATAAATTTACATAAATTTAAAATTTTGATTAATGTGGAAGATAAAAAATAAGTTTTATATAATGTTTAATATTTAAAGAATATATCATTATTTAATAGAATGGCAGAAATACTGTCAAAATGAAAGAAACATATAAAAAATTTCTTTCTAAAAGTAAATTTATTGATTCGGATTTATCCCGATTAAACTTCAAATAAACTGCAAAATTAATATTGTTAATAAAAATGAATATAGTTTTAACAAGGTAACAGAGAAGTAAATAACTAAAAATATAATTGAATTTAGTAATAGTTAATAAATCTTAACTAATTTTCATCTTAATTCGAAAGCAGAACCGGTGCATAAATAAAACGAAAGAAAATAAAGAAAAACTGAGCCATTTATTCAACCAGGATTTTTGTCTTTGCATAATTATAAGCATTCGTTCGCGCACGATCAGTACATAAATGATTTTAAATGCACAGTTTGCGTTAAATATCGTAATTATATTATCAACTTTCATACATTTTAAATCTTTTAATCCAAATTTATCATAAAATGAAGACTTTTGAGCGAAACTGTTTACATTGAGAATTTTATTTTTATATTATTAGAATTATTTAAAATAAAAATTTTTTAAATTTTTTACGTATTTTCAATTAAGTGAAAAGCAAAGTTCATAGAAAACATGTTTATATTGTGTATTTTAAAACACTGTGTACTCAATAAATAAATTGGTTCAATATTTGTTCGAAAAATTAAATTGCAGTATTAGAACGTAATTTTTCAAACAGAATAGAATAGAACAAATTTCCTTTCTATACTTTCAGTACGTGCATACATATATTTAACAATTTTCTTTCATTTAATAATTTTCAGTTTTAAATTTAAACAAAATTGCTTATATTATGGAGTAGAACGTGTTTGAACAAACTAATTTCATTAATGGATTTGTTCATTAATTTAAAATAATCTTATCTTTTTAAAGCACTTTACAGCAGATTTCCGGGAGTAAAACATCTTAACGATACACGTGTCGTGACTAAAGACAGTTGATTGTTTGTAACTGTCGTCATATGCTGCAGCGTACATAATACGCGTCACCTCGCTTAAAAATTTACAAGAAATAATTGCGAAACAATCAAAATAAGAGAGCTACACTCACCGATTCGAAAATTCAAGCTTCTGCGCGCGGCCGAAATTTAGGAACAAGTTACCCACCTCGCCGTAATTATACTCCTTCGGTAAAAAAAAAGAAAATAAAAGGTAAAAATTAACTACTAGTCACCATGGTATCGCGTACATAACGCGTAACACTGGAGCACCAGCAAATCGATCGGGAACAACAAACAAAACAAAAAATCACGTCCTCGCGCGCTACGGGTGAGCGACGGTAACGACGACAACGATCGCGGTCGGCCGATGGACACCGAGGTACTGACTACGTTACTGACCGCTCGACGGCGATGGGCGACCACGACGTAAACGACATCGGGTGCACAGTGAGCCGCCCCACCGCGCGTCACGCCGCCGACGAGTGTAAACAGTCGTAACAGCTGATCGCCTTGGGGCACATTTCCGTCGTGTATCGTCTTGTCCCTTCCTCGCCGCCCTGCTCGCAGTTTTTCCCTTTCCTCTTCGGGTGGCGAGCATCGTCAATCGGTGTCTATTACGTTGTCGTCGTTGGTGTGCGATTTATTAGTGTCTGTACTGCCGGCACAACACACATGGACAATGACAATTACTACAGTTGCGGCCTTAAAGAGAGGAAGCTCGGTTCATCCCATTCGCTCGTTAAGCTGAAATATGGTGGGAGTCGTGCGCGCGAAGTCAACAACTTACAGAGGCGATACTGTAGAACTTACGCCCGCGTGGATGAATAGTAAAAGTGCATTGCTATTCAAGCTAATTGACTCTGTTTGCTGATTTTGTAACCACGACTAGAATGCATTTTAAAATTTTTACTTGCTGATGATTATTAACACTAATATCGTTCACAACGGTCGGTTTAACTAGCTGCAGGCCATTTTTCTCTGCATATTCCGATATTAGAATGAGAGTAAATGTAGAAACAAATGTCTAATTAATTTATTATTGGCGCTCAGTCGGGATTCTTAAGCAATTTTTCTCTTTTTAATAAACTTTTGTGAACGTTATTATTGATCAACGTACAAATCAATTTTTTAACATAAATTGCACAGGAATAGATGTTAAATGTTCAAACGCGTATCAAACTTTATCGCGTTCAAAACGCGATACATCTTTTGTCAAAGATGTTTTTAATTTCTTATGCTTAAATGATAATTTAATTTATAACCAGAATTATAAGTGAATATAAGTAGTGAAAAACCTCCAATAAAATGTTTGATTACAGGTGCAGTTTTTAAAGCTTTCTTAAATTTTACATACCATATTTAACTCGATATTATGAATAATATGTTGTCTTACATTAAAAATTAAAAACTTGTACAATGATTAAAATTATTTTCTGAATTCACTTTTATAACTCCGTTGAATAAAATTTGATATATATTTTATCAATGTATTCAGTATTCTTGTATAAAAAAATACAAACACCGATAAAAACAATTTGTTCTTATATTTCTTAGTTTTTTTTAATTTTTTTGTGTCAAATTTAGAGATTTAGATTATATACGATACAGTTAACATTGTACTTTAATGTTATAAATTAAACTTATTCTTAAATATTTAAAATTTTTAACATTATTTCTGGATTGTAAATTTTTAAATTATGTAAATATTTAAATTATAAAACTTAATTTCATTATGAAAAACTATAAATTTAAAAAAAAAATGGTTCAGAATAAATATAATCATTTTTAATAAATAATTGTTTTTTTTAAATATTTCCCTAACCCAATACATTATTCGATTCTATTAAGTTGATGATTAAGCAGTGCAATATTTATTATAATATTGGTTTCTAGTTTCGAATTAATTTCAACAAGATGATGTACTTTACTTTAAAATTAAAAAGTAAATCCATAAATTTTTTCTAAAAATTGAATTCTATCATTTTAATCATAATACATGTACATAAATGACAAAATAATGTCCACTGCATTTTTTATCATTTGCATATAAATTGAATAATAAATAATGTGTAAAATATCCTTGAAATGTTTGAATTAATAAAAATCTTCTTAAATAAGTTGATAGGTTTTTAATTATGTAATATTCCATCTAAAAATTTAGTTTTAAATTATTTATACATTGTAAAATTATTAATTACATTTGCTTTATTATTTTAAAAAAATCAAAAGTTCGGGTGAAACTATTTAATTAATATTTTTATTAAATAGATTAAAATTTAATATATGTCTAAAATTAATTAATTTGTGGAAATAAAGTTTACACTCTGATTAATAATATTTATTATTTTAAAATCTCCTGTAAAACAATGTTGTACTTCCGTCGACTCTTTGAAGTAGTATATCTGGATCAAAAGATGATGCATATAATTTAAATTTTAGTGCATTTTAAGTATATAAAATCTTTATAAAATCTATTCTAAATATATTTTGATATAATAGGCAGTTACTATATTTTTCCATTTTATTTTCTTGATAAAAATAATTAAATTCACATTTAAAAAGTACATCAAAATCGATTTTATTTTCAGAATTTTAATTTATGCTATATATTTAAGTATAAAAGTAATAAGGAAAAACAACATGAATAGCAATTGTTGACACTTCAAATTGACCATGACTAATCAACGTGTGTCCGAGCACGTGTTGGCAGCCCGATGACCGGAAGAGCAGGTAGGCGACCCTGCTCGATCAGCCGAACGAAGGAAATCATCCGCTAGACAAACGATTCTAAAGGATATTAGTGAACTTAAGCTAAAACACCTGGCCGATCCTTCGCCCACGCATTTATAAACGTAACAGTTTTTTTCCCTTCTGCTTCGTACACAGGAGGGTGTTTTGTGCCGAGGCAGTTGCCGAGCTAACGACAATTAAGGACCAACGAAGTTTGTGAGCAGCAGAGCGGCTGCATGAGTAATAAACAAATGCAAAATGTATGTAAAGGAGAAAGTAAAAGGAAAGTACGAAAAACTGAGAAAGGCCAACTAGAAGAGGACGCGGGGTCCAGTTCGGTTCTGATTTTCTTCTCGGTACCGCAGCCTTTTGAATCACGGCTTCCTTCCTCCTACTCCTCGATTATAAGTGCTACAATTAAATACATTTCATTGACAATTGACACTTTATTTCTTGTGCCCATCCTTCCCAATCCCCGCGCGTCAATAACATTTTTAGATGTATGAACACGAATTTAACCAATAACTCGTGTAAAAATTGTTAAAAATAGAAAATAATGTTCGAAATTGATGTATTTTAAAAATTTAATTCAATAATAAAAATTATTTAGTATAAACTAATAACGGATTTTATATTAAATTAATTTTGACACATCTTAAGTTGCCACTATTAAAAACTTCAAATAATATAATAAATGTAATTATTGTACTAAGATAAAGTTTTATATTCTATAAAATAACATTTATAACATAATTTATCTGATGAGAATCTTGCTTAAAATGTTTCGTTGATAAAGCACAAGCAGCAATTGAGGCATTGAATGCCGTAATCAATTTATAAAGTTCAGAAGCAGAATTTTTAATTTAAAAATAAATAATTATATAAATTATGGTTTATCAACTTTTACAATTATTTTTTTAATGTTGCCTTTTGATAAAAATTATTGATATATTTAAAATATTAAAATATTTAGGAAACAGAAAATTATTCATATTTCATCTTACAAAATAATCAAAATAATTTATAAAAGAATTAGAACTGGTTTTAAAATTGAAAAATAACTTTTATATTGCACATCCATTTTATACATTGAAATTACTATACGAAATTTACATTTATATAAATAGTAATTATTTTAATAATATTATTAAATAATAATAATAAAAATAATATATCAACTATAAATTTTAATAAAATGAAATGCTGTTTTATTAATTATTATTTCAATTATAATATTATTTTTAATTAGGAGAAAATTAACATATGTTTAGAGATTGAAAATTTTTAACTATTTTATATAATAATAATTCTTTCATTTAAATCATCATGTTGCATATTTCTTATATACTTATTAAAAAAATTAATAAAAATATTTTTTCTTATTTTAACAAAAAATGATTTTATCTTATATTCTTTAATTTAATAATTCATTATTCATAAATTAAATTTCTATAAACTTGGATTGTCATGGAAATTAATCTCTTGTGTATTTATTGGTAGACTATGAAAATTACCATAATAACTGTTGAAAATCTATTTTATACAAAAAATTTATAACGTATCAGAAATAAAATATAAAATATTCTTCTAAATAAAATGCTAATAAAATAAATTTTTTTGAAAAATAAAATTTTACACAAAATAAAAATGTAACATTAGAAAGAGCTAGGAATTATAAATCCTTGTGAGAGGCTCAATTCCCATTATCCATACTAATTTAACATTGGTAACCACTGTGACTTGTCGTTGACCATCATAAGCATTTGAAGTACTTATCAATTCATTAAAGTTCATACAAGTTTGATCTGCAAATAATTATTTTTAACTTTTAAAATATTCAATGTTTTTTAGAAATATTTTTTAAAATGTTGATAAACTACAATTATCTTTAGAAATAAATTTAATACTAATCAATTAAACATAAATCACGAAAAAAATTTTATTTTTTATCTAAAGCTTTACAAATGCAAACTCACTTAAGTTCCATTTAAGGCCTGTAGTTGTCACACAACCATTTGAATTTTCAAATGGAATTAGAGCACACCAACTTTCATTCTTTAATAGGACATCTGGAATCATTATTACATGTTTACCTGGTTTTAGCAACCAAGTCAAGGAATTGCTAGCTATTTGTATAACCTATAAAAGATTACTTTTAATAAAAAAATTCCAATTCGATAAAATGTTTAAAAGTAAATCAAGCTTACTGGTAGGTGATCTAGTAACTTATCAGATTTGTGCAAAGTACTGATGTTAGATATAATTTGGTCCAACCTTCCTGAAGTTTCAGCAAAGACATAAATTCCATTCAGCTGTTAAGAATAATAATTTGTAAATCATGAAAAGTCTGTCATGATAAACTTTAAATGAAGACAAATACTTCTATTTTATTTTGTAAAATATATTTTTTCAGTTCAATTAAAGATTTTGTATAATCAGTTTCCATGACATCTGGAGTAAATATTATGCAAGTTTCCGTTTTTCTTAATTTATCCAATTGTTCTTGTAATACACTATCCATATCACCTGTGATTAACATTGGTAAATACTTTTTACATTCACCATTTAATACTTTTGTTGCATGATCTCCTAAGTAATCCATCCATCGAGTTGTACCGCCATCAACTGTGACTGTCACCTTAGCTAATCACAAAATGTCAAAAACTTAATACTTCAAAATATTACTTAGATGTATCTAACATACTAAATATGTTTACCTTTTTCCCATAAAGAAAATACTTGATCTTCACACAAAAGTATCGGGCGATTTAAGACTATAATAGCATATTTAATATTATCTGAGAACTTAAAGATACTTATTGGATTCCAAATAGTTTCTACTTTTGTGTTTTCACTTTGCATTACAAAATATTTGAATATTTCTTTGAACAGACTAGAATATTATAATTGATATAAATAGGTTAGGAATTTTAACAATTATTGAAATAATCGTAACTATACAAGTACAAATTTTCACTTTTTCTAAAAAATGATTATAATCGTAGATATAATACAATATTTTCTTTTTACTAAAATTTATACATGTCACTATGAAATTTATTTTGTATTACTAAAACATATTTTATGTTTGAAAATCCAAAGACGAAATGATTAGGTTTTCTAGAATATCCCGAAGCATGCGTATTCATTTTTTTTTGTTCATTGGTTAATGATGAGCGCGTAATATGAATCTTAAATCTGATGTATTTTTGTAAAAACTTAAAAGAGTTTATAAAATTAATTAATATATGAGGAAGCTAAAATTATCATATTTATATATTTTAAAACAGAGAAAATAATACTATATATTTTTTTATGTAATTATGAAAAATCTTTGTGTTTTATATTATAAGTCTTGTATATTATAAGTTATTTCAATTATGCATCGTAAAAAATATTTTTTTTATAAAATAGTTTATAAATATAAAGTAAATTGTTTTTAATTTCATAACAAAAAAATTTATGTTATCAATTAATCATAAAGTTTTACATTATCTTGATTGTCGTGTTCATAGTTGTAAAAGAGTGAGGACGCAAGAGTTATAAAAATTGTTTTTTATGTATTAAATTTTAAAATCTTATTTATTTAAAAGAGTTATAAGTTTAATTGTTACAATCTAATATAAAAATTTGCTCGATTGTAATAGAATTTGCAAATATTAAATCATCAACATCGAAAGTTACAGGTTACATGCGTAATATCGAAATGATAAATGCTGAATACTACTCCAGTAAGATAATCAGGAGTTTTTATAAGACTTAATTATGATTGACAAAATTTCGCACTTCGCAGTTACATTTTGGAACGGTAAATAAGAGCCATAAGAGCTTGTTCGTTCGCGAAGCTGGTAAACGAATCTTCGATAAAATAAATAAACAGATTTTGATATGAAAGTACGCACTCATTACGCAATAGCTATATGTATAAAATTTGGTGAATGAACTTTTCGGAAGAGATAAATATCGATAGACAGATCTATGCTTTTCTCTAGAGTCATATTTTAATTGCTTGTAGCTATTTCAAGCGAATGTTTTGCGTTCGGTGACGGATAGTCGGTGCCTTATAGTAGATACGCATAGGCTTAAGATGTTCATTCAATGGAAGGATGAGAGCGCTAGGTCAGCCGTGTGGATGTATGTGTTGTAAGTGTGAGTGACGTAAGATTACCTCGGTACGTTACATAATTACATTCACAAATATTGTTATAGAAAAAAATAACTAAAATATATTCATAAATTTATGCAAACAAGTTGATATAAATATCTAAAATTTTAAATATTATTGTACGATACATCATATTTTTCAACCAAATTTAGAAAAAAAATAAAAATAACATGTTTACGCGTGAACATATGTACACAATTATGGAGAGGCATTTATACATATACAAAGGCGTTGATTATCCAAAGAAAACTAGATTTGTATTATATGTTGACATTAGTAGCTGCAAGGTCACGCAACTTCTTACGTAATCTCAACAGAAGATAATTTTATCATACTACATTTTATAGCAATACAGTTTTATTTCTAGAAAGAAATGGTTCTGAAATTTATAAATAATATACGTATAATTGTTTTTTTATCTTTACTTGTTAGAAAAATATGGTTGTTCGAAAATAAAAATTATAAAAAAAATTTAAAGATTAATTGTTTACAAGCAAACATTTTAAATAATTTTAATCAATGTGTTTTCTTATTTTTTTTATATTAAAATGCTAACATTTTGTAATTATACGATCTATCATCATTTTGTAACACATAAAACTTATTATATTAATTTTGTCTTTCACTTGAAACATTTGATTTTGCTTAAACATAAATAAATAATCGATATTTTATATTAAATATTGCATTTATTTACTAAAACTTGTCTCAAAATGTTACGAGAAATTGTATTAGAAATTTAATATCATAAAAATTTTGATTTGTAACTGTCCCTATTGAGATTTATTTTTCTAATTCTAAATAAAATTAGTTTTTTTGTTGATTATATAATTTTTTATATTCATTCATTTAAGTTTATATATGAATAAATAATCAATAATATTATAATTTTTAGAATATTACTTTTGGTTTTAAATATCTGAATATTATTTGTAGATGAATAATTATTTCAATGATTTTAGATAGTCATAAAACTAATTACAATTAACTACATAGTAACTTATTTAAAATATGCATCGAAACTAATAATTGTTATATATCGATTAATGTTATTTAAAACTTACGATATTTTAGCTCATAATTGATTTAAATCTATAGACAATCTAAAGTCAATGAAATTTTTTATTTGTTTATTTTGTTTTTAGTATGTCGCGACTGTGACACGATGCATCGTTAACAATTTTTAATTTGTTCTCATATATACAAATTTTAGATAAAAGAAGAAAATTAATATGTATTATTCCTTTATATATATTAGATATAGATATGCTGACACGCCAAATTAAAATTAATATTCAATTTTATACACCTAAATATATTTAGATGCATAAAATTTTTTTATATATTTTTTATATATTAACTGATTATTAAAAATTGGAAGGTTGAAGTTATAATTTCGAACACAACGTAAATAATTATGTGTAGAACTTTTTTTAATGAATATGTAATCTAATGTAAGGTTCAGGATGTGAGGTTTCTTGGCCATTAAAATTTATATCACTTTTTAAAGTAATTAAAGTAATTATTTATTAATTTTAGATGTTTATAATTATTAAAGTTCGTGTATAATATTTTACAATATTAACATCATTCAGCAAATCGTGACTCGAACTTATAATGACTTGCCGCTTTAATTAATTATCGGTATAGAGAACTTGTAAAAATAATTATGTATGACAGTGAGCGAGATTGAAATTTAGACATAGTTAGAACTGCACTATAACCCAGTCAATCTCGAACAAGAAAAAGCCTTATTTCTTGTGAAAAAGTAGCTTTTATAAGCTACAAAATTATATTCTAATATCTAAATAATGATTAATTTTCGGACAAATAGCTATCAAAAGGTTCAAGGCAAATATATGGTCATTGTAGACGGGTGAGCAAAATAGACGAAAAAAGCGTGGAAATAATCTTTCTATAAGATACTTCGTGTAGCGATAAATAGTGTATAAAATCTGGGGAATTTTCGGTGCGTAGTAAACAAGGTAGATAGTAGGTTATGACGCGTATAGAAAAAAAAGGAATAATGCAATCGTTTGCATGTGTAGGAAACGTAATAGATATATGCGTACATTTTCTTAATGCAGAGTTTAATGTAAAATGTATAGTACACAAAGCAGATAACAGATAAGATTGCGAAGCAATAGACATTTGCTTACATTACATTAATTTTTATTATTATAAATTATTTAACTTTGGTATAAATTTTTTATCGATAAATGCTGGATAGAGTACATCAATTTTTTTTTAATTTCAACTTTCATATAATGCTTTTATTATTTTAATATCTAGTTACTTGTTTGGTTTAACAACATCCTTAATGAAACCAAGCTTTTTTCTATTCCTAATATTCATATACCCCATTTCAAGACCTTTACCTCTGATAGCAGAGAATTATCTATCAGAACTAGCAATCAGTTGATCAGATGCGGAAAATGAAATTGAAAGTTCCCTCTTTTTTATCCACATGCAAAAACTAAAATCTCTATTTTAGGCTTGTTCCCTGACATTGTTCAGAAAGCCATCTGTGCCTGTTGTGTCCTACTGTAAAAATTATTTTTCCACCTAGCTTAGACTTTTTTCAATTGAATATTTTATAATTGCAAACTTATTTTTCTGTCTAACATTAAAGTAGTCTATTAAATATCTCATTTCATTGTGTCTCAGTATAAATCAGGATCGATATTACTTTGACGTGTTCTCACCATGATGAGTGAGGGGGAACGTCAAGGGATAGAGGAGGAGGATAGGGAAAATTGAAAAGACAAAAAATGCGGGATAAGGGGACAGCGGATACGCGAGCGTGGCCGAAGGGATTATGACGATGCGCGTATATTGTCTTCCTATTTTATAGTCGCGAAAATCTCAACTATCCTTTAAACTTCGCGGAAAAGTTAAAAACCATTGGACTCGATCTCGTTGTATTGTGCGCGTGCGGTTGTTCGTCGCTGACGGACGGCGCACGACACTTTTTAAATATTACCGTGTTCATCCACATTATTTGATATACTTTATTGCATTATGAGTATTACCGATGGTAAACATTAATTTAACAAATTAATAAAAAAATTTAACAAATTAATTATTTGTATATAATACTCATTTACATATAAACCTTTTATACAATTAATTAATTTTATTGTTTTTGTTCATGCTATTTATTATTGATAATGTAGCACTTTAGTAATATCTATATATAATTTTTATTTTTACATATTATTTAAAAGTGTACTATACAGTAATTAACTTTTTTATTATATAAAACTTTTCATACTATTTTCTTTCGAACTTTTAGCTTAGATTAACGGCATAAGATGCATTTTTTAATTTTTTTAATTACAAAACTTTTTATTATGAACTAGAATAATTAATAAACCAAAAGCTGAATAAATATAATAACTTACAACAGCGTGTTTAGAATTCCCAAAATGAAAGATTTATACTCCATACTTATTTCATGGTTACTATTATCACACAATTAAGAAGTGTGTGACATAATTATAAAAAAAAATATATATTATGTTGAAATGTTAATTGTCCTACATCGTGCGGTTGTCGAACGCACGATGTTAGTCGCGTGTCGAGCTTCCAACGTCACAAGAAGCTTCGTCCATATATCTACGTGATATCTAGAAGCACAGATATACGCAGCAACCGGAGGAGATTCGCTTGGCAGCACTGACATTGCGGAGAGACACCTCTCGTGAGGATTGCCGAGTCACTGCAGTGACTCCTCATCCTCATTCTCCTGTGCAGCGGCTGTCGCTGTCTAAGGGCTCGGACGTGCAGAGCAAATGACACATTAGATAAGGACTATCGTCCTGTTATGGCTATGAGTAATATTGCTAGTCTACAACGACCTAAATTTGGAGACTTTCGATTAATGATTTTGCTGCAACGAGAAAAAGCGTATCTTTAAATCACTTTTCAGAAATAGCTGGTTTACATATTTGGTAATAAAATATTTATAAATATAGAAGACAAAGCAAATTCCTGATCTTTTTTTTTTTTTTATAAATTTCGAGCAATGTTTTTTATTTTACCTTAAAATTGAATAATAATAAAATATCTAAAATAAAGAATGAAGAAACATAATAAATACAATAAAGAAAACGTAATATTTTATTTAAGCGCAACAAGGTGTTATGGAACAATTCATATTTATATTAGGATAACAATATATACCAATAATAAGGCTGTCAATTATTGAACATTAATTTATTTATGTATAATAACTGCCCTAAAGGTAAGATAATGTAAACTGTTCAAGAAAACTAAGAAATATTTATTTATTTTAAGTGATAAAAAAGTATTTATTTATAATTTTCAGTATAATAAGATTACAATAAATATTAAAATATTTATTAGAAGAACCTACAGTAAACATATTGATAAAAATATATATTGAATTAGATATTTCTCAAATATTTTATACTTGATAATCAACGTATAATTTTAAGTCGTATTTTATAAACAATAAGATTGGTAATTTTGGTAACAAAAAGGGAACTCACTGCTTAAAAGTAATTTAATTCATAATATTAATATACTTATTCGAAACATTTATTTACGTAGAATTCAAAAAGCCTTTTACCCTATCATTTTGTCATTATATTTTGAATACTTAATTATCTTTAAATAATTTTTTATTTCTCTGACAGTTAAGAAGAAAAATGATGAGAGAAATGTTACAAAGGGAATGCTTGAAACGCGTTGCGCGATGAATTCAAGCTCAAAGTATAGATATGCAACTTCTGGCCATTGCATAAGTTTAAAAGTTAATGCGGTCGTTATATTAAGAGACTCTTTCCTCTATCTGTGAATCTTAGAAGTTTAACCATAAATTTTAACATCGATACGGTTTAAATGTCGAATAAGAATACACGTAGATTTAATTCTCGATCTCGATTCATACTTTGACTTTTGTATACAGAATTATGGGTAAGCAATTCTAAAACCCTTTGCCTTAATTTTTTTTAACAACCATATATTCACTTGTTTTTAATTGAGAAAATTTCTAGTTATAAAAATTGCATCTGCATCCTTATACTCCTATCATTTTTATCCTAGAATAAAAACTATTTCAATGAAAAATTTTTTAGTTTAAGTTAATTCAAGATAATTGATATCTTCGAAATTTATTTGAGTTGTTTTAAATATAATATTAGTAATACGAAATATTTTTTCAAATTTAAAATCATTATTTTTATCATTTATTAGTAACTATTAGTAACTAAAATATTATAAAATAAAAAGCACACGTAAGTGAAATTTAAATTTATTCTACAATGTGAGTTCTAGAATGTATAAGCAATAAAGGTTTTTCAATTTTTTAATTTTATTTCACAAAATGGAGTAATCCATTAAATTTACTGAAATGTCTGATTATTTTCGTAGTGTAATAAACAGCAGTTCATGCTGCAAAACAAAGTGTGACAAATATAATAAAGGTAGGAATACATTACTCATCAACTTGCCTTTGTTTAACAAATGCATGAATAGAGAATGTCTGGGCTCATATTCGTGACTATTGCTGTCTTCTCGTTCAACTTTTCATGTTAGTCATTAATTCTCTTTTAATGCACCGTATTCTCAAATTTGAAGTATGCCGTGCATTATTATAAAAGAAATTGATTATAAATCACCTTTTTATTATTATTTTATCTTTTAAAAAACATGCAAATTAGGTATAACTAAAGATAAGTAAAATTTAATTTATTTTTATTTTGTTGGTTTCATAATACCATGATAAAAATTTTTAATACTGAAGAATACATTAGGTTTATGTACATAATTTTATGTCAAAATTAAATATTTAAATAGCTGGTAATTATGTTCTTAGATAAGCTATGTATTTTACAGCTTTTTTAGTATGTGCAGTCATATGGGTTATTTGAAACTTTAAGTACGATTTCTATTTTTATGGTGTCACTAAATTATTTAGATTATAGAAAAAATGACTATTTTTAACTGTATTTTCCATTCCATATACACAAAAAAATTTATGAATGACTTCAACGATATTTACTTTTCAGTCTCGCGTCTTTTACATGTATTTAAATATGCTGATATAATAAATCGTATATTTATTATAAATAGCATCAATACAGAAATAAAAAATTATTATTCAGTAAAAATTTGAATAAACTTTAAGTACTTTACATAAAGTTATAAAAATTATTAATAAATAAACCCCTTTTTAAATCGATAATTAATATATTAATTAAAAATTTAATATTCTGAATTATAAGGAAATAGTTTTCTTGGATAAAAATATAATAAAAATTCAGAAAAATGCGTAATATTATGAAAATTATATAGTTAAACTATTTAAAGTATGAAGAATAAAATTTAAAATACGATTCTATAAGATTCTTATAAGCCTTCAAGTATGTACGTAAAAGCTTAGTGACTGTATTTTAAAAAATATTTTACAACAAATTACGGAGAATGATCGGTAATATGATGAGTATAATATAAAGAAAAGGAAGTTGAAAAGGTTAAACGGATAAAGACGCGAAGAGATGACGAATTAACTTAGTAACAAACTATGAATCGATCGCGACTTTATGACACTTTGCTTCCTAAAGCCCGTCATCGTCAAGACCAGAGACTTTAAAACTTTCTCAAAGACATCATGTTTGTTATTCACTATATGTATAACCGATTCAACTTAACTGTCATAAGTTATTGTACCAAGTGTTATTATAATGGCAATTATGTCATTATCATTATATCGATTGTTTTATTTTGTCTTTTCTATTCTTTTAGCTTTGAAGAAAAAGAAATTTAAGCATATAGTTGAATATTTTTAATATAAATAATTTAACTATGATTTTTTTTAAATTTTACCATTTAAGATAATGATTTAAAAAATAGAACTACAATTTAAATATGTTAGAACACGATAACAAGTTTTTATTCTAAAGTAAATATTCACAAATAAAATCCGGCATTTAATATAATGGGAAACAATGCAAATAACAAGTTATTTATTATGATTGTACTTTTATTTTTAAATTATGGACCTTGTAAATATTTCTTTTATATATATATATATATATATAAAAGAAATATTTACAAGGTCCATAATTTAAAAATAAAGTACAATATATATATTGTATATATATATATATATACAATACAATATACAATATATATATATATAATTGAGTTCTGATTCTATTTTCATTTTTTGCAAGTAAATTTTTATTAAATTCATCTATTAACGCATTAACACCATTCATTTAATAGAGTCTACACAAAACTTACAATTTATGCGCTACTTTTATTTGATTTTTAATATTAATTTATTTTAACTAGTCAGTTTTTTATTTTCATTTTAATAATTCTAATCAGAGTTTGAAAAAAATTATTATTATAATTTAATATTTGTCTTGATTATAAATTTAATAAATGATTAAATTAATATTAAATTTATTAATATTTATTTGAATTTTAACGAAATATTTATATAAACAAGTTGAAGTAAATAATTTATCAGCTTAAGAAATATTCAACATATTTCAACACAAATTGTATAATTTTTATCAACCAAGTCAACTAATGATGCACAATGCTAAAGTAGCATGAAACTTAATTGTATATTATTTTTTATTTTGGAAAAAGCCATTTTATGCACATATTGATTAAAAATTTTAATTAAGTAGTATCAATATTTTTAAATAAATAAAGTAAATATTTTACTTGATATTTATATAATTTATAGAATTTACTATTATATGTAAAACATAAATTTATATTTATTAGTACTAAAATTAATGATTCTTTATAAAAAAAATATAATTATTAATTATTGTTTTTTATTATTTAGTGATACAAGACTTTGAAGTTATATAACAAACTTATATATTCAATATTATTATTATTATTAACTATATAAGTTAATTACTTATCAGTAAAAAAACTTAATAATAAAGTTTTAGTTCTGCCGCTTTGAAAACTAAAATTACAGAACTACAAATCTTAAAATAGAAGCTCAATGATGAAACTGTATTACTAGTAGTTTGGTAAGTTGATGAAAATTAATTTGAATAAAACAGGTAAAAACAGTCATAAACATTATTAATTTGTATCAAATTAAAAAAAATAAATTCAGTTGAACATGTGTAAATATAGTTATTTATAAAAATGTATATTAATAGATTCTTTCGTATTATTTATTTATATCAAATAGTACTAATTATTTTTAACTAATTTTATAGACTACTAGAATTTGAATGAAATAGTTTTATTGAAATTACACGGTTGAATTTTCTTATGCATAACATCAACAACCTTTTTGTGCTTCAATTAGAGCAAAAAGTGATTTGGCGGTATTAGCATTAGAATTCAAGTGAGCAGGAAATGAGCGTGTGCAAATCAACACGAGATTGATTTTAGATTTCACTTAAAACTGCATTTTTCAGAGCTATCGTAAAAAAGTACCTCTAGAAAAAAGTGAGAAAATGAGAAAAAGAATGTTGCAGAAGAGGTAACTAAAGAGAGAGACATGATATAAGAGGAATCAAGAAATTGAGTATTGAAGCCAAGAGAGGGAATACAAAACGAGGCTTAAACTGCAGTGTCGGTAGTACTGATCCAAGATTATTGGTAGCGTGCCAAGTTTTTTTTCAAAGGTAGTTCTCCTTTACAATTTGTATCATACAATTTAACTCGTGTTGTAAAATATTATTTTTGATAATGAAATAATTTCAAATTGTATTTTTAATTAACCAATTAATTATTACTAATGAAATACGTTATAGATTAATTTATAAACATTTTGAACATTTTTTTAAATAATATTTATACTATATTTTTTACGGTTCTAATATTTATTGTTAATATTTTTTATTTTTATTTTTCATAATTGTTTTATTTTTGAACTTAATTCTTACATCATTATAAGTAATAAAGAAATGTTTTCAATATATATCACATACTGTAAAATATATTTCTAATCCTATTAATATATTCGTTATCTTATAGAAATAATTTGTTATTCTTACTTTACAAATGATATTAATTTCTTGACCGTTGCACTATTATTTTTTTTATTATTAGTTTTACTTATTTATTTATGTTCTCTGTATGCATAAATGATCGGAAATACAAGATCTCTGAGACTAACATACAAAGAAAGGAAATTATTTTTACAGTATTTTCACTTCTAAATTTTAAATATTAAAATTATTTATAATAATAAGATTAAAAAGGGATTTTTTTTATAAAAATAAAATTTCTCGTTTTATCAATGACATATCAGAAGTATTTAATATTATTTTTTAAATTTTGTAATTTTTAATTAAGAATTTAAAAACTGCATCAATAAGATTTCAATTTTTTCATGTTTTTTTTATTGCTTTAATTCTTGTTAGTTTTTATTTTACATTTATCACTAAATAATATATTTTTATATTTCTTTACTTTAATATCATTCATTAGTTAAAACATGCTGCCATATAAAATATAAATTTTAATTTGTCGGAAACTCAGATTTATTAACTTAACGTACTAAGGACCTAATAATAACCATTAAATTGCATTTTAAGTAAATATATCAATAGCAGCATTAAGGGACGTATAATATCCATTTTTACTAAACGATATAGTATACCGATCGTATATCAATGAGCAGATTCAATTTAAAAAATCCTTCAATTGTTACAAGATATAAATATACTGACTACCCGCAATTTATTATTTTATAAATTTAAAATAAAATATACTTAACAAATAAGATATTTACAAATTATGAATTAGTATTAGATATTTTATTAGTATTAGTTTGCAGTATTAGTATTAGATATTTTATATTTCAAATCAGTAAAATTACTTTGAACTTTTAATTCAAATTAAAAATATTTTTGTCATATCTTTTCATAAATTTCTCTAAGAATAAGTAAGTAAAATAAGATGTAAGATAAAATATAATGATTGTATTTTCACATGCTAATGTCTAATATTATAATATAATTACCCATTATTAATGATATTAATATTAATATCAGTAACTCATTTTTCATTTAAATCTATGTTTAAAGCTTTAATTTAAAAATTAATAAAATAAAAGCATTATTTTTCTGTATTTACCGTCTATTTTAACTAAAATATTCGTTCCTGCTCTACTTTCTTAAAGTTTCACTTAATATTAATACCTATCTTCCTCTTGATCTACCTCAAAGTCTATTATTTTTCAATCTTAGACGAAAATACCCGAACTTCTCCTTTATTTTTCATTCGATCTATAAATCTTGTCAATCTTAATCTTTGTGATTTAATTATCCTTATAATATTTAAAAAGTATATTTTTTTATATAATAATTGCTTTTATAATATTTTATAATATTTTCTCTACTATTATTTTATTACATTTTAAATTTATTAACTTAAATGTTCATCCTGATGGGGTTCATGAATATTTATTTTATAACAATCTATTTTATATATTTCCAGAAAAGTTTTTTCAATATAATTATTTTATAAATACAAATATTTATAATACGTGAAAGAATCCGATATTTTTATAAGTTTTCAAGAAATATAATCTACAATTTATTATACTTTATGCACAAGAGTCTTTAACGTAACATTCTCAAAATTTCTTGTTATAATTAAACTTTACTATTCAATAATGTATCGAAATATGTAAATTTATAGGCTTTAATGAATTTTTTACTAATCGCTGTCAATATGTATGTAATGAATACATGAAAAACAAATAAAATAACAAAATCTGCATTTTATAGAATTTTACAACATTCAATACTATTTATATTTTATTGAATAGTACCTATAATTTTCTACTGCTAATAAAGTAAAAATTTATCTTTCTAATTCCGGCATGTTTTTTAATTATATATTTCTTGAATAATGAACACTTATTCAAAATATAATATAAAATTTACGGAATGATGGCTACAATGAAAATTTAAAATGAATATATTAGTATATTTAAGGAAAAATTTTAAGCTCTTTCTATTGCAAACTAAATCCACCATTAAATAATGTAAAAAATCTTTTATTTTGAATTCTATTACATTAAAAATATACAATAGTAATATACTGGTATAAAAATATTAAAAAAAATTAAATAAACATGATAAATAATATTAAATTAAATTACATTAAATAAACAGATTGTATTCTTTTGCATTTTTCTAGTAAAACCTTAACTTTTTTAATTAAAATTTTAAATAGTAATCAATAAAAGAAACTTTTAATTACTCAGTATGTTATTAAATATTAATTAATATAAATAAATGTCTATAAAATAATAATATTCACAAAGTGATTTATGATCCTTCATGCTTATATGAAAACAAATTATAAATAACATAAATTATTTTTCTCCAGAATATAAATTTTATATATATATATATGTAATATATATGTAATGATTTGTGTGTCTGTGTGATATTATGAATCATAAAAGTCTTTTTAAGTTTTTGAAAAATTATTTATGAAAAAAGTTCTACTTTAAAAAACATTTACTATATAATTGAAAATTTTTTTGCATAACAATCAACAGACAGGGTAAATTTATTATAAATGCATATTATCTCTAATAATGCCGTGATTTTACTAAGCATGATTCATTACCACCACCTGAATTATTATCAAAAATTTTATTTGGTGTTTAAGAATTTACGACGAGTGTAATCGTAGGTTGAATTTTTGCGTTCTTGATTCGATGAGTTTTTTTACTTCGTTTCGCAACCCATCAGACAATTGAGACATTCTTAATGCAAAGTGACACCTTTTAAGAAATCCACAGCGTTCAAATACTTCAAGAGCAGCTGGAACGACGGAAACGTTGCAGAGCTCCGAAAAAGACCGTCTTCTATTCTCCTTTGGGCAGCATCCAGCAACTCGATACCAGTATGCTTCTTACACATTTCCCCCGTCACTGTTTTCTACCCCCAGTTTCACCAGGGCGGGGGTGAGTGACCTGGCTGGGTGTCGCCCCCTAACGGAGTGGTAGCGCAACGGAGCCAGAGGCAAGCGAGAACAGCGGTGAGCCGTCAGTTGTGGGTAAAGTGCGTGCTAGTGCAGCGGTTCTTTCGGAAGCTCTTTCTGCAAGAGCGTGAGGTGCGAACGACGACTCGCCACCTTTAACACTACCTCCAACTTCCATCCGCGGTCCTGGCGGCCTGGACCGAATTGCGCGAGGTTGGGTCAGTGTCGTTCGTCTCACAGACGTCGAGAAAATCTGGAACCAATCGGCTGCTGATTGGCTTATGCCAAAATCGTACAAATGTAATTCGCGTTGGATACGTATCATATCTTGCACGTGACGATCAAAGTGAGCGCGCGAAACTTAGTAAGAGAGTTGCTACTTTTCTTGCCTTTGAGTTTTATGTCCTTATTAATGCGAATCAGCATTGTTTAGTTATAATTAACTTTCTCATAAAGACTCGTAAGACCTGTCTCAATTAATAGTTTTTTTATTAGTTTATGCTGATATAAATATTCAATGATATCGTGATCTTTGGATATTTTGATGGTAAAGCTTATGTATAATATTCAAAATAAATAAGCTAATTATAATGAAAAATGAAAAAAATTCGAAAAACTTTATTTTATGTTTATGCTAAATTTGGCCCATCTCCTATTACTCAGATAAAACAACAGTTTCATCTTAAATATTTATAATGATCTAATTAAAAGGGTGTCGACAAACAACTTCGTCTTTTAATCGAACGCTGATGATATCGTAAAAGGAAGTTTATAGAATTTTTTTCCTTAACCTTCGACTCTTCCACTCCCCTATTTTGAGTTTCTCACTTGTCGAATCGCGTTGGCATGAAATGACAACAATATAATTCTATTTTTCATTGAGATGCATAGTATGTGCCTGAATAAAATAATGTGTTGCATTATATTTTTTCAATGAATGCTTGCAAAATTTATTTCTCTACTCGGCGGGAACAGTTTCACCTACGGATTACCCTCGCGCGCATACTCTCCAAGTTATATGATAGTATCTTTGGATTTGGAGTTCGAGAGTGAGACAAACAACAACTTTTGTCGATGCTGCATTTTGAGTTGTGTAACCTTCCCCTTTTAGGAATTTTATGATTTTTATACGCGCGAATAGTTGTTTTTATTGATAATAATCTTCCACATTTAATATTTTCTTTTCCAAGTTTCACACGGATGTCGATCGTTTTAAAGTTAAATTATTTATCAATTAAAAAGACTCAGAATTATTCTTAATTATAAATCTCTTATATTAAATTAAGTTTTTCTAAGTAATAGATATTAAAAATTAAAAAGCTTCTCTTGATTTATTTCCAATCTAAAAGTTTTAATTTCCATTCTGGAACTGGTTATTTTCATTCAATTAAATAGTTATTTCCTTGTATCAATATTATTTATATAATATAGTTATATTATTCAAAATATTAAACATAATATAAAATCGCTTAATAATAAACGTTTATAAAATCGCTTAGATGTTTTTCGAAGTACAATTTTTTTTTATTAAAATATTTTTGAAACCATTTTATATAAATAAAAGTATTAAACTCATGTAGATTCACAAATTTTTGTTTTATTTATTTTTAAATAGAATTAATTTTTAGAATTATTAAATTAAAATTCATTTTTGAGATATTAGCTGTTTTTATATATTGACAAAGATTTTTGTTTATTTATAAACCATTTTATAGTAGATTATGTTCTCTAAAAAAATGAAAGGTTACTTTTAATAACAAAGAATTAGAACATAAATTGATTTAACATAAAAAATATTTATTACTATTTGTTGTCGGTAAATAAAAATAATTTTTACTTTTTACAAAATTTCAGTTTTCGTTAAAATTGAATTGAAAACACACCTACTATTTGCTGCAGACTAATTAATTCACGAAAACTCAGAATTACTTTTCTTTTGACCTATAAATATGCATATATAGATCAGTCATACTGAATTCGAATAGTTTCTACAAGGCGTTAATTGCTCGCAAAAGCTCGTCTCGTTCTATAGCATGAAATAGTTGCAGTAATGAAACGCGGACAGTGGAGATATAAGACATATGAATCCGAGTACATTTTCCGAATTATATGTATGCATAAATTTTAAAGTAAGTAACATGGAAAGTTGATGAAGGGAAGAATGATAACGCGTTTCTCTTTTAATGTTTTCAACGAACTCTAGTCAACAACCTAATAAAAAATGGATCTTACAAAGTATTCACGTAAAGAAGAGCTTACGTTTTTGGAAGATATTATTCGATTTAATTAGCAAATATAAATATAATTCATTAACCTAAATATAATACAATAAATGCGCATCTGTAATGTATATATAATCAAATAAAAAAAAACATGTTTTCATATTATATTTTTATTAAATGAAACTAAGCATAAATTCTTTGTTTCTTGAGCGTAAACACTAATTGTTTTTATTAAAAGATTTATGAATATGAACAGTATAATAAACAAGTTTTTAATTGCTCATAATGATTGATAAAATTATTATGATGTTAAAGTTTACTTTTTAACTATTTAAATTGTCGATAATTACTTACAACTTTTCAATCCATATCGTTGTATAAAGTTTATTAAAATTTAATTGATTTATTATTTTTTATTAAATATCTACGAAATTTTACTGTATTAACACGATTACATGAATTATTCTTACTTTTTTTACATTCTATTACTACTATAGTATTATAATTTAAATTGTTCTATGCATATGAAACATTGTAAGGAAGATATAATATTTTTAATATAATATTTCATTACATGACTAAATTACTGGTTAGTACAGTTTCAACGTGCTTATATTTAGTTTTTGATTAATGTACATATTATTATAAAAATTAAAAATTAAACTTTAATAAAAACTTTAAAAATGATTAAACATTATGTCTTAATGGAATCCTTAAAATATTACACAATAATTCTACAAAAATAAAAAGTTTAGATAATTATATCTGGTAAAATGATAAAAATAAAAATTAAATTGTAGAATACTTTGACATTTTCATTCATTGTATATTCATATGTTCCGGGTTAGGTATGTTCAATTTCAAAAAGTCATATGAAATTGAGTTCAGAGTTGTTTGTGTCTTTTTAATCTATCTTCTCGTAAATTTAAATTTAAAATGTCAAAATAGAAAATATGTGAGAGCAAAAGAAATAGCGATAGGGAGAGGAGAGAGAGAGAGAGAGAGAGAGAGAGAGAGATGATAGAAGGAGAAGCAAACGAAATAAAGAAAAAAAGTCCATAGAATCCAAATTTACGAAAAGAGATGTGGGAATAAATCGATCCATTAATGGAAAAATTTATCGATAAATTAATCATGAATAGTATTAACATTATCCATATATTATATAGATAATCAAGTTATCTATACTAATAAAAGTAGAAGTGCAAATATTTTTTTCACTTTTTCTATAAACTATATTAGATAAAGACTATTTAAACTAATAAAATAATTACTTTAATATATCTATAATTAAAAAAAAAATTTTCATTAAAGATTGTAATAATTTTATTTCCAAAATCATTACGAAAAATTGTGATAGTAGAATGAAGGCGTATGGCAAACGAAAACTAATTAAAGCTTTGCCAAAACTTAATAGCTCCATACATGCTTACATAAATGCGCACACACGTTTCGACCGCGCGCGCTAATTTTTTAGTCAACTTGTACATTAAAAGAAACACTTGAATCAGCCTTGAATGCCCATTTAGTGAATGTCAAAGGCATATTTAAATAGTTATAATTTTATATAAATATTACTTTCTATTCGTTTAAAACTTAATTTATAATAATTATTTTTATATTATTCGTGCAATAATATACAATTTTTCGATTTTGTTATAAAAGTAATAGGTAAGAACTAATCTTGTGCTTATTTATACATTTCAGATAATAGTTAACAATGTATGGTATAAAAATTTTAAATTTGTCTTTAATATAATTATTTTACTTAATGATACATTAATTTTAGATTTTACAAATGGTATTTAATATTTAACAATTTTTTAAACGCAGCGAAAATTAGAAATCTATAATTTGAGATTCTTACAAATATATATACCATATTTTATGCAATTTTAAAAGACTATAAATATTAATTTTATAGAATAATTAAATATATTATAAAATCCAGAAATTATCATAAAGTTTTTATTTATACGAATTTTGAAATTATGTATTAAAATCTATAGTTTAAATATGTATAAATATCTCTTAAATTTTCTCAAGAAAACAGTATTAAATTTTGTTCTTCGTAATTCATGTGAAAACATATAAAAATATCTAAAATATATTTTCTTATTTATATAATACTTTTTTATTGTTATATGAATGAAGGCTATATCATAAAAAAGTAGAATCTTTAATTCTTACTTTAAGATGATTTTTAAAATTATACTTTTCATTCAGCATATTTTATAAGTTATTGTTTTTATTTTTAAATGTACCGAATTTTTAAAAAATAACGAATATTGGTGTTAGTTTGTCTGAAAATATCACAGTATTATATTGCAAGAACAACTTATATACGTTATTTAAGATTCGATTGAGATAGATTAGCCTCTAATTTGATTTACTTGATTAGTCAGGATTTTGTGGAAATATAACTGTTATTATATGTGCAGAGTAGTCATTGGCGCGTTGGAGTTAAGCTTTGGGCCGTACTGGGTACGTACGGCAAGTCAAGATGCCCCCGACAATCGGGGAAACGTTGCGTGTGTGGCTGCTCTCTGCACTGGTGGTGCACGGAGCCGTGGCCGGGAACCCGGACGCGAAACGCTTATACGATGATTTGCTTTCCAACTATAATAAGCTTGTCAGGCCCGTCGTCAACACTTCCGACGTCCTACGCGTCTGTATTAAACTCAAGCTTTCTCAGCTCATCGATGTTGTAAGTACATTTACTTGACGTTTCCGAAATAATAATAGGCGACTACATCAGAAGATTTTTTAATTATTTGATTACTATTTAAACAATACTTATAAGTGCCGTGACTCAAATTTTTACTTTTACTTTAAACTTGAAATATTTATCTTCTTGAATATTTAGTTATTTTATAAATATTTGATTTCAACCTTTAAAAATTATATCAAATTACTTATTTCGAGAATAGAAATTAAAATTTTCCATGAAAATAAAATAAAATTAACAGTAACGTGAAATATCAGCACAATTTTAAGAAAATATTTATTTAAAAACTAGAAATTAATGTTGAAATATTTTTTAAATCAGTTCAAATTCTTATTCATGTATATATGCACGTGCGTTTGTGCCTACGCATATGCGTATTAGATTCTCAACTTATTTCACAGAAGCCGTTATTTTTAAGTTAGGAATGTAGTAATTAAGTTAAAAAACTACATTTATCTCTTAAAGTAACTTTTAAAACCTCGGTAATTTAAATCCCTCTTTACAGTCTTAAAATAGTATGTATATTATTAATTTTTTTGAAATATTGTTTTCGTTGATTGTGATTTTTATTTTATAATATAAGAATCGAAGAATTATGAAAAATATTTTATTATTTATATAAAAAAAAATAAATTCTAAATATTATTCTTTTACTTGCAGTTTTTAAAAAGTAAAGAAACCAAATTCAAAATATATAAATATAAATATGGATGTATTTGAAAACATATAGTTAATTGATATAGAGTATATAGCTAATTGTTTATTATTTGAAACTACTATAAATTTTGAACAGAAATGGTAGTTTGGTCAATGACTGATCTATTTATCTTAAAAATTAAATCCAAATATGTTAGTTATATTTATAATCAGTTGTTAGTTAATGCAAAGAATTATGAAATAATTGGTTGATTACATAAATGCTTTTACATCTAATAAACATAGCAAGTGAAAGATTTCTGCATTATTTTCAAATAAAAAATTTATTTTTTCTAATTTCTTTAAATGTAGATGATAATATAATGAGTATGTGAACTAAAATTGAGTGAAATTGTCCAGAATGATAATAATTATTTGTATAATTATTTTTAGAAATTAAAATAAGTTAATTAAGAACGCAAATATTATTAGGTATGTACTTGAATAAGTAACCGAGTATGTTTTTAATAAAATTTTTAATACAATACTCTTTATCTTTTTAAGATCTGATGAAATATGTCATTAATATATATAATTAATTGATTAATTAATATATATATAATAAGTTTTGTTAATATATATTAGTAAAGTTATGTAGATTAATATATTCATAATTAAACAGTTTTAAAATATGTACTTAAAAAGGAGGACTTTTATTTTCAGATTTAACAAGATATCGTCCAAATTTCTTACAAAACTTAAATAACCCTTTTATATCCCTTCAAAACTTTTTTCATCCCGTCTAAAGTAACAAAATAATGATCTGAAAAAGAACTTTAGATACATATACAGAGAATTCAAACAATTTAAATGTGTATCTGCTTCCTCGTTAAATTTATCTTTCAAAAATTTAAAAGTAAAATACAGAAGAATACAAGTGTTTTGTACGAGTAAAACAACGAGTATTTTGGCGAGGATCCCATTAAAGACAAATGGCTGTGTTCATGCTTCGTGTTCATGCTTATCCACGCGTCGAATATAACGAAAACGAAGTAAATTCGTCGTCGGTATATGTTAAAAGTACGATTTCGAATCCTTTTATAACCGACGTATATCTCACGACATGTACTTCGTGTCATAGAAACTGAGCAAATATCTAATCAGTACGGTGGGTAAGAGAAAAGATAATAGCTAGAATTGGAAATTCGAAAAGGTATGACAAAGAACGCGAGATGAGTATCTACAGAATGAACAGCTTTCGATACCGGTAGTGTATAGTTTACACTTTTTAATATGCTCTGGTAAAAGTATACAAAGCTTTTATTGGAAGTAAATGTTTTGCTTCTTTTGTAGGATCTCTCACCAAGTGTACACGTACACAATTGAGAACTACTACTGTCGAGTTTCGATTTATAAATTTTTTCGTTCAATTTTCTTTACTCCGTACACTCATTATAGTAATTACGTTTACAGATTTTCCTGAAAAATCTATTCTAATGCCTGTAATCCTTAATTGTCAATAAATTAAAATAAACGAAAAATTTTTCAATTTTTTTCTAATATTTATGAAATTTCTATTAAACAATATAGTATATATATATGAAAAGAAAATTTAGCAAAGATGGATGATCTGATTAATGATCACCATATTTTATCAAATAAGGATATGATATACGAGCGCGTTTATTATACTATATTTTTATTGATAAAAGTCGTGGCGTAAGAGTGATTATTAACAGCTGTGAATTAAAGAATTTTAGTTGTTTGAAACTACTATTTGTTACATGCTATCGTTTTCTAGAAGGAAATATTTCATTACATTTATGCATATGTTAATTATGATGTTCTTTTTATCAAAATTACATTAAATTAAATGCTAATAAAAATGTATTACTCTTTAATTTTTAAAACACATATTCAATATTTTAGAGTTTCAGATTTGTTTTTTATAACTATTATTTTTCTTGGTTATTTAAAATACAGCAAGAATAAAGATAAAGTTTTCAAAGTATAGGTATATTATTTATTTTCACATTAAAAATACCAAAGTTTTAAAAAACAATTATAAATTTAATATAAATTTGATAATATGAAATTTTTATGAATTTAATTACATTTTATTCAATAAATATATACTCATAAATATCGAATTCATGTATTTCACTTACAGTATTGCGAACATTAATTTGAATAAATATTGAAAATTATAATTCTCTTTTACAGCGAATAAAAATACGGTGCCATTACGCAAATTTCTCCTTTATAAATTAATACTTTCACAAAATTAAATTTAATGTAAAATCATTAAATTAGTTTTTAACGTATAATAATGTAGGTCCATGCTATACATGCATATAAAAGAAATAAAATGTTAAAATAAACCTATGGCAAGGTGGCATTTTCATTAATAAATAGGATTGGCTCCTCTTCTATATTTAAAAAAGCTTATTATTGAAGTTTAAATTGAAAAACTGTGATTATTTAAAGCACTAAATCTTCCATATTTTCTCAAACAATTTCATATTATTATATTTAATAATAATTGTTTTATTTTTTCTCATAAACTATAATATAAATTTTCTTTTTTTTAAATACTATTTTAATCGCATTATAGGTTTTTTATACGAAATATTGTTAAATAATGTAAAAACGTGAAATAAAATATGTTTATTTATAAGGTCTCTTTAAACTTTGTTACTAAGTTTTGAAGATTCTAACGGATTAAATACAAGATAATTTATCGTAAAAATTAGTTAAGTGCATTAGTTAAAAAAGTTTTATTTATTAATACTAGTTCTAAATAATTATAAAAGTGCGATTGAAAAATAATAAAAATCTACGAAGGACAATAATTTCATTTTTTTACAATTTTTCAGATAAATACAACATTTTCTTATGTAAATATTTTGAGCACGCAAAGTTATATTTTTACTCATAAATACACTTGTCGATTGTATTTAATATATTTCAATTGTATCTAAGTAGTGATCAATATTTTTATTATAACATGTATTGGACAGAATTCTATGTATGTATGGATATGCTCGCACGCGTACTTTAAACTTTAATTTAATAACATTAAATTTAAATTATTTATATACTATTTCACAAAAGTCTTTGTAATCAGAAATTCATTAAAATTTTTTTAATTCAAGATAGGTTTTACTTTCTTATTTAACTTGATTCGAAAATATATAATAAAAAGCATAATATTGATTAGTATTTCATATAATCGAATTAAAAATTTTTTATTAAAACTAATTGCAAAAATATTTAATTTTCTTAAGCATTTAGTATAATTAGATTTTATTTTTAAATAATCCAATATTATAAAAAAATGTTACCACAAATGATGCTTAAAACTGTTATTCTCTTTAAATGAATATAAAATATATATATTCAAAAAATTTATGTAAATATAGATGATTTAAAAATTTTTTCTTAATTATTATTAAATTATAAAAACTTTAAAAATTTTACATATAATTATTTTTTTATTATTATAATTATTAATTATTATTTTATTAGCCTTATTAAAATGTATTACCTTATATTCTATCCAAAAAATTTATATATACAATATGAGAAAAAATTTTGATCCTTATAATAAATCTTGGTCATAGTTTGTCAATGTCAGCGCACCGAAATGAGGAGCGCCCGCCGTTAACCTCAAGTAAGGGATGAAACTCAATGTGGCATGTTGTTCCTCATCGACTTCGTGTATTTTAACATCCCTTTACTCATTATATTTCATAGATGAAAACACCTGTGAGAAATAGTTTTATTTTTTGATCGGTATCATATTTCCACATATGCATACAAATTATATTAATTTCATCGCTATTTATGAAAACTATATTTTGATGATGCATCTTTAGCTTTTTTCTTTAAATTTATTAAAATAATGCTTTTGACAGATTTGCTGTAGATTAAATTAGATCTCCAGAAATTTATAGAATATTCATATCTATATTGGAATATATTGAATTTATTCCCAATTTCTTAACAGGAACAACTTTTTAAACTAATTTTTGAAATTGAAAATTCAAATTAAAAAAATATAATTTTTTTCAATTTATTTGTCTGGCATTTTTGAATAAAAATAATAATTTCGTGAAAATGTTCATCGTGAACTGTTTGAAAATTTTATATAACTTTTATTATTGAAATAGATTAAAAGGAAATATACTTTGTATATAAAATGTCGAAGCTATCAATTTAGTTCACAAATATTTCGCTGCAGTAAAAATTGATTTTTATTCTTATTCAACTTAGAGAATTTAATTATGTACATATAATCTTGTGTACATGAATTTAAAATTTCTAAAAAAGATATTTTTCATTTGTATATGAATCATTTTTATAAGTTAATAAAGTAATTGTATTACAAAGCGAACAAATGAAATAGAAAATAAAGTAATTAAGTATTAAATTTGCCTGAGATCGAAATACTATTTATTTATCTGAAATATTATTCAAGAAAAACATTTATTTAAAATTTGCAATAAATTAAGTTATTAATTCACATCAATTAAAAAAATATATTATTAAATTTAATTAATAAATTTAAACTATTAAACTATTAATTTTATTTGAGATGTGCAGTAGATATAAAAAATCTAATTTTTATAATTTAAATGAATTTCTAAATTAACTTAATAAAAATTTTAAATAAACTCATTCATTTTATTTTCAAGATTTTATTAATATTTCAGTTATATAATTAAAAAGAGATTTGGTTAAAAAAAGACTAACTTAAAAAAAAAATTTTTTATGTAGAAAATAAAATTTTTTTTTTATTGATACTCTAGTAAAAAGTTAATAAAATAATGAAGTTTGAAAAGTAAAAAGAAGAGTTATAAACTTATGTATTTAAAACTTTGATTTATTACGAAATATATTTTGATTGAAGTATAGAAAATGCTTTTAGAACTATAGATTTAACAGTTTAAACGATGCAGCTTCATAGAATTTTTATTTAAATATTCTGTTGTAAAGAATCTATTTATTTTCGTTTAATTATACAAGAAATCATTTAAAACACACCAACTAATTATATATAAAAAGAAGATTAGAAATAACCATAATATTAAAAGTATATTAAAATTATTTAAACTCCATGATTACCCATTAAAAAACAATTAAAAAATATCAAATATCAAATCAAGTTAAAATAAACTAAATTTATATAAAAATAATCTTCATTTGATAATACAGGTCAATTATGTTTCGTGTCTTGAAGTAACCTTAGTTTATATTTATTTAATTATCTGAGATAAAAAAAATTTTTTTCTTTATAAATAGTAACGAGTATAAATTATAATTTTTAAGTTAACGATATACTGTTAATATTTTTACATATAAACATCGTTTTTTGCTTGTTTGCGAAAAACTTGGAACAGTGGAATTATTTAAACTAAGAACGATGATTTGGAAATAATAAAGCAAACTAAAAGTATAGGTATATTATATGGAGATAGTCAGGAGAATTTTTTTTTGTAAAAGTTGCATATATTTAATAAAATTTAATTGGTAAAACTAAGTTTCAGGTAAAACGGAATGAATAAAATTGGTCCAAAAGATTGGAACCAAAGAGTCACAGGAGAAATAAATGATACAGTATATTATCTTTTGATCTTTATAGGCTCTCTATCCTAGGCTTGATATTATCGATCAATAGATAACCCTTAGATTATTAATATAAGAGCAAAATTAAATTATCATGCGTTTTAAAAACATTACTATTACACGTAGCGATATGAAAATATTTTAATAATTATAGAATTATTTAGATAGGATGATACTGTATAACAATTCACATTGAGAATTATCTAATAAAAATTCTAATAAAAAAATACACATACACACGCGCGCGCGCATACACACACACATCGTTTCACTAAATACTGATAAACATGTTTTAGTTATCATCAGTGTCTAGTGAAATAAGTATGGAAAAAAATTTTAATTTCAATAAATTATTTTTATTAGATCCGAAAGTTTTTTCAATTATTAATACATATCTATAACTTATGTTTTTTATAGTTAATTGATGCATCTTCAAAATAAGTAGAACTATTTCTACAAAAAATTTTTAAAATATTTATACAATTTTTTCATTAAGTTTCATCTTAATTTACTTCATCATTCAACCAGAAAGAAAATATTTTAATTAAGATTTCAAGAAATAAATCTTTTTAAGCATTGTAATATATTTTATGCTCTGAAAAGTTTAAACATTATAGTAGTCTCCACCTTACATACCAAGAATACTTATATTTATAAAAAGGTAGATATACGAAAAATTCAACAATTCAATATTATTTTCTTCTACAAAATAGAGAATAACGATAATTAAGTAATCACATTCTACTTACATAGATGAGAATTAAGAGAATAACAGCTCTTAAGAAAACTTCTTACATAAATAATAAATAATGATCATAAATACTTGAATCCTATAAAATGTTTTATAAATTTTTATTCTAGTATCTTGTTTTTTACAACAAAGGGAATGAGATTTATTCAAAGCATTATTTAAATTTAATCTTTAAAAAATATCTGTAACTGATAAAAAATTATTTTAAAATTAATATAATTAACGAAACGCCTTTAATATCAATATTAACAATAATTAAAGACCAAAATTGAAATATATTTGAATATATTAATAAAATAGGAAATTATTGATTAGTAGATTCTGTGCCCAGAAGTTTTTCCAGCGGAATCAAAATCGGTTACTACTCTTATCATCACTCTCATTTATCAAACTCATGCTTACCCGAGCGATTTTCTCTATTTTCTGCTCTTCCTCCATCTCTCACTCTTGAAGGTTCTCGCAACTTCTCGAGGTCTTTCTCACTCTAATTTTCCACGCAGCTCTTGTTGAAGTTAAAAGCTCCTTCGAATCCACGCTTGCTTATATCTGTTCGCATATTTATCACGACCTTATAAGCGCGCAACGTATCTTTAACACTATAAGTGTATCTACTAGTTTAGATTTATATCGGCATGATTCACCAAGGGTTATATGGAAAATATAAGGCACTTACATTGAAAATACGTATTCGAATGAATTTTGGAAATAATTCTGCCCAATTATTATCTTTTGGCATCATATACCGATAAACATTTATTATACACACTATTATATTATGTACATTTATTATGTATTAAGTGAATAAAATATAAGCAAGAGAATTATTTGTTATTCAACTATTTATAAGTATTTAGTGCTATCATATTATATTTCATGTATTCTAGATTTTGTTTTCTGAAATAATTTTAATGGAATATAAAAATATTAATTACTCCACTCAACTTTCATGGCTTAAAAATTCTAAATGTCACTGAAATCTTTCATATGATGAAAATATTTACGTATTTTGGGATTTATAATTTTAATATTATGCTTCATCGTCAAAGATTCATTGACAAATACTAAAGTGGCAAGGGAACAATAGAGATTGTCGTGCATCGCCCTGCATGCAAATTAGTATTAGGAGTATATTGTCTTTAGTTTATATCTCAAATGCAATAAGCACGAGTTTACACGTTTCATTCAAATTCAGAGATAAAGATAAATTTGAAATAGAAATTAAAATTTAGATCAAAATTCAAATGTTGAATAAAACCATTATTAATAATAATTAAGTACCCGTAAATAAGTAATATTACTTATAAAAAATAAAAAAAACATAATATTATGATTATTTTACATGTTTATTACTTATCATAAATTTTTTATTGTCAATTAAGTAGTATTGGTTTAGTAAATGCCAATTTAGACAGTTACTGAATACTGAATCTCATAAATAGATCACTTAATATTCCTTACGGTTGACTGATAAATAATTAATAAGCTAAATGCTAGTCAATTACGCATGCAAAGTGCACTAACATAGATTATCAATTGTGTGAGAATGCAGTGAATTTTTTGAGAATGCGCAATAAATAGCTAAATTACTTATAAAACAAATATAAATAAAATTCTTGGTTAAGATTGTTTTTTAATATATTACATACTATTATTATTTGTTCTTTAAACAATGAAAATTAATATTAATGAATAATTTTATTACATATCATATAACAATAAAAGCATTAAATAATAATAATTACCATCGTTACCGACGTAATGATTAGCGTACACATTTTGCAATGTAATAAATAATATATGTATAATGAATAAAATAAAAATATAAATTTTAAAATTTTAAATAATGTTTAGGCTAAAAAAATTTGCTACGCTAACATTTCCTCTTAATGTTTACTCATTGTATGAATTGAAATTTATTGATATTTCATCATAATTAATACGTAGGTATATATGTATACATCCGTACTTCCATAATTAATGATAAAAAATATTAATTCATACTAATTTAATTAAAAAATAGTAACAATGAGAATAATATTATACAAATGATTAATAAATTTGACATTAAAAATACTTATAATTTATTTTTTATTTAATTGTTCAAAAGTTTAATCTACAAATATTCCAGCTAAGTATCTCGCGAAAATTAGAAAATATTACACTAAAAAAATTACGGAAATACCGTAAGTAGTTGAAATAAATATATTAAAAGAAAATTTAAAAACAAATTTTATTTCCATGTCAAAATTAATTAAGCTTTTGATTAAATCATCATTTATAGAAAATTAAAATTTAATAGTGAAAAAGACAGTGCTGTTATATTAAAATAAGATACTTTATTAAAATTCGGGACAGTCTCAAGACATATATATTGTTTTTCTTCGTTTTCGTTGTCTGATTTCTTTTCCATTGCAACATACATACGTAGCTACATATATGTGAAACCTTTATACAAGAATGAACGATGGATTGCGCGGAGAACAGAAGCGCGTCCAGGAAGAGGAGGGCAACAGCAGGGATGTGGAGTTGCATATATGACTCGTATTTATGATTCTTTGTTGTTGTATAGAGAGTTATCCCGGCGAACACAACATCAACAATAACAGTAGCCTCCATTGCCGAGACAATTTATCATAAGTCTGTGGTGCTTCAGAAGCAGTAGTGCGGTGCTTTTGCTCGTTGACTACTCTGCATGTCTTGATAGGAGTTCTGCCCTGTGATGGTACAAAATGCATGCATTCAACTTTATTCTTATGCACATATTTTGTCTGTCGTCTCGTCTATTAGTCACAATGCATTAACGTGATATTTAAGCTTTATAGTAGGTGGACGATGTCACAGCTGTTATGAATAAGATGATCTCAAGATAATAAAAAGCCTTTGTTAAAGAATAAATAAATTTTTGTTCGTTGCCATTTTTTAACATAAAACAAAGTTATTAACTAAAATAAAACATGTTACTGCTACTTTGGTTTGAGCATTTTAAAATCTGTCTCTTTCTTTCGTTTCTCGACTACGAACACGTAATAAAGTGCACGTGTAACTTTGCTCCGACTATTTCCTCTTTCACTTATTCGAGCTAATCTTCGCCGTCTTCAGGAGCATGCATGTGTGTTACAATAACGTAATAATATGTATGTATTTCGATAAATTCTTAGCGGGAGGTTTATTTGTTGACTTGATGCAGTTCTGTATGCTATTTGCCGGCGATAAATACCCGTTTAACTTAGCATGGGGGAAGATTGGAAATCGATTGACGATAGTTTTGCTTGTTTCTTACTGGATTTTAGCTCATGTCTTTCTCTATCGTACAAACTCGACTTAACACGTACTGCTTTAGAGCCAACGATGATATTATATGGGAGAAACAATGATTACGGTACTATCCGGTATTATTTCCGTTTAATTGCTTTGTTTTATATCCCTGATTTATGTTACTACTCAAGTAACACGTAAACATTAATGAGAATTTTATTCGAGTACTTTTAGTGAAAAGTTTATTTGGTTAATAAATAAGATTTTAAGCAGATATACTTTTAATTTAAAGTAGCTTCTTGATCAGAAAACTTAAAGGATTTGTATACTCAATTATGTTAAATATTATCATTATCTTATTAATCATTATCTTATTAATTTATATTCTTTTTAATAGATCATATTATTAATATAATATCATTTACCTATATTTTATTCAAATTGTATATCTAGTTATTCTAGAACTTTAAATTTTTATGAAGCATAAAAGTCGTTTAAAATAATTAAATAGATTGTAAAATTAATGGTGTGTATAGACGGTCGTAAACTATATGTAATATGAAGGATTAAAATTAAGTTAAATTAAAACTTTTACATACCCTTTTATCTTTAAAAAAATTCGTAATAATTCGATAAATGTGCTAGTTATAAACAATAAAAATGTTATGAAATATTATAAATATTTTTCATCTCTTATTCTTATTAAGTAATTTGTGTTTAATAATAGAATATTTTAAATAATATAATTTATATTTATTTCTTTCGAATTGGATTAAAAAAATGTTCGAAAAAGAAATTATACATAATCCGAAAATAATTATCTACGTACAGCTCATTGAGTATGGAAAATATAAAAGTGATTTTTGGTAAAATTGCAAATATCAATTTCTAATAAAATTCAAAATTATGAATCCATGAGTCATAACATAACAGTTGACAATTATTACAGAAATAGATTAAACTTTGTAATTTATTACATAACGAAATTATTGCAACAATTAATTATGATTACACTCTTTTATACACAAAATTACTAATAAAATAAGATGAGAAGTACTTTTTATGATCAATCAATTTTTTGCTAATTTGAATTAATTTAGTATATACTTAGGTCTAATTAAATAAACTTAAATGTAAGTGCACAAATATGCAAATATTCATATTTGCATGCTTGTATATGTTTGTCGCGGGCGTGTATACGTGGGAATAAATATAATATATGTAACATTTGTATAACTAATATTTCTATTAATATTTAATTTTAATATTCTTAATTTCTTTAAAATATTTTAACATTATTTGTTTTTTATGAGTATTACCAATTTTGGATAATTATTACCATATTATCATATGATTTATAATCATGCTAATTTTATCAAATTTTGAATTCTTATCATTAAAAATTTTGTATATACATGTTTATTTGAAATAAGATATCTTGTTCAGAAAATATAAGACAAGTAGAATTTTTCAAGCCAGAATATATATTTGTTATTATCCTCTTTTTCTCGTTTCTTTAACTTAAAAAATTTTATTATATTATATTATATTGTGTCATAATATTATTGAATTCATACTTCAAACTTTCTCGAGAAATACGTATTTAAAAAAATAGATATATTTATAAATAGTGAATTAAAAGAATTTATTGAATAATAGAAATAATGATAGATAAGGAAAAAGAGAGACAACTTAATAAGAGATTCAGAGTCAGCAATAGAGAGAAATGGAAAAGACGCTTAATGAACATCAATAATATTCAAAACTTCATATGATAAATTTTCCTTTCTCGAGATGCATCAATGAAAAATATTTAAAAAGAATCATTTAAAAATATTGTTAAAATATTACGTTTGTTATAGCATTTCTATAATCTTCACTAACAATCTCGTATCCTTATTGCTTACCAAATATGCTTCGCTTTTGCAGTCTTTATCTATACAAACTTCTAATAAATTCGCCCCTGTTTTTTTTTTTTTTTTTTTATCTTTGTAAATATTTTTTTTTATTTATTCAGTAACTTTAAATTTGAAAAGCTTATAAACAATATTTATAAATATATATTCATATTTCAGTTTTCTCTAAAAAGTAATTTATAATTTAAATCTATTTAAATACATTTAGATAAATAATTAATACATAATTATTATTTTCAGATAGTATATTGTTGTTAAAAAAATACGAATTTTATTCTTGTTTATTTATAATAATTTACCTACAATTAATAATTATTCTGAAAAAGCTTTTAGTACTAATAGAAAAAGGTATATTTCCATACATTTGTAGGTTATTTTTATTTAATATTTATTGATTATTAGTATTTTTAATTATTATATATTCTAATATTATTTTATATGTAAACCTTATTTATCTGATATGATAATTTATACAATATATTAAAAAAAATTATTTTTTAAAATATATATATTATATTTAATCAATAAAGATTTACCTGTGTATAATATGATTTTTAAAACATATTTTATAAGTGATAATATAAAAATAAACGAAGAAAATTATGTTATTAAAAATATTTTAGTGATAGCATTTTCAGCACCAAACGTTATTGAATAATTGTCAAGTAATAATAATAAGTTATATGCAAAAAATATTATTCTATAAAAAAGCTATAATTTATATGTATATATATATATATGCTAATCTTAGTTTATAAATATAAATTTGATCATAAAAAAATCGTAAAAATAAAGAATAAAAAAATATAAATTTTATGAATTTATTTTAATAAAATATAAAAATATGAATAAATATAAATATGCTAATACAAAATGAAGAGCGATATAACTATTTATTAAAAATTGTTAAAAAATTTTGTTATATGTATTAATATTTCATTACATGATTTTCAATCTGAATAAAATTATTCGAAATTTCCTCAAATTCATAGCTCACTAATGAATACATAATAATAAAAATCAATTTTTGATGTTGCGGTAAGTATTGACTTTCAATAATTAAGCACTTAATAATAGTACCTGAACATGTTTTAATTATACGTATTATAAAAAAATATAATAAATTAATAAATATATTTATATTTCTATATTTATATATTTATAAAAATAATTAATAAATTATTAGCTTAATTTTATCTTCTTATTATATGAATATTATATATTCGATTTAACAATGGAAAATGAAATAAAAAATAATAATTAATAATGTGTAAGTTAGTTTGAGACATAACTGATATTGTAGCAAATATTTAGAATAATATAATTTTTTTTCAGATTCAAAAATTGTAATAATTTTCATTATAAAAATAAAAAAATTTGAATGATTACAAGAAGAAATGTAATAAATATCTATTTACACACTTTCAATTATATTATATGTCTTCCAAATTAATTTTTAATGAACTGAGATAGAAGTGCAAATATATATATATATGTTAAGAGGCGAATAGATAAGTAATGTTTATATTTAATGCTTTTACAATGAATTATCTAAACAAATGTATTATTAAATAATGTATTATGACAATGTAATATTGTTTAATAAACTATTATACTATGCTATATGTCTTCAATTATCTCTCTTATTTAACTTAACATAGTATTTAACTATTAACAATATGATGTCACATCGAATATGTATAAAAAATTTTTTAAATGATTAATATATTTTTTGTAAGCTTTATTCATCTATAAACACTAATATGCGGTGTAATATTGGTGTTATCGCGTTGATACGAATTTTAAAGATATAGAAATATAGAGCATATAAAAAAAGTAATAACAAAAGCAAAATATAAAACAATATAAAAATTTTGATGTTTTACATTTTAATATTTTTTCAAAATTTAATATGGTTTTACAATTTTAAGATCTAAGCGCAGTATAATTCATTAAACTATAAAAATGAGAAGCTTAAACTAAAAAATACAAACTTTTAACTGTGTTAACATGATTCTTTCATGATTTACGCAAAAGGATTTCAAAAGATTTATTGTAGTTTGTTTATTATAGAAAGGCCTTTTTACACTTTACTTATATTATTAAAAAAATAATGTAATCCACCAAATTAATTGCTCACAATTAATTTCTGCGAAAATATCATGACTTACAATAAAAAATATTTATTTTATAAGTTTACAGGATTATTTTGTATTAATAATAAATAATGAGTTTAATACATTGAATATTCGTGAAAATATTACTTTACAATTTTTTTACATAGTTACTTACTATTCTGAGATATATTAAATGTAATTAGTATTAAGAATAATTTCAAAGTCAATATGAGGTATTTCAAGTATTAATAAATAGATAATTAACATAACAACTATTTTTTTGTTACATACGCATAAAGAAAGAATAAAGTTTGATGTTTCAGCTCTACATATTTCGTTTCTATGAAATATATAACTAAAAAAATTTATTTTTTACATATAAATGTTTATTTTAATAAATATTCTTTTCAAATATAATTAATTTAAATTCGTGATAATTCTTTTATATTTGAGAGCATTTTTAATAAAACTGGAGCATTAATTATTTTGTATGAATTTCAATTTTGGAAAAATTCTGTTTTGATATTGGTTTTAAGGGTACTACTTCAGTAAATTATTTATTTTATTAATATATCTAAGTTTTTAATATTCAATATTTTACATATTCAATATTTAATATGAAAATTTCAAAAGTAGGTTGTATAAAAATTATTGCAAGTAAGAATATCTTTCTACATGACTTAAGTGTGACTTTCCATATCTATAACATCAAAAGGCTTAACTTTAATCAAAGAATTATTTTTTATCACATTTCAATTCATTGATTTATCTATTATTGAAAATGTTTTCATACAGGAAAAAGTAGTCAAGTTTCTGGATTCATTTACATTTCTCAACAATCCGTAGGGGAAAGATACATTCGGATGACATTTTCAATATTGAAAAAACCCATGTGATTTTCTGGGTTATATATCGTATACGATTTTCCATACTGTCTATAAACATATTATAGTCTGGGATTTAAAAAAATTGTTAACAGAATATGAAATATATATAAAATAATATCTATATACATATTTCGTATGTTTGCGTGCGTTTATTTATTTTATGATATTTATAAAAATACTCATTATTTTTTATGTTATTATTCTGGATTTTTTTCATTTGAAATGAAAACATTCATTTTCATTTGCATAAATATTTATATGAAAAATAGAGATACGTATAGAAGAGGGTAGAATAGGAAGATAGCCAGAGTCAAAAGAGAGAGAGAGGAAATTAAGCTCAGATACATACTTCCAATGAATATCAATTTATTTGACGTTACACCGACCATTTTCTTCAATCACATTAAATTTCGAGATTTTAATGATTGATATGTCACATTGAAGTGATATATGAATATATAGATTCAAAATAAAATAAATTATTATTATTTATTATTAATTTAATTCATAGTATTAATTAACGTTGAAAATCTGAAATAAAATGTTTAAATATTTGAATTTCATTTCTTAATACGTGTACTGCAATCGATTGTATAATAAATTTACCAGCTGAATGGAAATAAATTTACACGTTTTTGCAAGAAATTTTTTAATGAATATTATAATTAAAACATTGATCATATTTTCAGTTAATTTAGCTTATTTCTATGTAGTTAAAACATTGTAATATTATAAAAATATAAATAAGAATTTTAATTAATACAATATAATCAAACTAGGAAATATAGTTTTACAAAATATAAGTTATTAATTGTCAATAAAAGGTTTTAAAATTTTTTATAAAATTGAGTTATTCATATAATTGTGTTATCAAATATAATATATTATTCAGATATTTTTCAGTGTTTTTTGATATATTTATAAACTCACAGAATTTATAAGTATATCTAAAATTAATATAATAGAATGTGTCTTAATAATAAATGAACGTTTTATAATAAAATACTGTTATATAAGAAATCAGTAAAAGATGATAAAATTAAATTATTATTTATATTTAAATTTTTATATTTAATAATTTAAATAGAGCAATCTATTAGAGATTAAAAAATTGAAAATAAGATGTAATTTTGACGTGACTGTTTTCTGGACTCCTGTTAGTATTTTCTTCTCTTCTATTTCTATTTTAATGAAATAAATGGTGAATATCAAACACGTGTCAGATATAAAAGCAAAATTCAGCAAGTTCCACTTTTACACTGCTTTCAATATTTTGTTGAATAAAATTTTTTTTTCGATAATTGAAGCGAAAATACTTTCTATGAATCATTAAGACAACAATAACTTTTACTTTTTTTATGATTTAAGATTATTTATTGCAAGCTAATGAAAAAGATGAAATTAAAAAGGCAAATTTGGCTTCATCATAAACCATCAACAAATTCGTAATTAAATTTTATATTGAAAAATTAAAAGGGCTTTGAATTGTACAGAACAAAAAACCAGTATATATTGAAATTATTTACCTACTTACTTTATAATATTTTTGAGGTTTTAAGCTATTTAAAGTTGTAGATCTTTCGTAAATAATTTATTTATCTTTTTATATTTTTGATTTCTTCGTAATTTCTTAAACTAGCTCCTTTTTCTAATAATTTCTGCTAAGCAATATAACAGACGACATATTTGAAAAGCAATTATTCAGAAGATAACCAACTATTGGAATTTTGTTTGTAAATAGATTATATAAGCGTTAAATTAATGCACCAAAAAACACATCATTCAAATTGAATCAATATATATCTATATATAATAATTGTATTGAACTTACTTGTATTTAACTCTGAAACAATAGTATTGTTGATGATAGGATAGGTAACGGCCGAGCACATGTGAGCGATCGGGGATTAGTAATCCTAATTAGCGCACCTGGGTGCTGCACTAAAATAATTAAAGATTAAGAATATTGTTAATAAGTTATCGACAACAGATCAAAACGTTGAACCGGACCTCCGGCCGAGAAATTAGACTATACAGGCTTTTTTCCTTCTGCTTGGCACGCAGGCGACTTTTTTATGCCGAGGGACGACGTTACAGTCAACGGTAAGGAACATAAAGTAATTTAAATGTCTCGTACAAATTTTAAGGAGAATAAGGGCGCAGGAAGGTGCACGACTTGAGAGTGCAGTTGAAGTTTCAGTTCAGTTTTGGTCCGGGCTTCGGACTCGTACGACGGTGACGTATGTGGTGGCCCGTTCCTTCAACCGACGGTCTGTAAATGATACGATTTAACAGATTTTTATAAAAATCTGATAATTCGGTCTAATTACACAACTCCTACCTTTGCCGATCCCGATTAGCGCGATTCTATCTTTAGCAGGTTTAACTAGTTAATTTTTTGTAAATCAACAGTATTAATTAAAAGTTTATTCATTGTGTACAATGTTTTAATGGTGGTGAACCAGTTTTATGACTTAAAATTATTATTTCAGTTGTTCCATATGAATGAACTGCATTGAACAAACGTTCTATTTTTATTTCTTTTTTTTATAATTGAATTATAATATTATTGTAATAAAATTATGAAAGATATCGACAATGTTAATGGTATATAGCATATTTGCGAATATAATTGAAGCATTTTAAATAATTTACATTAAGAATAGTGCTCATGAATTATCTGCTATTATTTTTGTAAACAACTGAAAATTTAAGCTTAAAAAATATAGTTTATTTGCATTTTATTTAAATATCATATTTACTCAACAAGTTTAAGAAAAACTATTTATTCCTTTAAAGAATTTTTTACACTGATTAGAGTGTTTTTATCAATAACTAAAATATATAAAATTTAATAAACTGATATCTTTGAGTACTGCGATATATATTAAATTTTTTTTACGTATCATAGTTTTTATAATTAATTCTGATATGAAAACGACCATTACTGTTTATTACTATATATAAGCTATAAAATTATATTTCAGTTGAATATTTTGACAGCAAGATAAACGAATTTTAAGATATCAGTAGTGTAATCTGGTTAAATATATTTCGATTCAACTCTTGAGTTCATAAATTTTTAGCCTTACACAATTAGATAACTAATATTTCGGAACATCCAGAAGTGTACAAAAATCCCCTTAACTAGTTTTGCCATAATCGTCGCTCACTGCTTAAATAAACGCTAGAAAGTCTATATATTTTTACGCCGTTGGCTTATTTATTTCAAGAAAATGAAGATACGTTCTTACGTTGTTCTCTTATGGTATTAATGGATAAGGTACTACCGCTGCTATGAAAATTTTGCATTCACTTAATGCCTTGAAACTGTGATTTATACAATAGACCATGCAGGATTCGGCTGTGATCTATTAGCGCTGTCGTCTTATACTTTTTATTTCTGTTTTCCTGCTCGTTCGATAAATAATATATAACAAAATTGGTATGTAATAAACTGCAAAGTGACTAGTTTATGATTTTCTTTTGTTTTCGAAAGAGTTCATTTCTAAATAGAAAGTGCATTTTTAATGAAACCACACTATATGCGGAGAGTAATACCATCTCAGTCTGGAAATGAATCAGAAGAAAATTTCGTAAATTAAAAAAGATAAGCAGTTCGTCAACGAACATAAATGAGAAAATACTTTTTACAGCTTAAATATTTTTTTAAAGTAAATATAGTTTTTTTTTTAATTTTGCAATTGAAATTATTCTATATTAGGATATTATTTTACAATATTTCAAATTGAAGTGCAAAATATTATTACTTCGACTTTATCAGCTTCTTATTTATTTTCAAAAGTTTTCAATATTATGCGCTTATAATAATTCTATACATATACTGACTAACCTAATTAGTAATTCAAGATGTTTTTATTCTATAAATTTGTTAGATATCAGTTTTATGAAATAAATACGTTAAGAACTTGTACTGTCTTAAAAATTTTAATTTTGAGAACTTTTTTCAATAAATTGAAAATGAGATTTTGGAAAATTTGCTCTATCAGATCCTTTTTAAGTTAGAAAAATATCTTCGTAAGATAAATATTAGATAAATTTAATAGATAGTATAATGGAATCTTTAAAGATTAAATTTAATAGAGTGAAATGTACATTTACCTTAAAAGATAAAATAATTATTTAATTTGTAAACTTTTTAATTCAATAGACTATTTATCAAGTTTAATAATTTAAATATGTTAAAATAATTACTTATAAGAACTTTCTATTTTTTAATAATCAGGAAAATAACTTTCATAAGAATGCAGAATTAGTCGATGTACGTTTCTGAAATCAAAAATTATAAAGTTGACTCATTGCACGTTAATTATTATAAATTCAATTTACAGAACTAATAATTTATGTTCGATAAAAATTTCAGTTATAGTCCGAAATAATGAAGACATTATTTTCATTCCTTGATTCACTCTCTTCCACTCTCTTTCTAATGATGTTTCCACTTGGGCGGGCTAACCTGCCCTCGGCCTAATTAATCGTATCGCCTAAGCTAATCCTGGTTTCATCTCCATACGCGCCCTTCCATGAGATGAGTGCACACTCAAAAATTGCCGATGACACTTCCCGTGATTGGACCTACTATGCACTGGAGATACAGAAACGTAGTACCTATACACTTAAGGATGATTTTATGTACGAAGAAGGATTTGTAAAAGCCTTTTTAAAATGATGCGATCAAAATTGGATTAGAGAGATAATAGTTTTTTATAGGCTTATAGACTTACCATCCTATAGACATGTACACACACTCGTATGTGTATATATATATATATATATATATCTTCATTTGTTAATTGCATATTCATTTTATTGTAAACCTGTATAATAAAGATTATCATTGAACAATTTTTGTTATCAAATTTTTTCATAGATAATTTTTTCTCGATGCAAATAATACGTTATTGGTTGTGATTTTCAATTTTCCATTTCTAGATGATAAAAGTTTCTCAAAATGTATATACAATTCAAAGTAGTAATTCGAATAGTAATTCAAATTAGTAATACATAAAAATAAATCTGAAATTAATTACGGAAAATAATAATAAAAGTACACCCACAAATGCTCACGAGCGTATACAAATTAATTTTTAGTATTTTTATTTAAATTAAAAATTTGAAATCACTAAATTTCGATATAGGTATTTTATAAAATTTCTTATATTTACAAACTTTCATTTATAAATAATTTATTTTAAGCTATTTTCTTTAGAATTTATAATTATTAAATATTTTAATTAAAATAGTTATTTATGCAATCGAGTAAAGAGAATTTTATAAATTTAAAAAATATATTGTTCAATTTGTAAATAACTTTTTTCAGTGATAATATGTTATGACAATACATGTTACGTAAATAAAACGTATCTTCTTTCAATTTATTAACGCTATTTGAATTTTGAGTAATTATTAACTATAGCTATGCATAAGAACTGTGATTTCTTATTTACTCTATCTATATGCTACGACAAAAATTTTCTTTAGAACGTAAAACATCTTTTTATCTCTCTAACTCCTTTAAGAATTTTTGACTTTGAAGAGATTGTAACGACATACATATTTTAATTTCCCTAATGATGATGACTCTAGACTCTAGTTGATAAACGCGTTCATTAAAAATTTATATACGCTCTGGTCATATTTAATATTTCTTTTATAATTAATAAAAATTACAAAAATAATCTAAATGAAAGATAAAAATCTATTAATTACTCAACTTCTTAATTAAAATTCTCTAAATATTTTTATCACTTATTCTTAGAATAGGTTGATGTAAAATTGAAAGAATTTAACCATACTGAATATATAAAAAAAGTGAATTAAAAAATACTTTCAAACGATACCGAAGAAATATTTTCATATTTTACATTCAGTATATTCAGTTAATAGAAATAGCCCTTAGAAAGTAAAAATGCAAATCTGGACTCGAGCTTTCTATTGCTGTAATTAAGAAAAGGTTTCTTTAACTTGAAATGAATTCCTACATGCTTCTTATAATTATGAAAGATATATTCTTATTTAATTATTTAGTTTTTATTGATTGACAATTATTTTTGAACGTTAAAAATAAATAAAAAACATTATAATTTTTTGTCTGACAAATGTAATGTCATAAAATGACTTTAAGTAAACTATTTACTTTATTCAAGAGTTTGCGTCCTAGTTTATGTAAATATGAAAACTAATTATAAACAAGTTATTCAAATGGAGCGACATAAAATCTAATTTATATTTCAAACTGTTACTTCTCAAAAATGTTTGCAGGATTTCATGCAAAAGTGTAATTTTTATATTATTTATACTTTTACGTGCGCGTTCGTATAGTTATCACGTGTATTAGCAGAACAAAAGTAAAAGGATTCAAATATGAAAGTTTAAGAGAAGCAGCTGATGAGAAAAAGGTCTCAAAATTAGAGAGAGTAAGTGTATTCTACCTTAGACATTGCTAGAAAACTTTAATTAACTCGTAGTTAAATATGTTTTTAGTATTGCAACTACTAACTTTATTTGTTGAACTGGTAAGCTACTCGTCATTACATTATCATTTTATTACTTTATATTATTTTTAAATCGCCGTTATAGAAATTTTATTTCTGAGAATATATTATTGGATATATTGATTTGTGCATATATGTATATTTCACTTTACATATTTTTTATTTTATGTATATTATTTATGTTAGTAAGATATATTTCTTTAGCTTAAATTCTGATATTCGGATAAATTGAGTTTATTACGTGTCTTTTCAAGACTAAATACAAAATTAACACACTTAACTTTAAAAAATCTTATCTAAATATTTCATAAGTTTTAAAAAAATCGTATTTTTATTCATCAAAGATCAAGGTGTCTTCTATTTACATCTTCTTTTATACGCATTCTACTTATTCCCTATATTGATCATTGAGTTTCACGTAATAAATTTTTTTGATCAATTCACGAAAAAATTTCGATTAATGATAAATTGTTTAGACACTTACTTCGGATGAAATTACTTGAGTAATTAGATAAATCATACCGTACAGAAAATAAATTTAAAAATCGTGTTTTTATATTGTCAGTAATTGCTTCACTATCATGTGCGATTTCATACTTTCTAATAAGTATTATTCATTGTCTTCTATTTTTACAAAAGTTATAGGGGAGACTACAAAATTATAAATGCTATGGATTTAATCTATAAAAGCTTTATTATTCAATGTTCATTCGTGATTACCGAGATTGACGTAATTGACCAAATAAACGAGAATATACGCAATAATTCACGCAAAAATTAAATATTATAATAATTAAAGAAATAATTTAAAAAGCTGCAGCTCTCACGAGCTCAAAGACATCGATATAGCAGGAGCTAGTGGCACATTGTGCACCGTGCACGCAAACCAAGCTCGATCTATAAAATTGTCCGTTGCACCCTCGTACCTCGTTCTACTCGGAACGACGATAACTTTTACAGAGGGAAAGAAAACGCTCTTTCGCAAGTTTTCGAAAAGCAGCTCGACCGGAAGCTCGCTGGTAGAACCTCAATCACGGGAGTACCAAAGGTCCCCTGGAGAGTGCGTATATATATCGTTGGCAGAAATTTCGTCTGCTGAGACTATGTATTTGAATGCGTAAGTGCGAGTGAAGAAGGAGTTTCGTAGGTGAGAGTGTAGGTGTGCCTGCTCCTGCTTCCTAGCTGTGGTGGATCGATGTCCTCGTTTTATTCGTTTTTACAGAGGCGTTTTTCTTTTTAATGAAGGAAAGTTGTGAAGGATTTTCCAGATTTTTAAATTCACTTTAAAAGTTTCTAGATCTGTGATAATTAAATAAGTACGAATTTTTATTTGTTGGTAATTTATGTGCTTGTAACTCAACGAATTCCCTGTTTTACGGTCACTACTGTAATGCTGTGTGTATGTATGTATGTATATATATACTATATTACTATAATACTATAATTTTAGATACTTTTCTTTTTAGAAATAAAAATTCTAATTGTGTAAAAATTACTCTGAGTCTTTATTTCACTCTTATTTATGAAAGATATCACAGAAATAATATCATCGAGCTAATTTGTGTATAGAATTATTTTGTACGGCTTAAATGTAAATAAAATATTCCAGTTATCCTGATTATAGTATTAGCTGTAAAATATTAGTTATAATCATATCGAATTAGGTGCTATTAATAAATATTTGATTCAATATATTTTTTTTTTTTACAACTTGTTTAATTAAATTTTAGTTTTCAACAAGTTTTTCTGTATTTTTTTTATAGATGATCAAATTTTCATCAATATATATTTCATCGTCTATGAATAAATTAAAGAAAATAATCATGCTATATTTTTATATCGAGCAAAAATTAATTGTTAAATGTTTTATTAAAACATTATTCTAAAATTTTTTTAAGATAACAAAAAGAGTTTAATTAATATTTTATTAAATTACTCAGAAATAGACCACTATTTATTCCATATTAAAGAATTTTATAATATATTTTTATGAACTTTTTCAATTAAAAATTGTAATAATTTATTAGAAAAAATGAAAAAAATCAATAAAAAGTTGTTAATAATTATATCTCTAAACGTACAAATATTTTTATATAAAGAAAAATTAAAAGTATTCCTATTATTAATTTAAATTTTCAATTATGTATTTCAAAACAAATCTATTATTGATTAACAATTTTCCACAGCAAAATTAAGTTGCTTATTTTCAACAAGATAATAAATTTAATAAAAAAGCGTTTATAATACGTATGTAATATATAATATATCATTTTATCTTCTATGCCGTCAATTTTACAGTGATTTAACGAGCGTTTGTCTATGAACGAAACCACTTTTTTATGAGTATTGTTATTAATATATTTTTTGTTGGTTAATTAATTTTAAGTAATAAAATTAATTATATTAATATTTTTCACTATTCATAATGTTTTTAATTGATTACATGAATTCGAATATAAGTAGTTTAACTTAAATTGTCTTTTTTGATGTCAAATAATCATATGTACAAATTTTTATTGAACTTTTCGTTACTTGCTATCATTTATGATAATTATTTACTTTATAACAATTTTTATATCTTTTAAATATTTTTTATTACTTATGACAATTATTATTGTAAAATATATATTATTTTTTATTGTAACTTTTTCTTTCCCTGACTTCATCATAAAATTATACATTATATATTTAGTCTTAACTATTCTGGATTCTTATGATTTAAATTTATACTTAATATATATATATATATAACTTTGTTTTAAAAAGGTAAGTAAAAAATTATTATCAATTAAATAAAACCTTTTTTATTTCTTGAGATTTTGTAATTATAAAAAATTTACCATATTATTATATATAACTTTTATTTTCAGATAAAAATAATTTAAAAAATCTTTAAGTACAATAAATAGTATTTAAATGATACGATTTAATTTTAATTTATTCTAAAATTTTTAGAATATAAATTAGAATATAAATTTTTTTAAATTACGAGAGATGTTATTAAAAACTTTTTTAAAGTTAATATTAGTGAAGATTATTATGTTCGTAACGTGTAAATTTTATTTGATCTTTATTAAATAACAAATATTTGTATGATATTTTATTTAATTATAAAGCGATAAATTAAATCTATAACTAAAAAATGAATTTAAATAAATTTTTTATAAATTTAAAAGTTTATGAATTTGATCTTAAAATTTATTTCGAATAATTTAACAGGAATAGAATCAATCACGATAGTGAAAATTATTTGCAATTAAATTTAATTCGACGAATAATGTGGTTGGAAAATATGGAATAAGATGCTAATATTAAATTAAATAAAATAAACAAAGAAAAAAGATATGCTCTAAAATTATTATTTTTTAATCTTCTCCAATATATTATAAAAATATTGAATTTTAGTAAAAATCCGAAAAATGTATAATTGATAATATTATTAGACTCTTGCTTAAATTTATAAAAAATTTTATATATTATTTTTACGTAATTGCATTTACGATTATCAAATTATTGATTAAAAATCTTTATATTGAACAAATATAGTATGAAAGATTTCAATGACCTCCTTCGATAATTAGTAAAGCATAATTAAAAATAAATAAATTAAAATCCTAAATAAAGTACTAAAACGTATTATTATTGTATAAATTTACTAGTAAAATTAATTATAATCCGAGATTTTTGAAATATTAATTAAATTTTTAAGAAAGGATAAAATTTATTTTATATTTTACGGTATATCATATTCAGACTAAAAATAAATATATTACTGGACTAAATATTTCAATGAAACAGATCTACTCTATTTACATAACTGTAAGAAAAATTTGAAATTTAAAATTTAATCTTGGATCTATCAATTAAAAATGCTAAAAGATTTTATTTTGTTATAAGAAATATAATAAAAAAAATATTTTTTATTAAATATGATAAATAACAAATATATATATATATATATTTAATTAATGAAGTTAATATTGTCTTTAAACTATGGAAGAAAATGCTTGAAAATTGAAGAAAACCACCGACATAATACAGATTGAAAATCGACCTAATTCTCATAGCCTCATAAAGTAAGTTGTAAGCACGTGTCTGCTGATTGAACTAATTAGAAATTCACTATCTTTCTCTTTCTCTTTCTCTCGTCTTGTAGCTTCTCGAACTTTTTCCTTTTTTCTGTCTGCCTCTCTCTCTCTCTCTCTCTCTCTGTCTAATTTTCTCACCTTCTCTTTCAATCTTACTTTCTCTCACTATCTTGCTCCCTCCTTCTCTGTTTGTCTCTGTTATTAATCGAGCTCACTTCACCAGATCATACATGCCTAGTAATACAGATGCAGGCTTATTCGCTTGGAATGGGTCACTCGCCACTAAAGCCTCCGGCATTTAGTAGATTAAATTCGCGGTACTTCTGGTGGTGGTAGCGATGGAAACGGTGGCCATTTCGCATTTAAGTCAGCAAATTTTCTTTAGTTGAAATTCCAAATTTTAGGGTAGGGTTGCACTCCATCGTCGATGAATTGTTATTTTTCGAATTAGTGGGATGATACCGTCACTAATGTGGTTCAATGAATTTTATTTGACAGGTCAAAAAATAAACGAAATTCAAATTTATTATGATAAAAAAAATTTATGTTCAATGTATAGTTTTCACGATTTAAGCAGAAAAAAATATTGGAATTTAACATTCGAGTTTGGTAAATGGTATTTGAATATGGTTTTATAATCCATTTTGTTGTAGATAAATTAATATCCAGAATAAGTTCACTTTTTTGTCATGGAAATTTATGTGTAAATTTTTATTTTTGTAATGTTGTATATTATGAATTTAATATATACAGAGGAAAAATTAATCAATATCCTGTGTTAAATTTCAAATGCATAAATTTGTAATATAATGAAAAATTTAATAAATGACTTTGAAATATATTGTTTTCAACTTTAACTTAAATATTATTCTATTATGAAATGATTAAAAAATCTGTTTTATATAAAATTAAAATATATATTTTAACAAACGAATATAATATTATTGAAAACAATTATGAATTTCAAATATTCTTCATAATTATAATTGATTAGAATATATTTTAACATTTTTAAAGAATTTTATAGCAAAAGATAATTCAAAATTTACATATGAATAGATATGAAGCTTTCATTTACGAATTTCATACAAAAATATTTCAATCAGTACGTTATATATTTTGAATTCTTTCTATTTTATAAAGAAATTTAAATAAATATTTAATTGCGATTTATTCATAAATAATATAAGATAAATATAGTTTATATAATAAAATGAATCTGTAATGAAATAATAGAATTCCATTTTTAATATTTTAAAATCTAAGTTTCAATTAAATTAGAAAATTATATAGAAAATTAAAAGAAAAATTTTTTAAAATTAAGTATTTAAAATTTAAATTACATATTTAAATTAATAAATGTAAGAATTTAAAATTTTATGTTGAAAATTTAAATAATTTTAAACTCTGAATAAATATTACTTATAATAAAAAAATGTTTAAAATCTAAATAATCATAGTTTGAAAAAATTTAAATCAATATAATTATTATTTACTTTTCATTGATTTAACTATGTTAATAAAATATTATGTTTTTTTAAAATAGAGTCGAGCACATATAATTGATAAGGAATTTCGTGCAATATCAGAAATTTTAACAAAAGTGAGGTTTTAAAAAAATATAAGCGATTGACAAAAAAATTATTACTTATTTTTTAGTGTTTCATGCCATTTATAAATGATATTATTGAAATATTAAATTTAAACGAGTCAGATTTTAAAAAGTGTATTATATTTTAGTACTTGTAATGTGAACATTCGTAAATTTTGATCTTCTAAATAGTCTCCTACATATTTGCCCTTAAGTAATTTATATTCTAGATATTTGGATTGCTGTTGACAATATACATATTCAAATACGCGTTTTATTATGTTTGTAACTAAATTCTTAAATCTTACGACATTTAATATTAATCTTTAATTATTTTTTGAAACAGTCGTGTAAAATTATTCTTCACACTCGGTTACATTTCTTTACGAGTTTTATTCGGTGGTTTCTCGTATTAATATATACTGTAATTGAAAAATTAAATTAATTTAAAAAATTTTTCTTAGCATTAATATATAATTTTATTACTTTCCTGATAAGTAATGACTATGTCTTGCTCATCGTAGGTCTTAATTTCAGTGTCTGTCTCTTATATTCCTTAGATCTCAATCTCTCGAATATAATCGCTCTTTTTATTGACTCACTCCTCCATAAATAAATTATTATGAAAAGAAGCTAAGTATATAAAAAAACGTGATTTTAGCGGTTCTTTAGAATTATTATCGAGTGAAACACTTCGTTTCTTACCAGAACATGTGAGCATTAAGTTTAAACTTATAAAAAACAATTGTAGATCGAATATTTAAGAGAATAAATGAATATAGAGAATGAAAACTAATGATTTTTTAATATTACATATATAATATTAATAGGTGAACTCATTTCTAATATATATTATTGTCTTCAAAACGAAAAATAATCTATTCTATGTTTTATTATTTTTGAGTTTTAAGAACCATTTATTATTTTTTTCAATAATATAAAAGATAAGAATAAATAAATTGACAAATTAAAAATTAATAAAATTAACATTACATATTTAGGGAGAATAATTAAAAATAATTATTAAAAGTGAACTTTGTTCTAAATGGATTTAGTTATTCTATTTTTTTATAGTCGATCATTATGAAGCTGTCATCTAACTACCTAAAATTAAATCAAAATAAGTACATGAATGTTAGTTATATTTAACGAAAAAACTAATGAAAATTATATCTAATGAATAATTATGTAAAATACAATCGCGTTTTATTATATTATTATACTGTGCACGATTATTTTCTACATATCTTCAATGAAAGCAATTTTATCTGTTACCAAAGGTTTATCATAAATTTATATTTTTAATTAAATTCAGCGAAATGTTTTTAAAAAATATTTTCTATATTCTATAAAAAATTTTAATTGGTTAATGTAACTTAGCATAATATCTTGTCAAATTTAATATAAAAACGCTTTTCTTAAATTATCTATTCCACTAATAAACGTAAGCTAGTTACCAATTAATGAATCCTCTTTCCTCTTTGGAATATAATAGCGGCCGGTCTTAATCAGACGCATTCCGATTATACGAATCTCGAGGTTTTCGAGATATTTGAACTTCGAACGCTTGATGCTAACACGTAGCAAATCTATGAGTATTCGCTGCAACCGAATGATACGAACGTGCAGCTGCCAGTACAAGTCACTCAGCCGAATGATCGATGAGTAATACTACGCGCTTTTCTAAACATCGCTCAATTAAAGATCGTACTTTCCGTCCGACGTGGTTTGCAATATCCGAGGAAAAACTGAGAGTGGATATAAAACAAAAACTGAGTATCGTTCAACTCGGTTATCCATCTAAACTTATTTTACGAAAATCCGTTGGTATGCTAAATCGATTCTAGAGCAATACTGATAATATGAAATTAAAAAAATGATGAATCCTTTTTTGGGTTATTTATTGTTCATAAGAAGTATTTAAAATGCAATGCTCATAAAATAAATTTTATTAATCTTGTTCATCAATTCTAATTTTTTACGTAAAATAAAGTAGCTGTTTAATGTTTTTAGCCTCATCACAAGTTTTTATATTATTCATTTAACACGTCGACTTCTTAAATATATTAACAATATAATTGATTTTTATTGCATAATTAAGACCTCATATATTATAATTTTTACGTTGTTTTCATAAAATACATAATATTAAAAATTGATGGCAAAGAATATCTTTTATTTTTTTAAATTTCATTATGTAACAAATTTTGAATAGTTTACTAACTTTCTAAGTGAATGCTCTCGCGAATATCCATACTCTTTCAAATTGTAATAGATTGCTAATTTTTGTACAAGAAATATTATTTCTAAATAGGTGATATGGCCCTTGTGGAATACATACACCCGAGTATATTTGTAGCTACCATTTTTCTATTCAGCTTTATCTTTTGTCATTTTATCTTCTTTTTTACCGACTCACTTTGTCTACTCGTCTTTTCAACAATGGTAGTAGCGTCAGAAGCAGCACCTATAGCAACAAGTGAACTTAGAAACGATAAAGAGTACGTCGTGCTGTTCGGCACTGACTTCCTTTTTCTCTCAATTTTTCCCTATCTAGATTATTTTCCTTCCTTTTATACTTTTTTACGTATCCATCATTTTATTGTACAGCCATAGCTCATTATTTTCAGTTTTACCTTTGCTCGTCTAGAAATTATTAGTTTCATTAAAAAAATAAAAAGGTTAAATTTATAAAGATACGGCAAAGTTGTTTTGAAAATGAAAACAAGGATTTATCGAACATCAATGGACTATTTTATAGCATTTTATTTTGAATACGTGATTAAATTTTATATACAGAATTTAAATTTGATAATAACTGAATTCAGTTATTTTAAGAAAAATTTATAAACGTATTATTGTTATTTTAAATGATAGAATATGCATGATATATTATTATTATATTTTTCATGAATTTCCTCACAATTATTTTATTAATGAGAATGTATTATAAGTATAATTTAGCCTATAATATTTATATAACAAATTAATAAAAGAGATAATTTGATAAAAAATATTAAGTTAGGTACATTAATGATTTAATATTAATTTTGAAGTTATCTCTAGTTTTGCATGTAGTCTTTTCTTTTTTTCTTTTAATAGTTTTCTTGGTTTTCTTTTTTTAATTAAAGATATCCACTATCGTACACTAAACCTAGATTGTCTACGTAATTAGATATTGTGTTTGATAATATGTTCAAAAATTAAATTGAATAAGATAGGTGAAAAAACATTTCTTTTTTTTCATTTATCGTGGATGTCTAAAATTATGATGAATTATTCGTTATTCTCCATTTATTCTGTGTAACATTATTATTGCGGTTAATTAACTAAATTTAAACCAATGCAACAACAATATAATTTATGTACGAATAAGTGTATATATATTTTTGATATTTACACAAATTTATTTTGGAACATCTTGTGCTCTTTTTTGTTAATCATGCATGGATTGTTATTAAATGTCTTTATTTTTATATTATAATTTCAAAGCTATATATATATATACTAACATATATGTATACTGTATGCATATATGTAGTTATAAAATGAAATTAGTTAAAATTGATTTATTATATACAGATTTGTTAAATTAATCAAACTATTGTTCAAAACTAACTGATACACGAAAATAATTAAAATTCAGTATTTTCTACCTGAATTATTAATCTATTAAATCACATGCAGTAAAATAGTTGCAATACTAATCACTCAATTGTCAAAATAATTCTAAATGAAATAATAAATTTTCAATTATAATAAATTTGATACTAGTATACTACACTTTATATTATTGTTTTTTTTTGTGAATTTTCAATGAATCTGTATGAGCATCGTAAATTCTAATTGATATCTGTTACAGGAAATATCTAACATTGTCAAATTCCTTAAATGTTTTCAAAACGAATATATGTTTTTTTTAATTGATATCATAATTAAGATCTTATAAATTTATTTTAGAAGAAATTTTTTTAAATATTAAAAAAATTAATTAAGAAAAATTAAAAAAAATGGACATAAGTACCTCACCTTACATATGTATATTAGAAGTTTCACAATGATGGATTATAATAACAGCCAAAGAACCGTTTGACATTCACTTTTATCGTGTTATATTATTTCATACGTTTTTCGGATCTTATGTGTATCAATGCGACGAAAATTTTTCGATTTTACTATGTCTTATAAACTCGAGGTGATTTGCTGCGATTTTTATTATTGTGATTGTTCTATCAAACGAGAAATGATGACAACGAAATTCTAGAAACGAGAACGTTTTCATTCTAGAAAGCTTTTTACCACGTGTCAGTTAATATGTGAAAAGTTTTTATTAAAGTCTTATTTTTATGCTCCTTTTTGTGGTTTATATTTTCAGCATTTAAGCGAATATTTTTTCTCTATTCAGCGTTTAGGACGATATCTCTTTTACTTGTATTTAATAAGTTTATCAATCCTCAAGCTCATTTCACAGTATCTCACGGCATTTTCCTTCGCTCACTCTCTTTGCTCATCAAATAGGTTTTGGAATATTATACAGATTCAAAAATTCGTGAAAAGTAACAGGAAAAATGGTTGTTTGCGTGCTAAATGCTCGCCTGAGAATGCATAAAGTGTCATTATATTATATGCAATTTGCAAATATCGTTGGCTTTAGCATAAATATATTAAAATGTAACTTTATTTTCCCTTCATCTGTTCTTATTTGTATTTTTTATTTTCATGTTGGTTATACTTAATTTTTATTTTCATAATTGAATTTAACGTTTATTCATTTTTAAATATTTTTTAAACTAACATTTTTTATTTACCTACATGAAATTGAAAAATTGATCATTGATACATGCAATTTCATGATTTTTTATAAAATGGATCTATAATTATTTATAGTTAATATTTCAATTGATCATAAATATTTTTTGATTTAATGGTTTTATTTATCTATGGCTGTGTGCATATTCAAATGTTGTTACTTAAAAGTACGAATCTTTTCTAACATTAATACTTGACATACAAATATTATTTCAATTTATAAATATAGTAGAATGTTTCTTTATAACAATTTTTATAAAATTTTTAAAATATATAGTGAAATAATAAATATGTAATATTAGTAAAAAATTAAATCTAATTTTTATTATAATAAAAATCTATAAAACATGTTTAAATAAAAAATTATTAATTATAAATGACATACGATAAATTTAATTATTTTTATTAATTTTTCCTTAGATACATAGACAGGAAACCTTTTGTTTATGTCTGTTTTTTAATTTCATCTATTTGTATGTTTATACTTTCAATCTCTATTCTATGTTGTGATTCCTTTACAATTATTATTTGATTATAACAGAACCAGAGATCAATTCCTGAAAGCTAGTAACCCTGACGCTACTCAGTTTACCCTTAATTTAAATCGAGTTATGATTGATAAAATGAATTCATCTTATTAATATTATAATACTTTCGTCAGCATCCTGATTTCTGGGCATATTTATTAGATTATTTTACTAATTAAATAATAAATAATTAATATTTAATGTGAATATTAAAAATTAAATAAAATACTGAAAGTAATTGGAAGAGTAATTATTCTATTATATTCAAGTATTTTAAAAAAAATTTTATAATTGCGAAATTATTTTTTCTATTATTTATCTATAATGTATATTCGCTTTTTTAAATTGGTTAATTTCTATTCTATGTATAAGTTTAATATATCATTATAAGCTTACAATACTAAAATTTATACTTTTAACATTTCAAAATTAAGATATTTTGAAAATGTAGAATTTCATCTTTTATATTTTTGTACTTATTGATGTAAAATGTTTAGGAATTAGATTATTTTATGTACAAAGAAAAATCTTAGCTACTCAATCATTTAAATTTAATTTATTATGAAAAAAATTATAATTAAAATTATGTCTTAATGTTAAACATCTTTAAATATAATACGCGTAAAATTTTAATAATTGACGAAAGTTAATATCACATATACACACATTATATTTTTCGGCTAATATATGTATCGTATTTATTTTAAGTATAATTGTGGTTGATAACGAGGAGAGATGAGGAAAGTTTAAAGGTGTTTAAAAAACGTACTGAATTTCTTCTGAATGGTCGAATTCTGTATTTTTCTTTGATACTCCTATATGTTTAATTTATCAATAGCGATATGAGACAAGAGCCTTAGAGAGCTCCATCCTCGTGGTCTTATACATTGAGTCCTTCCAACCGTCTCTTAATATTATCGAAATTTCCGACAAGTCAATTGGCGGTTATTAACATTTTCGCACTACGGGGATTGATGATTATTTATCTTTCGTGTTGCGTCGCTTGTTCCTGATATGAAAATGCCCGTGCGTGTCAGAACAGGGGGGAAACGCTTTTTATACTCTAAATTTTCCTGTTTTTCCGAAAGGGAATGAAGAAGAGTGAGAGTGCAAGAGAGAGAAAGAGAGAGAGTAAGATTTATTTAAGCCTAAGAGAAAGAAAGAGAGAGAAAGAGAGATAGCTAGAGGTAAAAAGTAAAAGAAAGCTATGGCAGTTTTCGGGCCTAGTGACGTACCCGTAATAGTAGAGGAAAGTGGGCTTGTATCTATACTCAGTGCTTATAATTCTTTGAACTAAGCGCAACTCGTTTTCTAAATACATATTCACCTGTCTAGGAACGAGTCTGTCGTCATTAAAGTCGTTCTTAGATTTCCCGAAATTCTGCTACGTTTGTCGCTCTCAAATATAATCGTTTTTTAAAAATCTTTGTTCAATGATACTGTATAGCATATAGCAGTTGCCAAATTAGTAGAAAAAGTATAGGCGCAATGTATAGAAGTACTTTCCCTTTGATATTATCGTGCGTCCAGGGGCCGTCAGCAAATGTTAATAGCCTGGAGTTTCCCGAGATGGCCATAACTAACGACGCGAACTTCTCTTTCTTTACTTTCATAAATGAAGTTCTGTGAGAAGAGAAGTTAGAAAAGACGGTCTCAGGTTGTGTCCTCTGGCATGCTTCTTCTTGATACTCTTAGGTTCTCATTTAAGTTCTCCTTTCTTTCTTTATAGACTCCTTTTATTTCTCTTCATGCAGTTGCTGATTAATTTCTTTCTATATGAAAGTTGTTTAATTTGGTAATAGAAGTATGTGTAGCTATTTAAAAAAAATGGAATAATACATCAATTATAAAGCTAAAATTTTTAAATATTAAATAAATAAATAAGAAGAAGCATTCATATCCGTATAAGTGAAGAAAAAGTTTTTGCAATTGAAAAATTAAAACAAATGTATAAATATCGATTTAGAATATTAAATTTTCTCATTATAAGTATTAAATTGTGTATTATCTAACTAATGTTTATCTATTCGTCAAATATTTATTATAATTTATAAAATTTTGAACTTTACACGTATAACAAGAATATATATAAAAGTTTTTATTATTTTTCAATTTTATTCTATATTTCATTTATTAAATTGTACATACTAAATACTTTTGCATCTGTTGGAATTTTTATACTTCTATCAATTTATTTCTCTATAGTATTTCTTTATTTTCATTGCTTATTTTGTTCTGTTGGTTCAATTTTTCATCTTACTTTCATGCTTAGACCAATTTTTTTCCTCTTACGTATCTTGTGTAGTTTCCAGTTTCTTTCCTTTTCTTTCTTTTTTATCCTCGCTCTTTTTGTTGATATTTAAAAAAAATCTTTCTCCTCTTTGTTCTTTTTCTTTTCATCGTTTCTTTAAACGTATAATTTATCATTTCTTAATTTATTTTTTGTAAGTCTGTCTTTCTCTTTTCATCAGAGTCACGAATAGTGTAACTGATGATAGTCAAGAAGACGCCACCAGCAAAATAGAGGATCAAGGTTTTTCCTCTTTTGTATGATCAGTTTACAAATGTCTCATCAAGTTTCTTTTCTTGCCAATATTAATTCGTAAGAAATAAAAAGGTTAACTTAAAAAAGAACTTATTTATTGATTCAAATCTGAAATTAGAAGTTTCTTAAATTCATCAATATTACTTTATATTTTTTATTGAGACCAAGTATATTTTTCAAAATTTCTTTGCATCGAGTTATTAATAATGTTGCAGATTTCTTTTTATCGAAAGATTATAATATTAAAAAAAACCGCTATAAAAATAAAAGAAAAAAGATATTAAAAACTTACTGTTTTTAATAAAAAAACTTTATATGAAATAATAATATGAAATATGTTCCTTAGAATTTTTAAAATAATGTCACAGATTATTATAATAATATACGTTTGAACTATTTAAGCAATTCATTACAATAGCACTTAATAATAATCAATTCTGTTTTTATCGAGACTGGTACTCGGCCATTATATTGATGAAATTCTAAAAACAATTTTTGTGAAGTTAATATACCAAAGAATTATTCAAACATAGAAATTTTTTGTTGCACGAAAATGAAGATATATTGTTTCAGAAAGAACACCTATTTAACTTGAATTTTTAAAGTAATTTTCAAAATTTATATATCACAGAGTTTATCTAAAGATAACATTCTCAAACAATTAACCGAGATTTCAAAATAATGTACATATAATGTCATTTATAAGATAACATTGAATAATAAGTTTTGTTGACAAATCATTAATTTTCGATAAATTTGTCTATAAAACTAAGAATATAGACTCTATCTTTTACTTTTCACATTGAAGAGTTTTCATAATTATTTTTAATTTATTTACATTATTCAATCAATTATTTAAATTTATATCATGAATAATAAAAAAGTATCTTAAGATATAAAGGGATCTTAAGATATAAAGACTTAAGATAATAGGTAGTTTTTTGAGATAAGCAAAAACGAAAATGCGGGAAAGTGCTCTGACTCGTTACCGAAAAGTCGATACACGTTAATTCTTTAATACCAAGCATACGTTGAACAAAATTAATCTACATTATATATTAAAATATAATAGTTTCTAGATGTTGTTTATATGCATTTATAATTGAAACTCTAAATATAATATATTATAAAACCTTTTTTTCAATTTTATATTGGTTGAAAAAACTAATGTTTGTTATAGCCTTAATACATACAATGTGATCAAAAACATAAAAGTTGAATATTTTTATATATTTTGAGTTTATACTAGTAATAAAATTTTAAAATGTTTATTTTGTATGCAAATTTTTTATTTATTGTAATTTGGAAATGTTGAAATTACGGTTTTATTTTATAACACTTATATTTACAAATATATTTTTGTCTTAAGATTTTATTCTTTACATTAATCAAAATTTACATTAATAAAAATATGTAATGTAAAATATCTATAATAATAATTGTCTAATATTAAAATGTATATATTATTATTATTTCTTAAAAGATGAAGTGATTAAAGAGTTATTAATATAATAATTATAATACGTAATTACTAGTAAATATTATGAAATTTATATTAAGTATATTACGTAGGAGTTAAATTATTGCAATAGATAAAAAACAATATACAAATTATTATTATTTTTAACGGAATAGAATCATTTTTTTATAAACTAAACGCATATACTATGCTTTGAAATCCAATCTTTTGAAAATCATGGCACATAAACTATTAAGAAAAAATATCTTTCAAAAATATAAATAATCGTAAGTAATTAGATATTAATTATCAATGTAGAACAAATAAAAGTTTATGTCAAATATTATATTATAAAATATAGTTAATTTTGAAATATTATTTTTTTTTAAATATTTCTGAAAATAGAATGTATAATGTTAAATTTGTTTATTTTATATACATTAAAATATTATATATATCATATAATATTTGAAGCATCGTTAATGAAAAGTCCTATGCTTTCTCATAGACAATAACATTTTAAAGATTAATTTAAATTGAAGTTAATCTAATAAAAACTTTTTAAGATTAAGTTTCAACTAGTTTAAAAAAATACCGTTTCGAGAAAAACGCGTTGTAAGTTTTAAAAGCTGAAATTTTAACTTTTAAAAGGAAAAATGTTTAAGTTTTTACTTTTTGACATTATTCCATTGTATTATTATTGGAATTGACAACAATGTCGTCATCTTTTTTTCATGTTTGTAACAATCTCGTTGACGAGCATAATTATTAGGCCGCAACTGCAGCAAGTGTTCGATGAGCTCGGTCTCAATGCACTGAAATGTTCTTAATTTTTAAAATATTCGTCATAAGGTTAATAAAATAAAAAATTTTTAAAAAATAGAAATTGTTACAACATTTTACCATGAATAAACATCAGGCGAATATTTTTCATATTTCGTATTTCGATAGGGATGTTACTACTATACAATGCAGCTCAAAAATTTTAATTTATATTTTTATACCAATTTTTAATTATTTCTCATTAGTAAATAATAATAGATTAATTAATTAATACGATTTTCAACTTTTTTATGAGTAGTATTTGTCATAAAAAACAATAATACAATGTTTAATGTCATATTCTATCCAAATATTATTTTCGATATCAATATGTTAATGCGATCGATATTTTATTGCATAAAAAAAAATATTGTATTAAAAAGTGATCACTTATCTGCTAAATATTGTATTAAAAAGTTATCACTTATCTGCTAAACTTTAATTATTTTAAAATGTCTACATTGCTTTTAATAAAATGTATTCTGTGATACAAGTGCCATAACGTTTAATTCACCTGCTTTAAAAATATTTTTTTAAGTAAATATTAATTTGTATACTAGAATTATAAAAGTATGATTAAATAAAATAAATAGTTTTTTTTACATTCTTCAGTGGCTTCATTCTTAAATTGTTTAATTAAATATAATAAATATATAAATAGAGTTAATTTATAGATTAATAAAAATATATTCTATTTAAAATATGGAGATTTACACTCTTATAAAATTAAAGTAGAATTAAAAATAAATATTAGAATTAAATATCAAATTTAACTGATTTAAAATATATATAAAAATTATATAAAATTATATTATTTCGATTTATTTGAAAAAGAATTATACATATTTTTTATAAATCTTGTGCCACATTAAAAAAAGTTAATAAAAATTTATAAAAGTTCTTTTTAAGAAAATAAATTTTGAAATCCCATAACAATTATTTTTTTATTTTATTACAATAGATTTAAAGCTGAAAATGATTATTTTATATTAAATATTTTAGATAATTTAAAATTATTTTTATACCTTTTTAATTCTGAGAAATTTAAATTGAATTATTTTTTTGGAAAATTTATTACAATTTTATTCCCGATAAATCATGATGAATATTAAAAATGATTTAGATAATAAAATTAATCGGTTATATTTATCAATTGTAATATATAAAATAAGAGTTGAGGGCATATACGTATTATAATGTCTTTTGCTCATATTAATGAAAATTTTATTCTTCCCAATAAAATATGGTACATACAAGAATTTAATGTGATAAAAGAAATAGAGCAACTTAATAAAAAATATAAGCATCCTTGGGATCCTAATATAAGGATCTTTGGGAAAATTCTTGGGATCCGGTCTTAATCTAATTTAACTTCAAGCACTAAACAAAACAATCTAAAATTGTAATTGAAGTATTGAAGATAACTAATGAATGCTTTTATTCCACCAAACAAATATTAACATTCTTAATTCTTACGAAATACAAAAGCTTGAAACCAGGATGATGTGTATTTTATTCGAGAAGAATAACAATACGAATGGAGAAACAATAGTGTTAGTGGTTTCCGCAATTCCTTTTTCGTTAGCATGCTTATTGAGCCGAACTTCTATTCTTCGTTGCGTCGCAACCGCAAATTCATTAACGTGAAGCGCAAGTAGAATACAAGAGCAATCGCCTTGCTTAAAATGGAAAAGAAGAAACCAGAAATAATGATCTGAGAACGAAGCAGCAGGTTCAGCAAGCGCTATAGTGTTCTCTATGGAATCATAATTGGCCCAGAGAGCCAGCCTCGAAGATAGTTTAATCATCGCAAAATCGAATGTAAATCCTGACCCATTCTCACATTATCCTTCCCCCGACTCCTCTTATAGGCAATGGATTTTTTCTCAGTTGAAATACTGGTTATCACACAAGGCGCGCGATCCGTCTGAAATTCTTAATCATTATTACCGATTTTATCTCTTTTAAATAGAGTGATGATACTGAGGCTTCCTTTTTTCCTCTTTAATGACTGCTCTATCCTTCTGTGTATCGCTATTCTACCAATTTCAGGCTCTTAATGATGTATGATTCTGAGCGATGAAGTATCTATAATCTTCGTTGACTACTAATCTGCATAAAAAATCTCACGAATGTTTGGATCTTGGTAGCTAGAAGTTTATAGTAATTTTTTATCACTTTAGGACTAATTTATTTAAAATCTGTTTTTAAATTATTTGAAAAGCTATTTTAGAGGTATAAAAGTATGTTTACTGTCCAATCATATTACCACACAAAAACACGTATTGCAAATTAATATTTAAATTTTAACAATCTTTCATAATGCATAAATATAATATAGTATTAGGTTATTGAATAATAATAACAACAACAACAACAACAACAACAATAATAATAATGATAGTAATAATAATAGTAATAATAATAGTAATAGTAATAATAATAATAATAATAATAATAGTAATAATAGCAAATTATTATATATAGCAATATATATTATGTATATATTATATAGCAATATAATATAAAGTAGTTTTAAATAAACGTGATATATATATTCTACAACTTTTATAATTATAGTGCTCAAATTTGCATAAAAATTAGTTTTTATTTGTAACTAATTTAAAATTGAACCTACGATTTTGATAATTGTTCATGAAAAAAGTAGGACAAAAAAACTTATGAAAAGATAATCATATATCTGAAAAAGTGACAATAGTATTAGAAGCTCTTCTATTAATTTTGTAGTTAGTTTTATTAAGTATAAAGTTGAAAATATGTTGCGCTGATGTTCGAAATAGAGTAGAGTCTGCTGAAATGAAATATTTTAAATTACAGATATATTCAACTCAACCATAATAATTTGGTTCTAATCATTTTCTTAAGGTTCCAATCTTTTTAGAATTCGGTATCTGTAGAATTTCGTCAAGAAGGAGCCTTAAAATTTATTCTTGCATTTCTAATTCTAAAAAGAACAAAAGGGACGGAACAGTTTCATGTTTAGTACGACGTTCAGAACGTCCCTGGATTCTCTCGTTTCGGACGGTCACTGTAAAATGAGCTGGTACAGTATGTTCAATCTACCATAAGAGGAAAGAAATACATATTAAGTACTGCCCCATCATCTTTACATTAATCTATAATTACACATATTACTTTCTACAGTCTCTACATGAAATATTTCGGTAGACTCCTAAATTCTCCCTCTCCCCCCGTGCCATTTATCTATTTATCTTTCTCGCATACTTACTGGCTCCATCTGTTTTCTTGTGTGGAAATAATATCCTTGCTATTAATCTATATGGCAAACGAACATGGAAAGATCGTTATCCACTAGTCAAATAAATCAGTAAGTTAATAATGCTTTTAAAGATAAAATATGAAGCAAAAATAGATAATTATAAATTTAAGTTCATTTATTTTCTATATTTTGAATTTTTCACACAATTTAACTTACAATTTAAAAGTACATAATGAGATAATCAATAAGTTCTACAACTATATATAAATCAAAACACTTTTGTATGTTCAAATTATAACTTCACTATTTTGATCTTGAATTTGTGCAACCTTAGATAAAATACTGCATAAGAAAACTTTAAAAATCATTTTTATTTATATTTAAGTTGTGTCGGCTTTCTTATTAGTTCATAATATGAAATATTACAAAAAGTTGTAGCAGCTAGTACAATAGTCGGTCGATTAAATTACACGGAGGTAGAAATTTATTTAAAATAATAGGATCCCTTAAATTTATCACTATATATTATATGATATGATAGCATAAATCATATGGTTTCAAGTTTATTCAAAGATAAATTTCCAATTAAATCTCATTTATGTTATTGATGTAAAATGTGCTATGCTTCGTATTTAACTTATAATTTGTATATTTTTAGATAACCCTTTTAAATTTAATACAACATAAATTGTGTATAAAGTTCAAACATAAATATCAGAATGCAATGACTTGGATACTAAATTTTTATTATATTTATTTAAATGATCACTAGTAAATTAATACAATTATTATTAAAATTGTATTTCAGCGTAAATGTACAAAAGTCATAATAATCCTGAACTTCATTAAAAAGCTATTTAATCATAAGCGTATATCCATTAGTGCGGTATACAATTGAAGGAAAACAAAAATTACTCTTTAAGTTTGTAAATACAACGAAAAGTTTAGTTAATAAAAGCCAAGGCACATCATAAATAAGAAAGGAAGGAAGAACGTTGCTTTCATGCTTTCATCTTTTTTTACCTCTGCCGCCAAAGTTAACTAAGTTAAACTAAGCTACCTCTAACCAAACTCTGCATTATTTTAAATGATACTTATAATAAGGGTCTAATATGATCATCGAAAAACTTAGCTATCTTGTTAACTTTTGTATTCTACCTGCATTTTTATCTTTTTCTCTATCTCTTTCTCCCTAGTCCGTTTTTAATATTTCATGTCTTTTTGAATTTAAAATTTTTGATTTAATTTTGCACATGCTTTAAAGTTTTGCAAATTACACGGCTATTAGCATAGAATTTAAAAAATAATATTTGTTACTATAATTATAATATTTTCAATTTAATTATATGTAACAGAACTAATTATTTACATATATTAATTACACACATGTTAGTATAGTTATCGTTTAATTTCAGTTTTTAAAAAAAAATTAAAAAGCTGATTAATTTTTTTTTCAATATTTTTTATAGTATTAATTGTTATTAAAAGTTAACACGATTATATTCGATATTTTTCATTTCGCAACTTAAAGAAGAATTTGACATAATATGAAAAAAATATTTTTATAGAAAGGTTTACTTAATAATTTTTTAATATAATTATAATTATAAATTAAATTAAAAATAATTTTTAAAATTGACTCATTTGTTTTGTTTCAAAACTATTACTATCGGCATTCACATATTTTAACAATTTTCTATTTTCACATTTAATAATTTTATAAAAATAATTAAATAAATTTTGAGCAATTAAATATTATAATTTTAGTAGATTATAATCTTAATTAAACTGATTCACGTAAAAAAGTAATTCCTATAAAAAATTAGTTGCATTAAATCTTAAAGAAGAAAATATATCTATATCTAGATAAACGGTAGCTTCCATTCCTGTAATTTTTCACTCAGCCTAGCAATCTCTTTCTCGCACTCTTTTATCTCTATAAACCTCTTATCCCCTGCATCCTAGTTAATCCTTTTGCCTTGGCATCGCGTTGATGTAGTGCCATTTTCACAGTCACTCAATTGAAGGGGTAAAAAGGAAATTGTTCGCACATCGTGCCAACAACTCAGGAAAAGCAATGAAGGGTAAGAAACGGTAAATAGGATCATTGTTTGGATTACATCATACCCTAGGCGGGCAAAATCCTATACTCGCTCTTTCATTATATATATGTATAAATTGCTTCGAATTCTTACTTCAGGTGGGATTTTATCGAGCTTCTTCTCGTATCGATCTGTATTATTCTCATCTCAAAATGCTTAAATTGGTTATCTATAATACAGAACTTACGATTAAACAAATATATGAGCGAAAATTCTATTTATTGTCCATTTGCACTGATAAGCAAAAATTTGAACTCAATATTCAAAATGTTTATTGAATAAAAACTTATGTATTGAACTGTTTTTTTTTAAAGGTCTTAAGTATATTTAAATATACATATATTGCACGTCTTATATAAAAAACACAATCTTGTATCAAATCTAATTTGAACAAAGGGAAAATAAAGGTAAAATGCAAATTATTAATTTAATTTATTGAGCTGACACAAGAAAAAAATAGAACAAGAAAATATACTTCTTTATTTGAATTTTCTTGTTAATGCTGTATGATATTGACCTGAAGCAATGTAATAAATCGATAAAATGTATCTGATATGACAGAAACAAATGAAAAAACAGCAGAAAAATTGGATAAAATACGAGTCTAAACTAAGTGAGAAAAAATAAATAGCAAAAGAATAAATAAATTTCTTAATATTCTTATTTATCAAGGTTTAAAATTCCATTCTTAATAATATATAAATAATGAATGTATAATAATTATTTATACTCTAAAACAAATATTATGTTCTTTTAGATCAATTTTATTGTTATAATTAATTGGTTCAAATAAATTAACAATAAAAATATAATTTTTTACGATATTGTTATTATTTTTATAACATAAAAAGATTTCAAAAGCAATTGAAAAAATAATATTAATGATGATATAGGAAAGTTAAAATATCTATTCTCTGAATGTGATTTAATGGCATATAAAAATTAAATTTCAATATATACATTAAAATTTATAGCATTGAAAAATCAATTTATGAATTAAAGTTTTAATTACAATCATGTAATGCTTAAAATTATATTGTTTTTATTTATTAAGTATAATCTTTGTTTAGATATAAAATATAAAATTATTTTATTATTATTCAAATTCAAAATTTTTTTTCTTTTTTCGAGATGAGCTAGAAAGCATTTTTATATTAATTAAGGTATTATTTCATTTTATGTCTATTACTGACTGTGAATTGTGTTATATAAAATTTCAATAAAAAACAGTATATTTTTCAATTTATTTCAATCTCTAATTTTGTAATCGAAGTATTTAACAAAAATTTATTTCAATTTAAAATAAAAAATATAAGTTTTTTATCATTTAAGATAGACGAGTGTATATATATATATATATATAGATTTTGTAATTTAAATATAGGATAAAAAATAAATTAATGGATGTAGTATACGTAATTGGATAAATGTAAATGTTAAACTGATTAGGTTTTATAAGCAACTAAAAATTCTCAAAGTACAAATTAATGACACATTTTATTAGAATTAAAAAATTAGAATTAGTTATAAAATTTACTTTCTTAGTTTTTTATTTTTAGATATATAAGAGAAATTAATTATAAACTATTTATAGATTTCATAAAGTATCGTTATATATTTAGAAATACATTTTAAATGCAGTAATTTATTGTATATTCGATTAAAAATATCATATTAAGTAAAATACAAACAAAAAGTAAAAGACTTTGAATACAACTTTCTTCTTAAATTACACTATAATTAAACGTATATACGTTATAAATAAAAAAATAAAGTATCTTATTTTACTTTAATCTAAAGGATATTGTATGAAAAAGTTCATAGATAAATTTCCATGATTCAGCTTTTAATGTGTTAATTTCATTATAGAATTAATTATTTTCGATTAAGATGTAGAATTGAAAAATCTGATAAAATATTTATTTTTCTAGTTATTCAGAAATTTAATTTAAAAGCATAACATATCAGACTTAAATAAAATTTATTACTTATACGAACTAAATTTTTTTTTAGAAAAACTTAAGACTCTGTAAAAAGAATCTAAACATTTTTTTACAAGAAGTGTTGGATATAGATGATAATAAGTCTGCACAAAATCAAAAAGTTAGATGTCTAATAAAATATCAAGACTTTGCTTAGTTTTCAACTTCATGTATATAGAGTTGTACGAGTACACTAAAGTTCAGTTTGATATGTTTCTTATTCTATTAATGATAGTCATATAACTTATTTTATGCACAGAAGATATAAGAGAATAGTGACAAAGCATTCGTTTTGAATAATCACAATGAAACAGAATATTACCTAAAAATCACAAAGTCTTTGATAAATAATACATATTGGTTAAAATAGCTCACAAGTAGCTTGATAAGTTTTAGAAAAATCTTATTAGCAAAAAGTACTATAAGTATCAGGATCAGTTCAGAATGTATAAAGTATTTAAAAATTTTAAAATGACATGAAAGAGAAAGAACAGTAATCTTTGTGATTGACAGTAAATTTAAAGATAAAATAATAAAATATAAAATTTTTTGAATATATTTATATTCAAAATTTTATTGGTAAATACTTATATCCGGTAAATTTAAAAAGTTATTTAAAGACAAATGAAACTTTGTATGTTCAATTAAAAAAATATATGCAGCACTTTCAATATTTTTGTCCCATTTCAAGATGCTAAATGAAAATTATTTTTTTGAAACAAAGAAATATTGTACAATATAACATTAATAATAAAATTATATAGTATACGATTTATACAAATAGGTTCAATCAATTTCCGCAGAAATACAAAAAGTGCATATAATAATTATGACGATTTACTATTTATTTTGTTTTAACTCATGTAATGGAAAATATATAATATTTAAATATTTAACAAATTTAACGTATGTAAACATACACGTAATTTTTCTAAAATTACATTTTATAAATTTTTGAAAATATAAATGATAAAATTTACATTACACTATTCATATTAATTATATTAAATTAATATTTTAAAAAGATATTTAGGTTAAAAGATCAGGTATAATCAGAATTTCAATCACTTTTATATTTTTTCAGAATATAAAATTTTTTAGCAACATCTTACCTAATTGATTATTAATAGTACATAAATATTAACAGTTCTGAGTTTCTCTTAATGCAACAAAATTAGTACATCATATAATAATACTGAATATAAAAATATATGTTTATATATCGCGGGATAAATAAAAAACTTGTTTCATTTTCCATGTAGAATTACTACCTTAAACACAATTTATGAAATTTTTACAAAAATTCAAAGATTTGCATTAATTAACATCAGTAACACATTTTAATATTAGTAAATGTGGCTACAAATCAATAGAATAGTAATTCAAATAAAATGACTAGATGATTATTTTTTAGATTAAAATATTTAACTAATTTGTACATAATTTGCCAGTAAATAGACGCCGCTAATATTATGCTTAATATTTTGTGCCAGATTGCGCGATTGACCAGAATACATTAAATCTACGAGATAAAGAGAGCAAGAGAATGTAAACGGTACAATAGTTGAACAAACGATAAATGCTATACTGCGTAAATAACGTGGAGAACATCGAGTGTGTCGCGGCCAATATTTTCAGTAATTCAATGTAGTAATCGAGCGGCATTAACTATAAGAGAATTAGAGAGATGCTCACTTGATTGGCATACCTATTTTACTCATTGCCCGTATGTATGCAAACGAATAACTTTATTTTATCTTTTATAGAACAGAAAAAGATAAATGAATGTATATAGATATTGTATTATCAGCTTTACTATTAATGCAAGCATTAACATGGATGAACGCATGAAGTTAAATGATATTTAGCATATCATTATCAACAATGCGTTGACGCTTTTTCGTTTCTGCTTATGATTAGTGTACATCATAATTACTAATAGTTAATTTCTTATATTTTTTTTCAATTACATTATTTTTAATCATATATAAGTGAAGAATTATTATTATGCATATATTTTTAAATATTTTTTAAAGATACTGTACTATTCATATCTTTACAAGAGCATGTTTTTAAGTAATAAATATTGAGCTGCTTGTGAAATTTATGTATTTATTAATGAATATTGTATTATTAAAACTATAAAAGTTTGGATAAAATTAAAATTGATATTTATAAGCAGACCTTCTATATGATTAAGTTCAATCGACGCATTTGTTTTCTTATAATTAAAATTTTTATTACAACTCATAATAGAAGATTGTAGAATTTGTATCATATGCCTATAAAAACTGAAATACATGAGCACCATAAAGAAATTTTAATCGATACATTATGATAGAAAGAATAATTTATATTTCCATAAAAAATTATTCTCAAATGATAATAAAATTAAAAGATTTTTTATTTTAATAAATGGCAGGAAACTAGAAAAATAAAAGTATCTTTAACATATAATTAGACAATTTATCAAAAAGTTTTTATTACTAGCATTTTTATGATGATATAAACTTGAATGAAATTGATTATTTTATTTTTATTAATATAATTGTAGCGAGATATTTATCGCAAGCAGCTGCCGAATGAAGTATGTATAAATTAGCTTTCAACTAATATATTAGAATGACCTGTCTTTAGTTTCCCTACGATTCAGAGGTGAAAAAAGTACAATTTTTTAATTAAGGTGGCTGAAAATTTAGGTGTTTTTTAAAATATAATTTAATTATTGTTTTAATGTATTGAATGTATCTTGAGGTAATGTAAAAGTATTTTTGTATTTAATATTATTTGCGCAAAACTATTTGTAAAAAATGGTTAAATTTATGGAGGGATTATACATGGAAATTCATCATGACAATGCACCAGCTGATATGCTTATTATTATTCAAGATTAAAATTAAGACTTAAAATCATATTATTTTTCCTGTCCCAAGTAATTTTTGTATTTTCATTTTTCTTTCACTTAGAACATGCTTGTACTGATAACTCATTTCTAAATTTGATTATTCACATAAAAAATTATAGTATACATAGTAACGCTAAATAAAATTTATTATTATCTTTATTAAAATATTGTCTAGTCAATTAGTGTTTGCTGATTCAACATTTGTAAAGATATTATAAATATATTATGAATCTATAATTTTTATAACATTTTATTTTACATTAAATAATTTCGTATTTTTTTAATGTATGTCATATTTTTAGGCAACTGTAAGTTGTTGATGATATGTCAATAGGTCACTTAAAAGACTCGTTTATGTATTTTGTACGCAACTTCATGGCCGTATATTCCTTTTATTTCTTTTAACTCGTAGAATCGTTTGTTCCTTTTGCTGCGAAGGTTCAATGATCGTAGTGAAGTGCCGTTGAAAGAAAACGTATTTCCAATTAAAGAGCCCAGGAATTGAACGGTAGACTGTAAAATGCTTCGAGTGTTCCTGGCACTATAATAAACAGCGCCAATTTTTCGTTTCGCACAGCTAAGATTCTTTTTTCATGCTTAGTGTAAAATGACATTTATATTTTTCCGCAAGATTAAGCTACATCTTGAAAATATTAATAATTGAAGTAATATTAACTATACTATTTAATGTTTTTCTTTTCCTCTTGCAGATAAACGAATGTATAAATAATTTTTTTATTATGAACTATCATCGTCAATATCATTATTATTAATATTAGTATTATAAATATTATTGGTATTTTAGTAATAATAATAATTAATCTGAAACTATTAATAATTGAATTATTGTTTTCAATACACTAAAAATTACATATTATTATATATAAGGATAAGAGCATATTATGATAAAAAAAAAATTTATATATTTGTTATTTTATACAAATTTTAGTAGGAATTAAAACGTATCATTTTACACAATTTTTAAAAAATCGGAAAAATCTAAAAACTGTAAAAACTATATGTATTATTAATTATAACGTGATCAAACAAATTAATTGATTAAATAAAAAGTGAAAGTGGGAGAAAGAGCACAATATAAGACAAGTCAAACACAAGAAGTTAAATACCTAAAGGTATTCTCAGTTCAATGCCTATTGTATAAATAAAATTACTGTTATTCCTTGATCAATTCGAATTCAAATAGAGCAATGCATCAAACGTAAAACAATTGCTTTAAATGAATAATTTTTTATGTGAAATATATATAAATCCTCAAATAATACATTTACATATTATTATTGATTTTTTTACAAAGATTTATATCGAAAATTTCTTTTTCAAAAAGTATCCGTTGAGAAAGTAAATAGATAAGAGAATTTAAGAAAGAGAGAAAAAGAAAAAGTGAAAAAGATAATAAAAGATGAAGAAAAGAAAAAAGAATAATAAAGATAGTAATTTTTTGCAAGATTCTTTATTAATGAGTCAATAATTCTTATTGCCAGTTATTTTTTTTTTTTAATCAAACGAAATATTAATCTTCTGACTTAGTAACACATATATTGCGATTAGTTAAGAATTTTCTAATATTTTTTTTTTACAATATGAAAGAATCATAGAGAAAAATGGCATTATTATTTTTCTACATAATATTATAAGTATCATAAGCCCTAAAGATGTAAAAAAATGGTGCTTGTAAAATTTTAATGCATGCAAGCTCAAAAGTTACTATTTTTTAAAATTATTCGCGTGAGTATTCTATTAAACATTTTTTTATAAATTTGGATACATTTAAGAAAGTGAGTTCTCGTCTTTAGTTTAATTATTTTGCAAACTAGGTATTATTATTTACAAGAAATAATTTACACGAATTCTATGACTAAATTTTAGACTAAATTTGATTTAGTATTGTCAATAAATTAGTAACTTCCTCTCGCCGTGTTAAAATAAAATAAAATTCACGTTTGGAATGATGTAATTAAATAGCGTACATTGAGTAACGTGAACGTTTATTCGGGCGTGGCGACGTTAACGCATGTGCATACTGAGTAATACAACGATAGTGTAGCCGATGCACCCGCCCGCCGGCAAACGAAAATTGTCAATAAGAACTGCAAGCGTGCGGGTAGAGGGAAAGGTAAGAGTTTAGGTACGAATAGAACACGTGCGAGGCGGGTGGGCGTTCGAGAAGCAACGCGACTCCCCTAGTCAAGCCGAAAAATTCAGCAAAATAATGTAATCTGAAATAACTTTTACTCGAAAATAGAAAATTAAGAGAAAGTACCACAGAAAGTTCACACAGACAGGCCCACTCTACGAATGCGAGCAATGCTGCGGTAGTCCCTCCCCACTCTCAATCGCTCGCGCCTTTTCTCTCTCACTGTTATGCGCATACGTGCTAGGCGCTCTCTATTTAGCGCGCGCGTCCTTTCTCTCACTCTCACGCACGCTCGGCTCTATATCCTTGCCCACCTCCCCGTCACCTTACGATCAGGCCTCGAAGCCTCGCGCCTGGTAAAACAATGACAATTATTCGAGCAAATGAGACTAACCGCGACAACTTAATGAAAGACAGGGGTGGAACCTATTAGTGGCCGTGACGGGACAGGGTTAATATTCGCGATCGCGCGTACCTCCCGTGACCTATTACGAGTTAACGACTCCAAAACCTACAGGGCCTCCCCCTTTTCCTCCACTTTCATCCTAATAAGTGCGCCGGACTTATGTACTTAAACAAGATTAGAAGCGCGCGGCACTCGAACTGATTTTATTTTATTACATAGTTTACTAATCCTCCTTGTACAGATAGTATTTTACGAAAGAAAAGGTGTACAGCTGCACGGAAAAAGGTTTTAAATACGGCAGCTTGTAGCGATCGGGCAGCTTTCTGTTCCGACATCGTGACGTGACGAATATGTTTTGTATTTCTATTGTTTCGGAAAATTAAAGAATTTTGAGTTCGATAAACTTGTTATAATTTAACGAAAATTCTTAGCAACTTCCCTCCTGGCAAAATAACCTGACGTGGCGTGATCGGTTACGGATAGAGTACGGAGAATTGAGCAAGTATTGCACAAATCCAATGTAGGATGAGTTTGGATTAGCCACATGTATAAAGGTATGGGGGAGAGACCAACGAACATTGCGCGAACGTGGCACTTAGTACAACTGTACTATGTGCTTGGCCACCAATCGAGTTACGAGCCCTTGTGGCTTTGCTATGAACATACGCGCATGCGCACACGTGCTGTCGAATGCATGTAGCGGCAGAGAATTTCGTTTAAAAACATAATTCATGAGCTGTGTGGATATAAGTAATTTACTGAGCCACGTTCCAGCCACTTGCAGTCTTTATTTTTCTTTAATCCTCTCGTTATACCGGGATGTAACTTTCGCGAATAATTTTATGGCTTACCTAAGTTGAAAGTTCACCCATGTTTTGTTCTTTTTGTTGGAAGCGTTAATTAGTGTTCTACTAGTTTTAGCTCACAAAATGTTACGCAATGCTCGCATTTCAAGTCTAGATAGCGCAATAGATTTTAGTTTGTGTGAAACAATGTTCTAGCTGCACTAGAACCAAGCTTTTGTCAGAAATAATATTATTTCCTATTTTTTAACGAACTTTCAGAGTTCATTTTTTAATATTCACATCCTTAAAAATCCAATTTTCTCTCCAAATCACAGAACACTTACTCCTTCAAACTAAAGCAGATTTGCATCGTCCATAATTGCATAGGAATTGCAGTATTTTCTGAAACATTTAGATTTCTCTCGGAGAATGAAATTAATAAAATAAAGGAGACAAAAAGAACGCACTGGGAACTTTTGATGTGACTGCATTACGACATTTGGACTGCGAGACATTCAATTTACACCGAGCCGCGCGCACCTGAATTTTTTCGCGTTAAAAGCCTGGACGCGTAATCCAGCATGCAAATGCGACTGCGATTTACATTTCTCTTGATTTGCACAATAATGGAGCCTGCGAGCGTGTGCCTCGTCGTTACACATCGTTCCTACTCTATATACACGCTCCGAGTGGCCTGAGTCTTTTCTCGTGATTCGATATCGCGCAGCTAACTTTTACGTCTGCTTACGCGTTCGAGAATTTTAGCCAAGAATATTCGATAAACTGAACTCTTTCGTTCACCCTTACGAAGCATCGATTTAACTTATTTAATTTTCTTTCTGCTTTTTTGACAATAATCTCTTGAAAATGAACGTAATTATTTTTCTTCGAATGTTTATTCACTATTTTGTTCATTATTTAGCCTTAAGACAATCTCCCGGTACATAATGAAGTGATGTAAAGCTTTTACGTAAGTGCATTTTAACAATAGCACGCAAAATAACCACATTTTTATTATATTTCTCAAATTTACTAATTTAAATTCAAAACATTTTTAGTAGTAAAAAATAATTGATATTCATTGAAAATCGAAATTAATAATTTGAAATTTTTCGATGAAAGATTTTTCTGTTTTATTCTAAAATATAAAATGTAAATTAACGGTTTTTATTTAAAAATTGCAAAATTTAAGTTCACAAAAAAGAAAATAATATTCTTGTATATCAACAAATTAAACAAAATCTTTTCTTGTTAAAAATTTCAAATTAATTACGGGCGTCATAAATACACATAATAATGACGGGTGTAAAATATATATATATATATACACATATATACTACGATATCTTATAAAGAGAAGAAAATACCAATTTATACAAGATCACAGACCACAAAAAAATAATTAATTGAAACGAAACGTATTTCGTTGAGTCATATATTGAGAAAAATATGTAATTATTAGTAACTTTCAAGATTTAATAATTAAGTTAGCGATGAAAAATCGAAAAATTTTCTTTCTCCTTACTGTAAATATCTGTTCTAAGTACTACTTTCAAACTACTTTAATGCCACATTTTTCTTTCTGCTAAGTATTAATTCTTATTATATTTTTGAAGACGAACCGATGTTCTAGTAACTTTGTTACTTAAAATCTATGTGCTTTTGCTAGAAAGCAGAAATTAAACATTGTAAAAGTTTTCTCTCGTATTATCGAAAGTTAAAACTCCGAAAAAGTTCTAATATATTTAAAATAGATATGGTATCCTTAATACCCCGAATTCAACAATGATCTATTTAAATTCTTAATAATTTATCAAAATTAAGAACACGGTTTATAGCATTATTTTGGTAAAATCATAGTTTTCCAAAGAGTAAAATAAATCTACGAGTCCGTTTTAGCTAATGCTAAGCTATAAATTCTAAAAAAGAAATCTGACAATGTGTAAAAATAAATCCTTTAGACGTTCCTTATTTACAAAAAAAGTTTGATTCAATTATCATTATTATTATCAACAGAATCGCAACGGTCGTCAAACAGAGAAACGCACACGATTACTGACTTTAGACTATCTGTGGCAAACGTGTCAAGTCAGTCGCTCCAATCAACTGACTACGCGCTCGTATTTAACCTCTCGCTTGTAGAATGATGAAAAATGAAGCGGACGACAGTGGCCCCTTCCCTCTATTCCTGTCTTAATGAAAAGTGCCAAGTCTAGCGTTTGCACATGCTGTTCTAACGATGATGCACAGCTAACGTAAACGGCCGGAGCTCCCTTCAGGTCTTCCAATAATTACGCAAATACGGAGAATATCGTGCAACTACATGCACGCGTTGGCCAGTGCGTATTAGTCGCCTCGAAGCACGATACAAACGTACATATCGAGTATCCGCGATCACAACATACCGATTCTATCAGAGTACCTACTGCGATTTTCTCGTAACATTTTTGTTTTGCATAAAAACAGGAAACTGGTTTTAAATTACTGTGACTAGCAATTTATACTCCGATAAATTATTCTGCACGTCTAGATGAAAATGTTTTGAGTTTCTTAGAACAGTATGATATGAAACTTTAATGAGTAAAAATGTTTATTTATCGATGAGTTTAAGAAAATTTACGAATGTCAACTTAAAATCTATGTAAATATTATTGTTATTAGATATTAATTTTAGAGCATTATTTATCACGTAAAAAATAGCACATTTTTAAAGATTTTATTTTACATATAATTTTTATTAATAAACGGATTTAGCTGATTGCTTTAATTACAAAACTTTATAAATTATAAGATTTTTTCATTAAAAATGCATTTAAAGTGCTTAATTTTCCACAATTTTTTCTAATCTTGACTTAAATTATCTATATTTAAAGTAAGCATTTGGAATAATAAATTTTTTTACAAAAATAGAATTAAACATGCTACAATTGTTAAAAAAGCTACATTATTATCAAAACTCAATTGTTGTTTTGTAAAAAAATATATTATTATTTTCTTCAATGGACTCTGATAAAATTCCATTAGCTTTGAGAAATTCGAAGAATAAGTATATTTAATCATGTACATGCATAATTAATTTGTAGTATTGTAATTCATATTACGACACTTTATCTTTAATTACTTCACAATATATTCTAGAGAAAATTCATTTGAGCGTTTATTACGTTGTTGAACGAATATTGCATAGAAATTTTATCATAGATTTAATGGATGTTTGAATCAATGTGATATATAAATAATTTCTTGCATCTATTTTCAGTGAATGCAGTCTTATATCGAATCTATTATCGATTAAGGAAATGCATTTTTATTTTTACTACATTACTTTACAATATACCAATTTGGTAATCCAATTTTCCAATAATCCATTTATTATAAATCTAAACGGTATAGTTAAATGCATGTGTTCATAAAAATAGCATGAATTAAGGAGCTCGATTTAAAGTAAACGAAAAGCACATATCTTACTCGCCCCCGAATGACTAATCCAATTAACCCCACAGATGAAACTACATTTCCCACAAAAATAATCATAAAACCATGGTAGTACAGCAACATTATCGTCCTCGCCGCCTTTGTCATCTTCGTCGGTTCTTGGTCTCAAGATACTAATGCTTGTTCAAGTGCTTACAATCCAACACTGCACTGGCGGCATTACTATCTTTACAATTGTTGAAAGCCTCTTATATCCAACGCCTGAGTTGAATCCTGACGAACGAGCTTGCAAGCTTTCCATTCGCACCCTGAGCAAAGTCTAGTTTAAATGCAATTCCGGCGCCATTCCTCGAGAAGTGTCACCCTTGTGTCATTTAACTCTGCATTTTATGTGCTAGTGTTCCCCCTCGAGTGGACTAATTTGTCGCTGTAGTTACATTTTTTATGCTACCTTTCTGGTTTTTCTATTATCTCTTGTTCTTTACATTTTCTAAACGAAGCTAAAATTTATAAGAAGATTTTATTGTTTTAGTAAATTTATAAAGTATTAGCTTTTAATTAATAAATTAAAAAACAATATTTGGTCTAATTTATCGTTAAATTAACAAAGCAGAAGCCTTGTTATTTTAATCTATGTTAAATTCGTGATACTCGTGTTTTCTAATTTTGAGATTAATTACAAATTTTACAACTTATTTGTATACTTATTTTATCGGCGAAATATTTTATTATAAACATTATATTTTAAAAAGAAAATACTTTATGAGTTATAATTTTATGGAAAATTATCATGTAATTCTCCAAGTTTAACTATATTTACAAGAATAATTTTTACATATACATTTCAAATAACTTAAAATTTCTATTTTGCAAAATTTAAAATTATCTTAATCCTACATATGAGCTTATGTATGAACAAATAATAACTCACAGTATCCTTTCCGTCGAGGAAATAAATGATTAATTCACGGTTATCCTTGTTAAAGAATAGATATAATATAGAAAATCGTTGATACTCGAGTGGTCGTTATATTTTATTAATAGCATAGAAAAAACTAAGAAAAAATACAATATTTGTATTTGCACTTAAAGTTAGTCATAAACTATTTTCTACTTATAAGCATAAAAATAAAAGAAAGATTGTAGAAAAAATAAAGCAACATCGTTTCAATCATTGTAAAAAATTCACACATTTCATAAATTAATGTAAATAATTTTAGAGAAAGTTCAAAGATCAATTGCATTGTACTAACTATATACTTTGATATATATATATATATACTTTGATGAATCAAATCAATAAATCATATCCAAGCTAATATAGTTGAGCTAAAATTGCAGCTATAATATATTAATGATGGTAGAAGGAAAACATTAATAGTGTAAACAAATAAATATAAAATTACATTAAATATCAAAAGTAATATTTTAACTAAAAAATAAGAAAAACTTAACGGGAATAAAACATACACGCTATTGATAATAAAGTAAGTACTAAATAAACTTTATATTATTAAAATCAAGTATAATTGTTATTTTTTAATGGGATAAACTTCTTTTCTATGGCAAAATTAAAATAAAATTACTTGATTTAAAAAACACTATACCATTCAACGAAGTTTTTCTTTTTTTTGTTAAACTTCATTAAAAAATAAGTTACTAAAAACTTATAAGCAAATGCATAAAATAACATATTCAATTAATACTGCAATTAAAAATTAAATATAAATTTTATGATAAATATTTCAAAATCTATTGTATCTTCTCAGTATCTATCAATTTTTTTTATAAATGTTATTTATTCATATTTCTATACATCACAGACACATTGAATAATTTGTTACAATTATTCAATATTCTATTTTTATAAAATGATGAGAAGTTAAAAAAATTGAACTGTAGATATCAGCTCGATGGATATTTCTGAAAATATTTTTTTCTTTATTATATGTACATCCTAAAATTATTTCTATAATACAATCATATTATTATTCGATAACAACGTTAACTTAAAAACAAATAAATGCTTATATTACACAATTGAAATAAGATAATGAAATAGTTGCATTGACATAACTAAATAATTTCAATTGTAAATACTGTACTCATTAAGTTTTAATACTGAAAACCAATTCATAACTTTACCTAAAATATTACAAAAATGTATTCCAATTAAAAATATTGTATAAATTATACATAAAAATGAATTGATTGTAACTGATATTTATGATATTTCTAGTCGACTAATTCATGTATTAACTTAAATTTCTTTCAAACAAATAATTAATTAATTAAATTAAATATTCAATAAAGCTAAAAATCAGTTATCATTATATAAAACTTCTAACAATATTATAAAATTTCTGCGAAATAATTCTACAAAAATAATATATTCATGCAATGCCTTTCTTTTACTAATGCCAGTTGATTTTTAATAAATTAATACATTTTTCATAATTGAATATATTATTAAAAATAATTAATATTTTTGTATAAAACAACTAATTTAAAATTATTTTTTTATTGAATTAATTCACTGCTTTAAAAGTATGTAAATTTTTAACAACAAAATCAATTCAAATATTCATTGAAATAGTCAAAATAAAACTGAGTTATAGTTATTTGTATAATTTTAATAATATATTTTGAAGAATGTACATTAATTACTTTTTTTTTCAATTTTTATAATAAAATAATTGGATTTTTAATTAATTATTTAATTAAGGTATTCAGGTATACATATCAAGAGATTGTAGTATATGTTATTTTTAACTAAAAAGAACTTTGATTGGAAAAAATTTATGTTTAATTGATTAAATCACTAACACGTAAAAGAATAATATGTATGCTTTTCATAGATTAATGAGTTCTTTACTCGCTCATTATATTATATCATCAACGCACTTTATCCAATTATACAATTAGAAATTTTTAGAAAATATATATGTATAATTAATCAAAGCATACGATGATAGATTATATTTTACTAGCACTGATTTATGCTGTAGCATAAATTAGTACAAGTAATCAAATATAATAAATCAAGTTAATTTATCTTGAATCTTTCTTTTTTCTGAATACATCTTTATTAAATAACAATAACGATTATTAACTTATATCTTCACATTATTCTATCACTTTTATTTTTTTTATGATCAGTACATCAATCAATTTCATTACATTTATTATTTTCTTTAAAGTAATTATTGATGTTTTTAAAATTTGAAATTAAAATTTTACTTAATTTAAAATGTTCAATGTAAAATTCTTACTAAATTTAGAATTTATTTTATTTTATATTTAATAATTGATTAATGTAATTTAACAATTTAATAATCAAATAATCTGATAATTAATTATATTTTATGTATGAAAAAAACCTTCTAAATTAGAATAATATTATCCAGTCAATTAAATTATTTTCTAATTCAAAAGATTATTTACAAATTTATTTCAAACTTTTCGTAATTTAAAAAAAAATATTTGGTTATCTTAATACAAAATCCTTATTGAGACAGAAAAATATGATCAATGCATAAGATTTAATTTTAGTTCTTATACTTATTCTGATTTACCATAATATTACCAAAATATTTTTATTGAAAAATATTTCAATATAATATACCTTTATTTAAATACTTATGTGTAAAAATGAATTGAAATTTATGATATATTTTATTAAATAATAATGTATCAATTTTTACTGCAAACTATACTCAAAAATTTGTAATGAAAACTAGAAATATAATAATGCACAAACTATTAAATTATCACATTGTATGAATGCATATTGGTTTCATTCAAAATAGTATTTAAAAATTAGAATTTAGAAATATTTTGAATAATACGAATTTTCCTAAATTATATATGTTTATTTCTTGAAACTTATCCTCAAAAAACCAAGTAAATATAGATAAATTAATTTTGTATTTTATAGTTTTTCAAATTCTAATTATTAGTTAATATATAAGAATTCATAAATATTTTTGCTGAAAAATTTGAAATAATTTTTTATAATTGTACATTATCTAATATATAAAAATAAACTTTTTTTTGAAACTGTAAAAAAATATAAAATAAATATTTATGTTTTTTTTCTAATTATTATCGTAAAAATAATTTAAAAAATATATTCGTAATTTTATTAGTATGTATATTGCACATATAATATAGATTTATATTTTATTGTAATCGTTTACACTTAAATCTATTAGTTATGCGGTTAAAGTATTTGCTTACCGTTATAATAAATATTTCCCTAATACGTAATTACTATACCCTTTCATAGGGAACGATAGATCTAATAAAATCAATACAAGAATATACATTGGTATATATATCGGGTACACCCAAAGCACATGGGATACCGAACGAAGCAATACCAACGACTACTCCATTACTGACCAAGGGACCGCCACTGTCACCCTATTAAATTAAAGGAGTACAGTTAGTTAAATTAATCTATATTTTTAAACTATAATTTTTTCATATTTAGTATTTATTCAGTTGAATTAATTTATAAATTATTCAAATTGTATCATTAATATTATTCGTCTAAAATTTAAACTAAATTTTCTTAAATCAGGCAATATTTAATCACAACATCTAATTAAAGTATCAGATTTTAATATAATATGAAAGCAGAAATATAGAATAAAACTTTTAAATTATAAAAAATATTATCGAGGTAGTTTTATTTTTATCATTTTTATAAATTTTAATAATTTCAATATTTCTCGCAAGCTTACCACACATATGCCAACGCCTGGCCTCTGATATACACACATTTGATCAAAACTGATATGAAAAGGATGAGCTGCTATACAAGATTGCTTATCAAGAACTGTGGTATAAGCAATTTGTAATATATCATTAACAATGGGTCCACGGTCAAGTGCTTTACCCCATCCGGCAATAATGGAAACTTCTCCGGGTCGAAAAGTACCAGTTGGAAGTTTAATTTTATTTGTGAATTCATCGAATTGAAATACTCCTATGATCTGTAATAAGAAAACAATTTCTCACCTATAATGAAATTAATTTAATATTAACATTTCAAAGTTGTAAATTAATATTTAAAAAATATAATAATTAGTTTTAACTTTCTAATCATTCTTTTTTTGTTTCTTACAAAAAACATTGTTTTAAAAATATGTATGAAAATCGAATGCTTCAAAATTTTCTTAATAAATAAGAATTTTTCAAATATATTTACGTATTAGGAACATAATCGAGAAAAAAATTGGATAAAATGAAAACTATTGAAGTGATAATAAAGTTAGAAATATTACAAATATAAAATTTTAATATTATATTTGAATTAATAACGTCGGTAAAAAATGTTATCAGTAATTCATCTATGCCTGTATAAAAGATACCTATCTTAGGTGTAATTATAAATAATATGTGATTAATTCACACATAAATTCATTTTTCATTAATTATGTATCATTCAAAAATTAAATTTACCTTGGAATACTCTCTTTACAAATTTGTGCAACTTTTATTCACGCATAAATTTTGTTTTTATTAAAGGCTTTATTTATCTTGATATTTAAAGACAATTAATTCGAAAATATTTAGGCTATTAAAATAATAAGCTTTATAAAGTTTTTGAAGACAGATATGTTTTTATAAAATTTTGAAAATCGCCCGTCTTAAATTTTTTTTACTCATAATAGCCTATTCTTATGTAAATTTCAAATTTAAATTCAAGTCTAAAGTTTGGTAATAGAAGCAAAAATAAATTCTTATTTTTAAAATAGAATGTATAGATAAATTTATTATTTTATTATTTTGTTTGAAAAAAAGTAAAGCTTGAAATAGAAATTTAAAGTAACCTTTAAATCAACTGAAAATTTTATATAACGTTTTGTTGCAGATGGTATACAATAATCATACCAACTTTTGTCATCAGATATCTTCAAGCAAGGATACTTATTGATCCACCTGCATATTTATAGATTAATTGACTAATTATAATAATGATAATAATAATGAATTTTCTTTAAAATATATCAGACAACAACAGATTAATAATAATATATGCTTTGTTCTTTTATTATTGGATCAGAAATATATGTGTATATTTATTACTGTAATATTGAGGCTTAAAGATTTTTTTCTATTTTATATTCCTAAAAATATGATGTTTATTAATTATCTATAATAATAAAAAATTTAATGTATAATGTTTAAGTTGCGATATTAAAGATATTCACAATTATGAATAAATCTTTTACGTAGATTTAATTATACCGTATAAAGAAAAGAAATACGAGTAAAGGGGTGTTTTTCTAGATTAAAGAAAAAATAAACTTTTTATGCAGAAATGAATAAAATCTCTTTTTAGAGTTTTTTTATTTAAATACGAAGTCAATTATAGTAAAACAATTATCTATTTCATACATAAATAGATATATATTGTAGAATTATATACCTGCATATTAAATGACTTAATGCTTTTATTCATTTATTCTGAAAATGAAATAATGATTTATATCAATGATTCAATTTTTAATTTTTCTCCATATTTTCACTGCATATTTTAATAGCTATAAAATAACGAAAATTTTATATTCCTTTAAATATGCTTGATACAATAGCTAATTCATGTGAATATTTAGTATGTAGGTGACGCATATACTAAATCAATATGTACGCGCTAAAAATGATACATTATATTTACTACGAAATATTTATTTTGTACTCATGGAATGTAAAAGTTCTTAAAAGATTAACAAATTTTATAATGTGCTAAATATAAATGTCTATATAAGATAACTTTAAATTATCGAAATAAGAAAAATCACCATATTATGTAATTAAAATTTTTTCTTCCTTTTATATATTGTATTATTAAAGTAAGTAATATAATATAAAGGGATTTTAATAAAGCCATAAAAAATTAAAGCAAATATTGAATTGAATTTTTGCAATTATATTTTTCAATGCATTCAATGCATATTGTTTAAACTAATATTATTTAAAGTTGTTATTTTAATTATAAAGGAAAATATGCCTATTCAAAATTTTTATTTGTTTTTTTTCAACTCAATTTTACATACATGTGTACATGCATATTTATATAAAGTATGAAATTGTATCAATGGAAATTATATGCAAGATTATTTATTTTATCAAATCAATAAGTTATTATATATTTTGTAAATATATAAGATCTATCAAAGAATATTCTTATTTTTACATTTTTAAATGGATTATTAGTTTAAAAAATATTATATTTATTATTCAATATTCGATGATACTTAAAATAAATAATCCTTAAAAATAATATAAAAAATTAAATATGATGTTATATAATTTAATTTTTATATTGCCAAGAAGATCTCGATTCAATAATTAATTTAGAAAACATTGACAAGCTAAATATTTACTAGCTTTTTAGTTAAAATCCTACCGTGATAACAGCAATGTCATAGCGATAAATTTCTTCATCTTGCATTATATTCACGAATTCTGGATGGTTCTCGGTCTTCAGTATTTTAAACGCTTGACCTTCTTTAGTTAATACACTTGATGTTCCAGCGTACACTTTTATTAGAGGAAAGTATGATGGGTGAATATTGAGACAATGAGCTGATGTAAGAACATGTCTTCTTCCAATTATTGTACCACAACATATAAGTCCATTTGAAACGTATTGTCTTATTGAGACCACATATGGATAATTTCTTATATCCGAATCTCTGCCACCATAGATTCTTACACTTTTACTCCATATGCCTAAAAATTTTTATAATTCATACAAAATTAATAATAAATAATAACGAATGATTGGAATATGCACAAAAGAAATAGTAACAATAGTAATATATTTTTTCTTTGAAATATCTCTATAATTAATATTTTACTGTTTTAAAACAAGATTTTTATGATTAAAAAGTTGTGTTACTTGCAACCAAACATCTTTTAGTGATTTTTTAAAAATATTTCCAATATATATATTTGCTTGTCTATACTTTTTTACAAAAGGATTTCAATTTCACGTAAATATCAACTTTTAAAAAAAATTAAATTATATTAATAGAACATAAATAGTTAAATTATTAAATGCCATAAAATTTCGCCCAATCATCATTTATTCAACATCGATCGAATAGTATGTATGTAATAATATATACATACTTACCACTAATTATTCCTAATAATAAAAGAATCACGTTTTGGAAACTCATTTCAGTATTAAGCAATAAGTAAAAGTTATCGTATTAAATACGTTATATATAAAAACTTAATTTACTGACAAAATATAATTCGTATTTTTATATTTTAATAAAATAGTTTTTGAACGCATCATGTGTATGTGATATCGCAAATAAATATTAGTTCAGATAAGAACTATGCGTACACTTAATATTTAGATTATTCAATTAAAGTTAAAGTATTTAAAAATGAATTTCTACTTTATTTTTTAAATTATACTAAAATATTAATAATTAATCCTCTAAAATTGTCTTAAAAATCTATAAATATGAATGATTAAATTTATGTTTAATAAGTCTTTGTAAACTTCTCGTAATATTAAATATTATACAAGATTCACCCGATAAAATTAAAATTATAAAAAAAAATTAAACTGATATTATTCTTTAAGAAATCTTTTATTTGTTATAAAAATATTTATTTATAAAATGTTACTTATTTAATAAAAGCTTATTTTTTGTATTGATAAATATTGTTATTACCCGATTTTGCAAGTAAGTTCATATTTTTTAATTTTGAAAATATTTTTTATTTTTGACAGTATTTAAAAACGTAAAAAATATAATTTTTTTGTTTAAATAAATTGTTAAATATTTTAATCGTTTACATATATATTTATTAAAGAGTCATATTTTTAAATATTAATTCTACGTCGACGATTCAGATTATTCGATTAATGAATATTTCAATAAATTATTTGCATATGTTATTTAGTTTATATATTTTTTCATTCTACGTTGATGTTAAACATTTTAAAAATTTATCGTTTTATATTATTTACAAAAAAATTAATATTTTATTATACTATTTAATGGCTGTTTATAGGCTCATATTCGATTTATTGACCGACTATAGAAATTAAATTAAAAAATTACATTACAATTATGGTAATTACTTCCTACTGATTTAACGCAGCTTATATATTCATTAAGATAATTGAAAATTAAAATTTGATAAAGAATATTTGATTTACTAATCTTCCATTACAGCAAAAATAATGCAAACGATTTTAAGTATAGTTCGTTGCACAGATATAATTATAAATTGAAGATATTAATAAAATATATATAATAATCAGATTAAATTAACAAAACATATTCAAACAATTCAAATATTTTCATAATTCTCTTCTAAAAATTTAATAATTATGATTCTCATTACATAATTAAAAGAAATATAAATTTTTATATTAAAGCACAATAATTCAAAAATGATTCCTAAAACTGTTTAATAACCATAAAATAGTAATATGCTTCAAATTTCTTTGTAGAAAATTATTACTGAAACTTAAATGACATTTTCATTTTTTCACTTGTGTAAACACATACTTGTGTTTCATTAAAACTTGTACTAAAGATACGATTTTTTATTATAAAGCACTAATATTGCGTTAATATTTAATAATTATATATTTAATAATTATATTTAGAAAGAAGGACTACCTATTATTGAGTGTTAAACCTTTGATTTAATAATATTATTGAGTATAATATATATTTCATAAGAGATTTCAAAATTTTATTATCAAAAAGTATTAAAAAAGAAATATTTTATTTTAATATCTTAGTCATTCGTTTATAGAAGTAAGCATTTAATTATTTGAATAGTTATTCTAAAATTTCAAGATATCATCGATTTTGTCAAAATTTCAATAATTTCATAGTAACTTTGATAGGTTATACTTTATTAACATTAGCTCAGTCTATGGTTAAAAGGTTCATTACTATAATTTTCTAAGTTAATTCAATCTTAGTATGTGATGTCTCAAAATATTTGGTAAAAGTATGCTATACATAGAATCTTTTTTTGTTCGTCAGCTTTCAATATTTCCAGAAAAATATTAATTCGCAATCTGTACATTTTAATTATTTACTGATTCTTAAATATCTGTAAATTCATATGTTGCTCTAAGATATTTAAATACTTAAAGTTAATTCTCTTAAATTTTAAATTATAAGGTCATATGCCAAAATACATTTAATGTTTTTACGTAAAAGACAAGTATAAAATTTAATATATTTTTGTAATCGAGTTTTCTGGAGATACGCAAGAATATAAAATGGAGAAGGCATTATGATTTCAATTTATAATAAGGATCAAAAGAAAGGAAAAAATATAAATATTTTAAAAATTATTTATTATTTGAAGTCAAAGACATGTAAATATTCAAAATAGCATAATAATATAAAAATAATTATTATAATTTATCCGAAACGCGCCTTCCACTCAATTCTCAGTATAAGCGTTTTCATAAAATTACTTCTCACGTACTAAGGCAGTAAATATTAAAATATACCTGACTAGAAGAAAACTTTTATTCTATAACTGAATAACATTTTAATTGAAAATCTATTCATAATACAATTAAAATTAAATTCAATTAAATTTCATTTAAATTAAACTTAAATATTTTATATTTTCATCTTTAAAAATTATATTATTAATTACTTTTAACGTCTCATCCAATGTGTTAAATCTATACAATAATTGTTTTGATTCTAAGCAAATTGAGTATTATAAAAAATTCATAAAAAAATTTAGATAATAAATATATAACACTATCTCAAAATAATAATTTCCTAGAAATATAAAATATTGAAAATTATAACAACCTCTATATACTCGATAAATAAGCTTTTGATTGAAAATTTTTTATAGACAAATTACGATAATTTTATGAAGATATTTTAATACAGTTTCCAAGAAATATTTTTCGGCACTTATTTCAGATATTAATTAATACAATATTTATTGCACTTACTCATACACATACGTTAACTCATGTAAATATTTAAATCTTATTAATGTCAAAAATCATTTACTGAGTAAGCTATTAAAGTTAAAGAAAACAAAATTCTATATATGGAATTGTTTAATTGAAAATATAAATTATCGATGCTTACTTAGCATATAATAAAATTACTTTTAAATATTTACTTAAATGGAAATATTTGTTAACAATCATGTCTAACCAATTTAATTATTTTTATAAATTCTTATTAGCATAAGATACAATTGACATATAAATTTATCTGTACAATAAACTGAAAAAATTTTTTCATAAAATTTCAATTAAATAGTAAATATTAAATTTTTATAGACTTCGCTCTATTTAATTTGCAGAATATAATTTAAAAATTTTCAAATTATGTTCTCTTTAAATTTAATTCATAATTATGAAAAATTGTAAGAGTAATTTTTCTATTCAATATTTATTTTTATCTAATTTTAATTAGAAAAATTTAAGAATTTAAAAATTAGAACATTTTTCTTAAAAGAAATAAGTTTATTTAATAAACTATAAATAATAAAAATTTTAACTAGAATATTGTTTATACTAAAAATGTTTATAATTAGAAAACTATTATAAATATTTTATTAAAAAAAGCAGTGATCAGTCAAAAAAATTATAAATAATTAAAATAATTTTGTTTAATTTCGGAAAAAATTCAGAAAATTATTAAAAATTTCACGCCTAATATTTTCTTGGTTAATTTGGACATTATTGTAACAATTTATTTTCTTTATAAGCAATGTAATACTTAATAAAAGTTACATATTTAATAAAAATTTTCAAAAAAATACATAATTATTTAATAAAACAAGTAATATTAGGTTATTAAGTAAGTAGATTAAAAAATATAATAATATATAGAAATAATCAAACAATTAAATTTACGATTAATGAAGGATTTAAATATTGTTATATTTTTTTTTTATAAATGAGGTGCATATGAAATAAGTGAAATGTCATAAATATTATAATAGTATGAGAAGGTTTACTATAGTTGTGAAATTATATAATTTAATAAAAATTTAAAAAATCGTAGAAATAATATTTTTTAATATTTTATATTCCATATCCCTATTATATTTAGTGAATGTATGATTAACGTGTATCATAATTCATAATTAAAAACATTTAAATAACGAAACATAAAGCTGTTATACATAAAAAATAAATTTAAATTTATTACAAAAACAATCATTATTATGTATTGTATCACATTATAATTACAATTATTATATTAAAATCAATTTTTCTTATTCGATAAATTATATACATTTTAATACAAGCTTATTAAAAAAATATTTTTAGATAATTCTTCTTGAAACAAGAGGAAACATTAACTGATTCTTACTCGTAGGCACACAGAAGTTAGTTAGCATACGTACGTACTTTCATTCTACATTAGGCGATGTATCCCCGTGTCCACATGCAGGGATACGTACGCAGGCGTGTTACTAAAATTCCACGAACATCATAAGGCAAGTTTGAGAAGACTATTGCAATAAGCTTCTTCGTATCCATACACACACGTCTGCGTACGTGCTCGGGAATAACCACGCCCTTTCCTTCTATTACGGACTTACAATTCAGTAGATTGTCAGAGAAGGATAAATATCATTTTCTTTTACTTTCTTATTAAGTAAACAAAAAAATATAATGATATCAGTATTTATTTATTCAATTTTTGATCGTTACCTTCAAAATAATTGTAAAGTAAACGTAACATAACGCTAAAGTATTAAATACTTTGTGTAAGTAAATTTAGGTTATGAGATTTTTTTCATTCCTTTTTTTGATTTACTACATAAAACAAATGTAAGACTAGCATGTCAATGATATAGAAACTTTATATTTATTCAATACCCTAAAGAGAAAAAAAGACGATGAGATAAGTAAACTGCTTATTATAATGTTATTTAATAATTATTATATTTAAAAATAAATAAAATTAAATACTATGTTTAATTAAATATTTTATATTCAACTAATTTTTTTTATGAAATGTATAGATTAGTAAGTAAAATAATATGGAAAATATTAGATTTTTTAGATTATTTTTTAAAAAAAATATATAAATTTTATTTAAAATATTATTATCAGTTTTTTTATATAATTTTGATATAATTTTTTACTAAATAGCCCACTGAAGAGTTTGGTAATGTTTTTATATTTTTTATTTTTAACTGTGTAAAAAAATTATACAGAAAGTAGATGTCTTTAAATTATTTCTAATGATTAAAATTAATTTTATATTAATAGTTTTGATATCAAATTAAAAAATTTTTTAAATAATTTTAGTTGAATAGTAAATGTTACTTTGTATATAATTATTTTAAAAATTTGTATTATAAATTAAATTCCAACATTGACTTATAAATTAAAAAATATTAAAATCTCATACATTATATTGCTGCAAAGCAATATTTGTATATAAATAAAAAATAGACTTATAAGCTTTTTAGATAAACTTAAATTGTATAAAATCCAAACAATTAGAATTATGTTGTAAAGAATAAATGAAACAAATATTTTTGAATTGTTTATTAGCTATACACTTTTTAGAAAGTAAATGCAGGTAAATCTATTAAAATATTCAGAAACTAAAAATTGGTATTGGATTAAAAATTAAATTAACATTATTTTTCAGTTTTTATTATATTTTGGTTGAGCTACATAATGAAAATAGTGATCCAAAGTAGTCAATAATCAATGTTTGAAAAATATGTAAATGATCAAAATATTATAATATTGGTATTGCACAGTGAAGTTGAATTTTAAAATCTATTCTTCATTTATAAAAAAAAACAATTTGAACATTTTTGATTGTAAAGATTTAAAATTTGTTACAATGTCGAATGTTCACTTTTTAATGATTTACAGTACAGATTTTTTTACATTAAATCAAAAGTAACGAATTTTTTGTCTTATATCTTATTAATTACGTTAAGATGTATATAGTTATTTAATTTGTTTAAAGTATGACTGAAAAAAGGGATTACATTAATATTTTTCTATAGACTATAAGTTTCATTGCACAAATCTGTTTGGTATATTGTACACAAATGTCTCTTTTTAATATTAGTTTCATTATTTTTTTTCGTGTGATTTCAAGCGTTTTTGAGTTTTTATACACAAACATGGATCATTAACATTCATGTGAATCTTATTTCTAAACTTACATAAACATGATACCCATATCTGTCCATTTGCTTTACGACATAGAAGCGGAAACCGTATCTTTACCGGTGCGGCATCAACTGACCATTATTTTCACACAAACATCAACATGATGAAAATTTGGTAAATTCTGTAAATAAGAATTTTTTGGAAGGTTTTAAAAAACAAACCAATGAATTATTTTTTTAAAAAATAAAAAATGTTATATATCTGGAAGAGACAGTAGGAAAAAGAAAATAATAAGAGATTATAAGAAAAAGAAAGAAATTAAAGTTTGTATTTTGATATTTCAATTTTGTTGGTGACACTTTTTTTATTAAATTTAAAGTTTGACGTCGTTTATTTAATTTAGTATTGAATCGTATTAAGAATTGTAAATTACTTTTAAAATACGGTCATACAAATTTAATAATCTTTTTATTCTATATATAATTCTGTACCATAATATTCATAATATTTCAAACTATTTTTAAAATACCAATGTGCTAATTTATCTTTTTTAATTAATTTAAAAAATTTAAACACTTTGTTTTTAACTTTATAAGTATTCAAAGTAATTATAACTTATTTATATTAAATAATATGTAAATGTTTATTGAAAATTTAATGTATAATTTTGTAATTTATATTAAAATTTAAATTAGTTTGTGAAAGAATAAATAATATGATTTTTAGCCGTTCGAAATTAAGGAATATTATCTTAAATAATAATTTATTTAAAAGATGTTATTTTTTTAACTCTAATGGATTAAAATATTAGAAATGAATTTTATTTATTTTAAAATATTACATATAATTAAAATAGCAAATGTTTAAGGTGTAAATAATATTTTTATTTTCAACGTTTCAGAAACTGAAAAGTTTCGTAAATTATAAAATCATTATTAAGTAATTTATATTTCGAATTTATTTTATAAAAATTAACAAAAGTTGTTGCTTACGCGCAAAATAAAAAGGAATCCGATAAAAAAATCCATTTATACCTGTATACATTAGTCCCATGGGTATTATATACCTTCTAGGACCAAACCGAGAAACGAGGACGCATATTGTGAACTAAGCTCTTCGGTTATTTATCCAAGCGGTATCAAGAAGGTAACGCGTGAGTTATGTGGTTACGTGACTTTAAATGGTCTTTCATTTGTGAACAAAATTCTCGTATACTAACCGATTTGCATCTATATAAATATAATGTAAAATATGGGGAAAATGGTACTATAGTTCTCCTATAATATCCTCAAGTGCATAGCATCGGCCTACTTCTGCAACGTTTTTTTTTTAAATATCATAGTTCTTCCTACTGATATGGTAACTATAACACTGTAATAAAAGTTAAAAGTTTCAAAATGACTGAACTTATACATACATTATTTAAAATTTTTATTAATCGTATCGTTTTATAATAGGCAGTAATTATTATAAATAATTCCATTCAAATAATAGAGTTTCTTATTTCATGAAAAATTAGCAATATTTTAAGAATTATTTGTTATATTTTTATTGAAATTGGTTTCATTAGACGTCGAAAGTCCATATTATTAATCAATTATATAGTTTCTACAAGGAATATAGAAAAGTATTATAGAATCTAGAAAAATTGTAATAATGATAAATGTAAGAAATTATCTTATAAAACCATAAAACACTAAAGTATAATATAATTTTGAACATATTTTGTAAATTTTTTTGATGAAATTGTACTAAACTGAAATAAAAAAATATACGTTCGACAGAATATAAATATGTATTATATAATGTAATATAGTATATATTTCAAGGTAATTTAAAAATAATACAAAAGAATTATAATAAATATGATTAGTGTATACATTGTCACTTATTTATTATTCAGTATCGAGTTTTATGTAATAATATCAAGACGACGGGAAGAAATATACACATAAACATTAGAAACTCGATTCGATTAAAAGTATCCATCATGAAATGAAAGTCTTGGCTTTAATTCGCAATTGAGTAAATTTCACTTTTACTATTTTTGTAATATTATTTTCATTAATAACACTAAATGAATACATATGATAATTTCCATTTATAATGTATTTGTATACATAAGTAATATTTTAAAAGAAATTTATAAACAAAATTTTGTATTCTAAATATAATCTTAAAAAATAATTCTATAAATATTCTTTCTATGTTTTATTTATAGTTTCCTTTATATAAATTAATATGTATTCGTTTTTTAATATTTATAAGTATTAAATGTAACTATAAAACACATAATTATATATTATATAAATAATTGAAGCGCATAAGTTTTTACAATTTTTATATCTCGAAGTAAAATGTAGAGAAATATTTAATATTATATATTAGATTGTATAAATTTTAGCATAAATTAAATTTATATTAATTATCTTTAATATTAAATACTATTTTTATTATTTTAAATGTAATCTTTTTTTTCATTTTCATTTTTTACTTCAAACTGCATTGTAATAAATTATTTCAAAAAAAAGTTTAAGTATTAAAATTTTTCTATTAACTTAAAATTAATCTTTATAACAAAATTTTTACTATAATAAATAAAAAATATATTAATTGGCCTAAATATGTTTTTATTTCTTTACACATTTTAAGTGTCGAAGGAGTTAATATATAACTACATATTTATTTTGAAAAACGCAAATAAAAAAAAATCAAAATGTATTTGTTAAATATTTTATTTATTTTATTTAAACATAATTTAGAAAAACAGAAATTTAAAAAAAGACAGCGATATACAGTTCTAAACTACGATATAATGTAAAGCCACTAAGATCAGTCTATTCTTCTTGCTCTTTATTTTGCTTTCCCTATCTCTCTCTCTCTCTCTCTCTCTCTCTCCCTCTCTCTCTCAATGTTGCTCTTCAATTTTCTCTGATTGTTTTATTTAAGCTTTCTGGATTAATTTTATAAACATGGTATTTAAACATTAAAGTATACAATATGTATAAAATAAATACGATAGCGAGTCATCTTTTTGTATTGAAGAAGGTTAATGTAATATAAGTTTCGCTCACTTAGAATGAAATGATTCGCGGAAGATTTTTTATCTTTTTTTTCAATGTAAATCTTTGTTGTGATATTTTGGATGAATCTTCTTTCTTATATTTATTGTTATCTTTAGCCATCGCCTTATCTGTCTCGTTACTATAGATTAATTTTTTTTATTTATTTTATGTAGTCAATATTAAATATCACAAATCTAAAACAATTTAATATTATAGAGAAAAGTTTTAATCCTCATGCATAATATGGTTTGAATCATATTAAAAAGCATATTGTAAAGCTTGAAACAAATGTATACGTTACATAGAAAACGATGTGACCTGATTTTATAAGAATTTACACGATAGAAGAAATGGTTTAGAAATTTGTAATCAATTGAGTACTACTTGTCATTAGATTTATTTTATGTTTTATATATTATGCATTTTTATTTAAATTTTTTATCATTTAAAAAAAATACATTATAAAATTTTTGAGATAATTTAGGTTACGGTAAGACATTAAATTTTTATGACGAATCTGTATAAGTTTTATCAGTTTTTCCAATATTAACCCTTATTCGTTGTATTTTTAAATTTATAGAATAGAGAGTATGAAAATATATTTTCACGTATGATTACAAAAATATTAAGTTTTTATTGAAAAAAGAACTTATTAAAATAATGTATTTTTGCTACGCTAACTTCTGAAATAATTATAATACGGAAAATGATATCACGGTTATTCAAAGTTGATTTTGCTTTTTCACTAAATAAATGTCACATATCAGTAAGAATAAGACGTGGCATGCAGAAAAAATTTTTTCATTATTCTTTTTCTTTATTCCATTTTAAAACCAATTAAAATAAATGTTTTCTCTTTTTACTTAAAATGACATTTAATAATTTTGCAAACTTATATTCTTATTTAAAATTATTCTCAATTTAATAAGCTTCAAGTATTAATTAATCTAAGCTTCAAATTTAATTTAAAGACATTTTTTATCTATAAATAATTACTTTGTTTCAGCTGAAAATAAAATCTATACAAAAGATAAAACTGTTAGAATACAGTATGAAAGCGAAATTTTTTCAAACGACATAACTCGTTATTTTTTGATTGAGCTAAATCCATTATTAAACAAGACTACTCGGCAACGGAGAATTACGACAGCGCAATTAAATTAAGTAAAATATAAAATGCACTTCATTCGCTTATTTACTTTCTCTCTTTCGTTATAGATATGAGTCTCTTTTTACGAAACCATCAAATAAAAATGCAACGTGAAACTTAAAATTTCTAACAGTTCTTATAAAATCTTTTTATACGAGTATGTCCACTTTCTTAGTTATATATTTTTTTGATTTTTTTCTTCTGACAGTTAAAAATTTTTTAGTAATAAATAATTGCTTTATTTTTTTGTTATTTAAAAGCATTTTATAAAAGTATTTTAAACGATCAATTTTATAGAAACTAGATAAATATTGAAATATTAAATATTCTGTGAATATGAATAAAAAGTTTACACTATTTTCATCCTCGGGAAGAATAAAATAATTAACTACATTCGACTATATGTAATCTAATTTATTCTAATTAATATTGAATATTTTAACTTTACTTTACTCATCAATATTTAACAACCAAGAGTATTAAGAATGTATATATATTTTTTTTTCTATTGATAAAATTAGTTTGTATTGTCTTTATTTTCCAGAAAACGTATTTAATAATATAAATTGTTTATAATTATATTATATTATTAGTTTAATATTAATTTCGCAAAAAAGATAAGTAAAGCCTTAAATTATCAATGATTATAAATCTATTTATTTATATATTGAGAATGTCTTTCAGCAGAAATTTTTCCTTTTACTTATAAATCTATACGTGCATACGTAAAAAATCCAGAAAATTCAAAATATTAAGTCCTCTCTCGCTCTCTCTGTCTCTTTTTCCCTCTGTCTTTCGCATTTCGATAATAGTATAACTGAAAATATAGGAACATTTACAGTAACTTGGGAAAGAGAAGCATTCACTCTTTTTTACATTAACGATTAGATATTCAAGAAAATACGTCTTTAGTTAATATAAAATGTTCCAACTTGTAAATAAAAATCCTCTCTTGATAAGTATTTACAACCAAGAGTACTCTTGTCAATAAGGCTTCCTAATAACTCTCGTGATGCGGTTCTGAACCTTTTTGGTGCACGCAAAGTGCAAAGAACAGGAGAAACAAGACTAAACGAAAAGAGCCTGAGAGTTCAAAGAAGAGTTATAAGTTCTTCTGCACTAATATGGAATACACAGACAAACTATAGTTTATTAGCGTTCTGACAAAGTTGACAGATTTTAATATCGACTTTGTTCCTAAACTACCTTCCCGATTACTTCACGAGCCTCTCTTGTGCCAAGCGATTCGCAAGCGTGAAACCCTGAACTCTTGTTTAGGGCTTTTAATCAAATTCCTTTTTCAGTCTCTAGATATATGCCGTTTACCATTTACATGTACCAGGAATGATTTTTCTCCTGTTAAATTCTCTCTTAGTAATTAATGTTAACGTCTCATACGAAATGAAGCCACATAAATAGAACATTTACT
>JACCHW010000153.1:0-206103 GCA_018907185.1 Platyscapa corneri
AAGACAAAGAAATTCAAGTAACAGCGAGAAGTAAGATAGAGAAAGAATATAATAAATTGAGTTTGGGATGATGGAATATTGCTGGATTACAGAACTTAGATAAAAAAGGATGGGAATTGATACAGAGTTCGGATATGGTTGGGTTGATGAAAACTTGGGTAGAGGAAAAAAATAGTAATTTCATTAAGGTGAAATTAAAAAATTATGATTATGTATTTAATTACGCTAACAAAGAAATTTTCAAAAGAAAGAGCTAGGAGAGGGGTGGTATTCGCAGTCAGAAAAAATATAATAATAAAAATTATTGAAATAAAAAAGGTAAAAAAAGAAATTATGTGGGCAAAAACTAAAATAGAGGATATTAATGTATATATAGGTGTAGTATATATGGGCAGTAAAAGAAAGAAAAATTTTGGAACTCTGGAAAAATTGTATAAAAATGTTAAAGGAGAACCATCGATCTTATGTGGAAATTTTAATGCTAGGACGGGTGATAAAGGAAGGTGGATAGATATTTGGGGTGAAGAACAAAGAACCTCTACGGACAAGACGATAAATACAGAAGGAAGAAGACTAATTGAGTGGATTGAGGATAAAGCTTTATTTATGTTAAATGAAAAAACGGGACCGGAAGATGGTGCCATCACTTTTAATAATAATTTCGGGGCATCGGTAATAGATTATATAATCCTAAACGAAGAGGCGGAAAATTTGATTGAAAAAATAGAAATTCTAAACAACATATACTCAGATTACCAACCTTTAAAATTAGCGTGGTTGAAAAATTTAAGAAATGAAAAGGAGTCGAATGATAAGTTTAGGAAAGTAATCTGGAATGAAAAGTCAATAAAAGTATACACGACAAACCTTAAAACTAATGAGGAAGCAACATGTTGGAAGAATTTAAAAGATTCCGTTGATTAATGCAGTGACAATAAAATAATATAATAGAAAGAGGAAATGGGGGAACCATGGTGGGACAAGGAGTGTTGGGATAAAAATCTAGAGGTGATAAGTGCGTATAAGATATGGAGGGAAGGGGTAGATGAAAAGAAACAAAAAGAATACCTGAATAAGAGAAAAAGTTACAGAGAGTTGATCAGAATAAAGAAAAAGAAATAATAGAGGCATTTAAAGATAAAACCGGTAGGGCATTTTGGAAATTAGTCAACAAATGAATGAAGAAACGTAACGAAGTTGAGGATAATATAAAAAATAGTGATTGGTTAGAGCACTTTAGTAAAATCTATTATAAGAATTCAGAGAAGGAATTTGAATCAGGCGTGGAAAGTCCGGATACAGAGATAGTCAAACAGCAGGATAGTATTAAAGATTTCAAGAAAGAAGAGATATGGTTTGTGATAAAAAAATTAAAGTCTAGGGAAGCTCCAGGCGAATACAAAATAACAAATGAGATGTGAAAACGTGAAGCAGATATAATCATAAATGGCCTAACGAATATTTTAAAAAAACTTTTGAAAGGTGATAGTATTCCGAAGGAATGGCAAAGTAGAGTTATAATTCCTATTTTTAAAAAGGAAGCAAAGGCAGCAAAGAAAAAGCCGAAAATTACCAGAGATTCTCTCTAATGGACTCTGGCTAAAATATATATGCAGAACTGTTGAAGACCAGAATAGATAGTTTCACGGAGGAAAATGAAAAATACGGGGATACGCAATTTGACTTTAGAAAAGGCAAGGGAACAATCGATGCCGTTTACACTCTAAAAACGGCCATAGATGTACAACTAGACAGAGTCCATCGAGAGATGTGGGTATGTTTTGTCGACTTGAAGGCAGCCTTCGATAAAATAGATAGAAAAGAGATTTGGGTAAGAATGGAGAGGGCAGGAGTAAAAAAAATAATAATTGATTGCTACAAGAAAATTTATGAAAATACTAAAAAAAAGATTAGGGTTAAGAATAATATAATTGGAAAATTTGCAGAAAATAAAGGAGTAAGACTGGGATGTCCTCTGAGTTCGACGCTTTTTAATATAGGCATGTCGGATCTGGAGGATTATCTAAAGGAATCAAGATCATCTGGGATTAAAATAGGTTCTAAAACAATAAGATGCATCACATATGCAGACGATATAGCGGTCTTGGGTAAGAGTGGCGTAGAATTGAAGGAACTTTTAAGATGTGTAGATCAGTTTCTTAAGAAAAAAGGGTTAGAAATTAACGTGGACAAAAAAAAATAATAAAATTTAAAAAATTTAAAGGTAATTTAACCTGAAAAAAAGAAACATTTCTCTGGAAGAACAAAATAATTGAAGTGGTAAAACAATATTCTTACCTAGGATACGCGATATCAGAAAAAATGACGACACGACTCATAAGAAAAACCTGACAAAAAAAGCGAACTTGGTGATTAGAAAAGTATGGAAAATAGGTGAATTATATTTTAAAACCAATTTAAATTTAAGAATAAAATTATTCCAATCACTGTTGAATAGTATAATGACATATGGTGCAGCAATTTGGGACTGGGAGGGTAATAATGACAGAGAAAAAGTCAGAAGAAATATATAAAATGGTGTCTGGGTCTGAATAGAAACTCTCCAGACAGCATTTTAATGTTAGACACAAACGGAGAGAAAATAGAAACATTCGCATTAAAAATAGCTACTAAATGTGAAAATAGAATAATAACTGAAGAAAAAAAAAGAAATAGTCAAAAAATGTTTAAAATTCAGATTTGAAGATTGTAGAAGAATAGAGAACTGCAAAATATTAAATAAAAATGATAAGAGATTCACGATATCAAGAGTAAAATTCTGGCAAAACATATGATGGTCGAGACCCATGTGGAGAGAAAAATTGCAAAATATGGATCTTTTATTAGAGAAAGCATTATTCATAAAAGGTAGCCAGCACAGACAAACCTGGATAAATCATATGGAAGAGTCAAAATATGCGGTAGAAATAAAACATTTAGCAATGTATAATATAGAAAAGGGAGGTAGCTTATATTATAAGAAAGAAGTAGGGAATTTAAGACGGGGTCTAAAAATTCTTGCCATTTAGAATGGGCAATAAAAATTAGCAAATAAAAAATGGCTGAAAATTGAATTGAAGAAAAAAATTGCAGATTATGTGGTACAGAAGAAGAGACTTTAGAACATATTATGGTAAAATGCAAGGCAGTTTGTTTAGGGATAAATAATTGGAAGAAATGTTTTAATTACAATAGAAAGGATATAAGTAAAATGCACAAGATACAATGGACGAGAAGAAGAAAAAGAAAGAGGAAAGACAGAGGAATTAAGAGATGAAAACAGCAGGTAAGAAAAACAATATATCAAAAGGGTAAAAAAAAACAAATATAGAGTAAAAAAAGTGAACGGTGTCGGAATTATATATTATACTATTAATAGCGTTAACAAATGATAAAAATAAGTTTAAAGTAATGAAGATATAATTGAATTGTATAGAAAAAAGTAAGGAGTAGGCTTCAGTATATGATTAAATAGTTTTAAGAGCATAGATTTAAATTAGGTGTCTAAAAAGTCTGTAATGTATCAAAAAAGTTAGATGGTTCAAAAGGCTAATGATAATAAGTTTAGTAAAATAAAGTATGGTGGACTGCATAGATATAATCTAATAATTGGAATCTAAAAATTGGGATATGTAATGGATCAAGAAAATTATCGTTTATAAGTATGAAGATAAGTGTTTATTGTGTTTATTAAGTTTATTCTTAAAGTTTATTTCGTGTTTAAAATTTTGAAATACGGCGTAGATTTTATATTTTTTGTTGTAAAAAACATATGAATTAAGATTGATGAAAACAACTTCGTATTTATAAAAATAATGTAGTAAAAATGTACAGGGAACATAAGAGATGATATAAGGCGTGGGAGATAAATATGTAGAAAAGAATCTGGCTAATAAGTATATAAAATATTCAGGCATAATTGTAAGTTGAAGAAAAATGTGTAATTTATATGTAAGAAGAGTATGTTATGAGATAAATGTAAAGTATTATAACAATTATTATACTGTTCAATAAAAATATATATCTGTCTATCTACTACTAAAGCTATTTATAAAGCTTTCAAATACAATATATTGAAAAATATTACTACCTTGCACGGTATTAATCAGATTAATCAAACATATAAAAAAAAATGTTTCTCGTGCATATTGTTAAAACATTGATGGCATATGTATTATAAGTAGGACAATACAAGAAATGGATAATGGAGAATAAACCTAATATAAATTTCTAAAAAGTCTACATTATTATATTCTATAAAAAGAAAAATTATAAAATTGCTAAAAAATATATACTTCACTGCATCTCATTTTATATTTTTATATATCTGGTAAATAAAGAGTACATTAATTGTTTAATTTAAAAATATAGAAAATATTGACTTAGCCGAGAATTCTGATGTTTTGATTATTTATATAAATAATAAAAATTTATAAAACTCCGACATTTTTGCAAATAATTATTACTATATAAATTTATTCATTATTATATAATTTTAATTTAAAAATTGAAAATATAAACATTCGACGATTCAACCTTTTAATTATTTCACCCAAAAAAAAGATTAGTGAACTCTGTTAATTAAACATAAAAAAAAAACGAAAAATCTTTGAGTATCTCAGATGCAGTTTTCCACTTTAAAATGATTTTTCATTATTTTCACCTGTTCGAATAAATTCTACGTTGTAAATAAACGTACTTGCATTTTCGCTCATCTTATATCTTTTATTAAAAACTTAAAGTATAACATTTATCGTTAAAAATATAATTTTTCATTATCAATGGAATAAACTATTATAAATAAAAACATTAATTTTTTGAATAGGTTATGAAATGTGTAAACGGATGTTCACAAAAAAAGTGTTGGAGAAATCGAAAGATTAGAGCAAGAATCATAAAAAGATAGAGGAAGTTCCTTATTCTTTATAGAGTTAAAAAATCTAAGAAAACATTAATTGTCTTATTCTGAAATTCGAGAAATATTTTTAAAATATCAAATATGCGTTAATGTAATATCACAATCAAATTTTTTCCTTGTATTTATATTTTAGCATTTGTCATATCTGATTAAACTCTACTATTTAGACTTTTTTGGACTTGGTTTAAAAAAAACACGGGGAAACTCTTTATACAAGAGAGATAGTAAAAACAGCAGTACCTTTCCAAGAATTGAGTTTAGCCTTAAATTCTTATATTTTAGAATGCTATTTTTTTGTTTTTATAGTAAATAATATTTGATATGTTTAAAAATGGAATTTTAAATAGTGAATATCATTTATTTATATATTAAGTAAGTGTATTTTTATTGAAAACTTTTTTAGAGTAAAATACAACGTGTGTAATACGTTATATTTATGAATTAATAAATATTTGACTTTTTTCATTTTTTTTATTATTTCATTTTTTTCATTTCCAATAGAACAACGAATTTACCAAATTTTTCCCTGGTGCTAAACTATGTGCACATAAATTGGAAGCAAATATTTGTTCAATGTATGCATGAACGTAATGGAAAAACGAAGATGCCTTGTATCTCCATGTGTACACTACATGCTTACATATCTACATGGCAAAGATTAAATGAAAAAATCACTAATCCATAGCTATTAATATACAAACAAGATCGACGATAAGACGAGCACGTCGTATGCTATGCTATTTTATCAATCACACGTAAAATAAGTCTATACCTATTCCTTCACTTGTGTTTCACCTTACGTATCAGTTAGAGACAGTCTTTCAATGAAATAAATTTTATGACTCTATGAAAATTATGTAGAAATATTTATATATAACTCGACAAGAAACAAACAAATTTCATCCATACACCTCCGCTTGTAATCCCGAAAAATTGTTGTAAAATATAAAATAATGCAGCATATTTAATATTATATATTTATTAATATTATTAATTGTTAAAATATTTATAATATGCATTCAGTTCTTTTATTTAGGCTTGCCTTTCTGGGTACATATTCTAAAATAAGAATTTATTAAAAATTTTCAGTGTTATTAATCAAAATAAAAAAACTAATTAATTCGAATTGATATAATTGTATAAAGTAATTAAATTCATATAACAAATAAAAATTCAACAGTCATTACTGGTGTTATTTTAGTAATGTATTGTATTACGCTAATTTTATTGTTTGCTCTTTAATATATATTAATAAAAAAAGGTGCTTAGTAGTATTTATTATTATTAAAATGATTATTAAAAAATGTCTGTATCGGACAGGTAATAATATAAGAAACTTTCCAAGATCTAATAAACTCTAATATTTTTTATACAGTTTTCCGTTATTTTTTGGAAAATACTGGTCCGTTTCAATTCGCAATCTTAAACAGACACATATTTTTTACTAGTTTATTTTGTTTTAAAACTTTAGAATACTAATGACATAGTTTACCATTTCTAATAAAAGTCTGTCAGTGATGAATAACTAGAATCTCAATTCTTAAACGACAAAATAAATGACAACTGAAATTCAAATATACAAATAATAAACTACTGCGTAATCAAAGGCATTATAGATCTAGACACATTTATATACATATTTTGGATAGTACATGCGTCAATGAAACGTAATTTATATTATTATATTATATTATGTATCTATTTGCTTATTAATTATATATTATTATTTAATATATTATTAACAATACTTGTGCATTATATTTGTTAAATTACTAATTTATTATGAGTATCAATATTTTATAATAAAATCATAATTTAGCATAATTATTAATATTTATTATATTCTTAAATAGATTAAATTATCTCCAATGTAACTTATATTACTTTTATTCTTAAAAGTTGTGGATATATTATAGTTTTAATACGAAATGTAATCTAAATTCAGTATACGAGTCGGTAGTTATATTGCGAACAAAAAAGTTACGCATATTAACAAGTAGACGTAGTCAGGTACGTCCATATAAATATAAAAGTAGTTTTTCGAATGCTAATTGAAATGTTTTGAAATTCAAAAAAAACGCTCCAGTCAAATATTTAGTCACGGAATTTATGACAGCAATGAATAGTATATCAAATTATTAAATCACAGAAATTTAATATTGTTATCAAAAAATTCTATTACATTTCTATTTAGGTATAAATTAAATAATATATTACTTTATTCAGTTTCCTTATAATTAATAAAAATTGAATGATATATCATCTTAAATAAATTGTACTAATAAACACTTTTTTTTTTTATTAAATATTAATTTTTTATTAACCTAATTAGTACATCTAAGAATTAAAATGTGGAAATTGTACCTTTATCATTGTATAGTATAATCAAATAACATACATCATTTACTTGTTAAATTATAAAACACTAATTTATGAAGAAATATAATTTACAATTTAAACAATGTATGTTTTTTTTCAAATACACTTTCTTATTTTGGTTAATGGATAAGCGTAGTATTAAAATTTGGTGCTTTAATAATTTGTAATATTAAAACTATACAAAATTATAAAAATTAAGCCATAAATTTTGTTTACTAATAATTTAAATGTGAATAAGAACTAAATAATAAAACAACATTAGACCAAATTCTTTCACTGTAATAAAATAATAAACAACTGAAAATAAATAATTTAAGTAACATAATTGATATAAATGTAAAGTATAGTTATTATTAATTTAATGATTTTATGAATTTTATATTCATAGATTCATAAATTCATCATTTGAAATTCAGATGAAAATATTTATAATTTAAATTAATTTCAATAGAAATTACTGCAATTATAGATAAAATAAAAATAAAAATTTAATATTATGTATATAGATATATATATATGGACTTTACTTTGATACAAAATAAAAATAATATTAATACATAATTTTTATGTAATTAAAAAACTTAATTTAGTTTTTATAGTTATTATTAAACTTTATATTTATTATATATATATTATATATATATATATATATATATATATATATTTCTTTTATACTTTTTATATTTATGAAACTATAAAATTTTATCTTATTACCTAAGTATAATCTCCATAACTGCCAATAACAATCCATAAAGCATTATTTTGGCACCAAAACATTTTAAAAGTACTCGAAGTAAACTTGGTTGTTTTTTAGGTTTATTAACACTATCAGCATTAAAACCACCTTTTTGTTTTGATAATTGTTCATTGATACGTTGACTCTCTTCTTCCCATAATCTTGCTATTTTCTCTCCTAGTTGATGACTTGAGTGTTCTTTTAATGGTTCATATAGATCCTGTATATCAAGATCTCTATGATAACCAACCCAGAATAGACGTAAAATGTAACTGAAAACATTTATAGGTGTAATATATCTATATAAAATTATTACAAAAATAAAATCAAATTTTAGAATTATTAAAATATTAACAACAATACTATATTTGATTTCTTTATTTAGTAGAGAATTCAAATTTTTTCAACTATTATATTTAAAATATACTTACATAATATTTCAAACTAAGAGTATTACTTGTTTTTATATTTTCAAATATTTTATTTTGTGTTTTACTATCAACAAATGGTTTAAATTAGATAATGTATTTCTTTTGGTATAAATCATAAAAATACTTTTACAAATTTGAACATAATAATATTGAATTATTGTAAATATTGTATAATAAAAAAAGCATTGCTAAAGAAAACTGTAAACTATATAAATGTTATAATAATAAATAATAAAATTTAAATTACAAAAATGTTTATTACTTTATTTTATAAATTAAAGATTTTTAATTTAATAGCATATTAGAATGGAATTCGAAATGTATATCATATATATAATTTTTTATTCCTTAATTTTTTTGTCACTTACCATCAAAATAATTAAATTTAACTTTAAAATATAAAATAATAATAACAAATTTTTTTTTAAAACATGTATATTTAATATTTTATTTTAATTGAATGGAATTTTTTAGTTATAGATAAATTAGTTTTTACTAAAAAAATAGGAAATTTAAAAATATATCAACTTTATTTTTTTATATATTCATCAATTCATTAATTACCCAAAAGTTAATACACTTAGTGGATTTGCTCCTTCTCTTGGATTTTTTGGCTTCTGAACATGTATTTTACTATCCATTATTCCACTCTTACTAGGATAACGAACATTTATTTACCTGAAAAAGAAAAATTGTCGAAATAAATATATTTATGTAAATTATAATTATAATTATTGTATTTTTAAACTTTTAATATTTAGAAAAAATAACTATTTTCACATTTATTTATTTATTCTCTGAGAACTAATTTATTTAACTGCATGCATTAAATATTTTCATTAAATCTACTTTGAAAAATTAATAAAACATAATTTATTATTATTTTTTAATGATATTGATTTCGGACTTATCTTGTATACAATATACAAGAGTAAATCAATGAGTAGCCTTGTTTTAAAAAAGGTGTAGTTTAGATAGAAAGTTGGTATCATCTTATTCTAATACCTTCAAATAACGCCATATGAAATTTAAAATTAAATCCTAGGCCAATTTTACTTTAATAGCAATTGCGTGATTAAACGTATTTGATATTTTTTGTTACAATGAAAATAGAAAAATATCAATCCATAATTCATTAAAATAATTTTAATCCGAAAACGTGCCAAAAATTAAAAGAAAGTTAGATGATATCTGTATCGGAATTCTCCGCCCTTTATGATGACCGTAAGATATTGATTCAATTCATTTAAACTATTATTTAGATTCTATATTGATTTTTGATAAGAAGCAGCTAGGTTGGTTAATGAAAAACTAGAAAACGTGATTACTAAAAAGTGATTAAAGCTAATTGCAGGAAGCAAAGGCTGTAAATGTGTCACAAGGATTGTCAATCAACATTTTACATACTAAATTGCAACGAGAAAGAAAAAACAGGCCCCAATATCTTAACTGTGGATAACAAGTGAATAAAGTTGTCGACTTCGAAATAGAGCTTGGATCCTTTTAATCGAAATTGGTAAATCTAGACTTATTACTATGTACCTTGTACTAAATAACAATTAAAATAATGTCTTATTCCAGGTCAATTGTTCTGAAGAAAGCAATCATCTAAAAAGAACATGGTTACAATTGCTTAGGATTCAGAGGAAATAATCCTCATGGATTTTTTGGAGAAAAAAAATATGATGCTATTGCAGTGAATTAATAAAAAATACTGTTTCAGCACGATAATGCACCAATTCACTAATCCAGAATAGTTACAACCAAATATAAAAATTGCGCTACGAATTACTATCAAATCCACCTGCAGTCGTCTGAGCTAGTTTCCTGTGCCATTCTGTTTTTCCAATATAAAAACATGGCTCACTCGGAAAAACGTTCAGCTGAGAATATCATCATAAAATTAGAGACCTATTTTAGAGTTTCATAAAAATTATTTTTTTGAGGAGACCGAATTACGAAAAAAATTATCACCTTAAAAAAAGAAAATTTAAAATTATGTCGTGAAAACTCACGTACATTCATAATAAGGATACTTTTCAATACAAACTTGTATAAGCTTATATTCTGTTATTATAATTATCTATGTAAACATTATGTGAAAAATAAGTTTTAACGAAGGTTTTTATTACAAATTTACTTTGCAAATGATATAAAAAAGATTATAACTGAAAAAAATTAAAATATAATAAATAATATAATAAAAATTAATTAAAGATTAAAATTGAATTAACAAAAATTGAAATATTTTTTAATATTTTTATAGTTTTATAGTTGGTTTTAGTCATACGGCTTATTTCTTAATAATTTCCAAAGTATTTTTTTATTTATGATTATACATAGTCTAGTGGAAACATTATTTTCCATAGTAAATAAATAAGAAAGTGAATAATAGATAAGAGAAAATTATTGAATTTTAGTATGTTTAACAAAATTCTTAAATGCCTACTTATTTATTAATACCATATTTTGCTCTAAGCAATAATTAAAATTTATAATTTATTTAAATGCAATCTTTTTATTAATTTTTTTAAATTTTTATTCACTACTGTCTATTAAATATATATCTAATTAAAATTGTTCTAATACAAGGTTATCAAGATATTTGAGTATTAAAAATATAAATCATTTTAATAGAAACAGTGACCTAATTTTCAAAATACTTATAAGATAATATTGTATAGTTACTATCTTTAGTTTATGTTATTTAAGAAACTTGAAGAGATTATATTAGAAAAATATAGTGAGTTCATTGTACTTCAATATTTGTGAAAATAAAATATCAATTGATCCTCTAAAGATATTTGTCTTATCAGAGTATATACAATCCATGAAATGATAAATTCATATGTAAACAGATGAAGAACTTGAATCTTTAGTACACATAAATCTACTTATATAGAAGTTGAAAAATTTTGGGTACGTTTAATCTTATAATATTTGTTTCACATTAAAATCTTTTATAAAATTATACATATAATTTATGTTAATATAATTTAAAATAAGCATAAATAGTATTTGACAAATTTTTTCAATTAATTCAAGTAATTCTAATGTTTAAATCAAATAATGTGCTACATTTAAATTATCAATCAAGGAACAGATTAAACCATTAACACACATTTTATATAATTCAAACCAATTAAGAAGTGGTATTTGTTGATTAAAATACATACATGAAATGGTATTTACAAAATTCATATTCAATGAGAATTAAGGTAAATAATAAATTTATTTTTCTATTAATTTACAATATTATATCATATTTGAATCGTTTATTTTTATAATTAGAATTGATTTTAATTAGTTATTTCTATTCAATAAATAAACTATATTAATTGTAGATAAATGAGTTTAATCATTGGCTAAATTTTATTATACGTATTATTGCCATTACACGTTAAGTTTATATATAACGCTTTTCAAAAATAACTTCCAAATAATACTTAACATCGTATTCTTTAAATATCTTTCTACAAATAAATGTTCATACAATTATAGTGTTAACTGTCCTAAAGCCAGAGATTATGGCTATGATAACAAACAGTATCTGGTATATTTATTGTCACTATTAAAAATTATTACTTTTGATTTATTAGTTTACTTTAATCACTTGCTTTTTTTAACAATACTATTTTTATTATTTACTTACGCAATTATTAATTTTATATATTAATATACATGTAAATGAATATTTGGTTTTTCAAGTAAAATTAATAATATATTAAAAATTTTTATAATATAAAATTTATAATTTAATATTAAATAATAATAATTGAAAATATACAAATATTTTTTTATTTAACTTATTTATTTAATAAGTTTGTATAAATAATATAAAACAGTATTTTTTTTATTTGACTGAATTAGTCTAATAATTTATATAAATTATATTGTTATTTTTTCACTTACTTTTCAAATCTAATATGTTGATAAATTTATGATATAATTTTAAATTATATATTAATGTATAGAATATATAATATAAAATAAAAATTTTAATTTAAAATTTATAAAGTGATAATAAATTGATAAAATGTGATATATAATAAACTACAAACTACAAAATAGAACATTTAAAAATTCTTTGTTTAAATGAGTGATTAAAATATAAAACATTATATTATTTCTTTAACTTTTGGTTGATTATTTATATTGAATATTAAAATAAATGAAACTTCTTAAATTATAAATAATCGTATGCATATTTATTTTCCATATATTAACGATATTTAAAATAAGAAACATTTATTGTATATATTTTATTGTTAGCTATTACCACAGAAGAAATGTAATACAAAAAGTATTATTGTAAACATTCAATGATAATTATTGTGATTTTAGAGTTAGTCGTTAATAATAATTAATATATTTATAATTTATAGTTAATTTATTCTATAAATATATTCACTGGGTTTAATGAGCATGCTTTTTTCAAAGATTTAATAAAGTAAAAGTTATTACAAAATTTTATATTTTTAAATTAGAAGAAATTGTATAATCAACACAAGATATAAAAAAAGAACAATAGCTAGATGACAATAAAATCATAATATCAACAAATTTATAATGAAAATCAAATATACAAAAAGTTATATATAACAATTATATATATAATTTTAAATATAAAAATAAGTTTATAAATCAAAGATTATATGAGATTATATAAAAACAAATACTATTTTCAATTTTTCATATTCTCCCTATTAGATTTGTAAACCTAATAATCTTATATAATAAATGTCAAAATATCAAAATTGCTTGATAATACTGTGTTCAAACTAAGGAGACGGTGTACATAAAGTATGCTTATACAATGAAAACAAAAGAAAGATTAAGAATCGTTCAAACAAAATTTACTTATAGTAGCTATTATTTATAAATACCAAGAAATATTTAAAATATACATAAATAGAAATTAAAAGTTAACCAAATATTATTAAGCTAAGTTTACACGTATTACCCTTAAATTTACAAAAATTCCTATTTGTTAAGAAATAATAACTATAAAGAAAGTTAATAATCATTCCAATTACCAAAAAAATATATACCATCTCTAATTTTTCAAAAATAAATTTTAACATTGTTGAATTGTTATATTTAAAATTCTATACTCACAAACAAGCATTAAAAATTTGCGTCACATAACAGTTGGCAACAGCAATAGGAATCAAATGAGAATAATGAAAATTATACTAAATTTAATGTTAATCGTAGCGAGTCTGCTAAGCAACTGGTGTATCATAACTAGTTAGACGTGAGTGATAAGATTTCCCCTTCCGAATTCTGTATATGTCGCGACAACGAGTGAGAGCACGCGAAAACCTAAAATGGTCGAGTGAAACTCAAAAGTTATAAACGTATATTATTAAGGGCAATATACTTGTATATTTTAACTCATAATGTACAAGTTACTTAACCCCTTAAAATCATCAATTAAGCATCGAAGACTGATTTTTGTCATACTTCGAAAAATTTTCCTTACAATTTTATTAATTAATAGCTTATCTTTTAATTTTACATGAGTTTTAAATTAACATATAATATAACTAGAATAAATTTTTTTAATCTGATGGTGTATGGGAATATCAATCGGCAGATAATGAAAAATAAATATTATAATTATGAATTTTCAGTATTCAAGTAAACTGGAAATTAACTAATACACCAATTATATTATGTGGCTAATAAATTGGCTAATGCGATAAAATAGTTTTTATATATCATCTGTATAAACTATTATTTATTATCGAATTTAGAAAATTTCTATATATATATATTTCTCAATTAAAATTTATTAAAATCAGTTTGTAATAATTTATGAAAACTAAATTTAACTACTAAGTATTATACAGCTGAGCTTCAACTATTAATAAAATATGTATAAATATATTGTAATACCTATAGTACACGTATTATAATTTTAAAAACAATTCTCTAGACAATGTATTTTGTTGAAATATTTTGTTTTCTATTTCATAAACTTAAAAATTACACATGAATTTATTCACAAATTTATTTTTATACAAGTACTAATTGAATTTCACCAATTCATCTACTAAATCAAATAACTTGTTAAATGTGCTTTAAATATTTTTATTCAATATTTAAACTATAAATATAAACATATGGTATACTTGCAAATTTATTTGCTTTCATTTTAGTAAGTTATGTTTCTAACAACTATAAAAAATTAATAATATAAAACGCTTATTAAAATTTAAGAAAATAAATATTTTTTAAATCAAATTTATAAAGTTTGTATATAGCGCATGCGCATCACTTTTAATTTTTTTTATAAAAATTTGTTTATTGAAAATAAAGTGTGTTCTTTAAGTTTTTTTTTCAAACTCAAATTTAAAACAAAAAACTTAATGTTTTGTCTATCATATTTTAAAATTTTGTCCATATATAATTTAAAAAATAATCTTCATTTGAATGAGATTAATATAAAATAATTTTCATGCAATATACTGAATATCTGAAAATTTTTTTAATTAACTAATGCCAATAATAAATTATTAATAATAATTAATAGCTATTAATTATATTTTCTTTGCTCATCGTGAGTGAATATCACACGTCATAATCATACTAATTAATATATATTGAATAATAATTAAAAAAGTTTATTTGGTTTCAATAATATAATTATTAATATTGATAAATAATGTAATTATTAATAAATAATGTAAAAACAAAAAATTAAGATAAGATTAGCAAGGCAAAGAAAACGATAAAACATTAATTAATTAATACTACAGTTATACTTCACTTACAATTTCTGTGATAAGCTGCAGTTATGTGGTATAAATAAATGCAGTATAATTTAAAATAAACCTTTGAAACCCAGAAAGAAGTATTGTCTAAGATTATGAATTTACATTAATTCAGTTTCTAAAAATGATTTATATTTTAATTTTGTTATTTTATAATATTTTTATAAAATTTTTACAACATTTCTTGCTTTTAATATTATGATAATTTTTTTGTTTTAATTAATAAAATTAATTATAATATATATTTAAATTACAGTAAATATTTCTTAAAATAAATAATTTTAATATATTGTAATATATTTTTGTAAAGCACATTCTTTGATGTACACCCTTTTGTTTTTAATTTCACTATTTAAGATTTTTTTATATTCATTAGAAACCAGTCTACACAATGTACACTTTTTCTTAGTAGTTTTTGGCTTATTGACTAATCCTACGACTTTTTCTCACGAAACTCTCCGTGGTGATTTTTGTTATTCTTAATACACTTCAAGTAGAGCTAGCAATGTTTTACTAATTATTATTAAGGTTATAAAAATTAGTTATATTATACTTATTAATTTTGTAATTACGGTATCTCAATTCCATATGGCTGCAATACTAATTATTTTTTTATTAAATAGAAAAAACTTATCTTGTTCGGTGATACAATACGTATTTTTATTTTACATACAAATTTCATGTTTATTTACATTATAATTTACGTATTAGATAGTTTTTTTGTATAAAGTGATATATATATATATATAACTGTTATATACAGCATTATTTTTTATATAAGCGCCAGCTTTTTAATCAAAAAACAAAAAATAGGAGAAAAATAAGGCTATTAATATAATACAGGTACAAAATACATATATTAGTTTAATTAATATGACATTGGATATATTTTGTAGGGATATTTTACAATGTAAAATAACAATATATCAATAAAAAAAATTCAAAAATTATATTTATCAATTTTTTTTTGTATGTAAAATTTTTGCTAAATTTAATACATTAAATTATAATACAAAATTTTTTTTCAATTAAATTCTAAATTAAATGTACATTCTTTGATATATCAAGCTGTTACATAAATTCAGAAAATGTTATTAAGTTTTTTACGTGTTTTTGAATTATATTACAAATTTATAATTAATTTTTGAATGCCATAAAACATTAAGTCAGTCGGTAGATTATTTTAAATTTTTGATTAACGTGTATTATATATATATATGTGTGTGTGTGTATACATAATTAATATGTATTTTAGTTTTATTTAAAATAAAACTCGTAAATTTTATTATGATACAATAAATAATTTTTTATAATAAAGATAATAATCGTTATTTTGATTTTTTTCAGATAAGTTAAATTGGAGCATCTCAAATAAACTATAAATTAAAATATTATAAATTAAATGAACTTTTTTTTTGTTATCCATACTTTATTAAAATTTGATATTCAATATAATTATCAGAATTTTCTTGTGTTTATCTTTCATATATGTTTCCATACCTTGTATTAGAAAAAAAACATCACATGTTTTTAACAAGTATTTAAACAAAAGAAATACTTAAAAACATAATAATTTTACTAATTCTATAAGTATAACTTTTTTTGTAGAATATATATCTTCAATGAAACATTGCATAAATATGAAAGCACATGAATTCAGAGATTCTAAGAATTAGTCTTTTTTCACGCTTGGCTAATTTGTTGAATAATGCCTAAAGTTACTCATTTATGACCCAATCATGAATCAAACAAGCAAAGGTGTAAAAAGTGTACGTTCGAAACCGGGTGTCACCAATAGATTAACCATGAAACTGCAGTCTGTTGTGGGCTAAGGTCAGATCTAATACAATTAAGAATGATAAATAAATTAGAATTTCCTGAAATATATAATATCTTTATTTATTCCTCATCACCCACTACGTAAGCAAATGAGTAAAATAAACATTTCATTTATCGTGTAAAATATATAAAATCCATTTGAAACAAGTTTTATTACATTACTTTCATTTAAATAAAAGTTCCGCAGAAACTGATCTTTATTAGTAAATGTCTACGACAATAACTCTATAACACGTACAGCAAATAAAAAATGGTTTTGGAGATATAAAACAGTGATGTTACATCTGCGAATGTATAAATAATGTATGAATGTATATTTTAATTTGAAAATGTTTAACTTAAAACACTATAAAAAATTAAAGATTCGAACGTTCTTATTTATTGTCTTCGATCGATTGAATATCCTGCTAATATTTGTCGATATACATCTGTACATTAATTATGTAAAATACTGTTTTTTGAAAACATCCATTCTGCCCTAATAAGGATGTTAGTTTTCTAAATTTAACAGTTTTATTTTCACTACGTTTAGGTCTTGTAGGTTATAGGATTAAATAGTAATAAATACAAAATATTTGTCTTTTTTCGACAATTATAACTTAATGTGAATGTGTTTATATCTTGAAATCACATTTTAAATATAAAATATATCACGTAACTCAAAGTAATTTCAATTATTAACAATTTTTGTACTTCAATGTTAATCTGATTTCTATTTGTTTATTCCTAAAATATTAAATATATGACTAAATGAGTGTATAAATGTATATATTAAATATAGTACTTTCAAATATAAATAGACTTATTTTCTATAAATAATTCTAATAGGTAAAAGTTTAGGTACTGGAGATTCTAAAATTATCGATTCAAATTTTAAATTGCACTGCTTTACCTGTGTTTAGTTTAATACTTAATATATTTTATATATCACATATTTCATAATATTGAATATCTTCTGTTTTAACCTTTAATAAATATGCTACTTAATTTAGTTCTTCTTCTTGATAGATTTTTATTTATAAATTAAGTGATCCAAATAAGAGCAAGTTTATTTCAATTCTATTTTGAACGATTTGAGCGACTGTAAAGGTATTATCCTTTCTAATAAAAATTACATCGTCGATGCTATTTGAATATAACACGTTTTCTTTTTGTGGTTTTTATTTTTTCTTTCAAACTGTATTAGAATTCTACTCTGCCTTCAAAGTGTAACTATTATAACTTATCATTTTAACATAAACATTGTATTTAAATTTTTCTATTTCAATTTTTTTTTTAATTTTTTTCTGATTGCTTTTAAATAATCAAATATTATTCTTCATTCAACTAATTAAATTAACATCAAATCTTTGATAGTTTTTATTGTGAAAATCACATGCAAAATTCTAGTTTTTCATATTATCGTACAAATAATTCATTGGAGTCCATTCGAAAAGAATTGTAAATATGCTACTCAAAATTATTCAATTAAAATTATCTTTATATAAATTCATATTAAATCTATTAATATTTCACAGTTTAAGAATTTATATATTTTATTAATATATGCAATATTATTCATATTATAATAAGTTATTATTTTTTATTTTTATTATGTTTATATATTTATTATATTTATATTTATATTTACAATATTTTTAAGTTATTATCTTTGTTTAAACTTTTCATACTTTACATTTATGTAATATTATATTTTCTTGTCTGATATTTGTAATTTTTATTACTTTTATATTACGTCTCTCGACGTTGCCTTTCTGACAATTGCGTTTCTGAATTTTAATGTAGAAAAATTAACAGTTGAAATTAATATATTTGAAAACAAAAATATAAAAATCATAAAATCTTCAAAAATCATCAAAGATATACAGGTTGGAGTTTTACACTAAAATGATTTTCTATTTTTAAAAAAAAGTTCTTTTAAGAATGTATATACCTATTACAGTTCATTTTTTTATTTTTTGAATTTATTTATTTATTTTATGCATTACTATCTATTATTTTTTACTTATTTCCTTTTTTATAAAAAAACTATGTCTTGAAATATTTTAATTTTTCTTTTATGTATTGTTAATTTATTGATGTGAGCTTCATTTAATTTGTTAATGATAATTTAAGAAAACATTTATAATTAACTAAGCGATTAAATATAAATTTATTTCAAAACGCAGTGTGTAGTTAATTATAATATTAAGTTAAAATTCTTGAAAGGTTTATTTAAATGTGTTGGAGATTATATATTGTTATATAATATAAACAAAATAATTAAAATAATATAAAGATTATATACTAGAATATACATGTCAATGATTAGAGGAGATTAAAAAAAAAAGATCCATTATCGCTGTATGTAATCAACAAATTTAAGTGCTACAAACCTAAACTTGTTGATTGACAAATTTTATGTATATAAAATTATGCATATATATATATTACGAAGACTTATATATGACTACTTTAATGTTATTTATCTTATAGAATGTATAGTATTCCATACACCATTAAAAGGCATGTATTGTATAGAACACTTTTATCATTATCACATCTTAAAAAAGGACAAATCTTCAAATAAAAATCTTAAGTAAACATACTATTGACAATATACTTTTTATTACCATCGTACAGAAAATGTTGTAATTAAGTTTGTTAATGTTAATTTATATCAGTAATTCAATATTTGTTTTTTATTAAAAATTTAACGAAAATTCAAATAATAATAATGAAATTGTATCAAATGTTTAAAAAATAATATGAATTGTGTAATAACAGTTTTATTATTAATTAAGATATTTTAAAATCCTCTAATTTATTATTGAAAAAAATAAAATACAAAATTCGGATGACTAATAATTTGATGAAATATAATTTAAAATAAAAAGTAGGTACGATATTATACGTAAAATTAATTAACTGCAAAAAAAAATAATATTAAATTTCTAATATTCAATATATTGTATTATTTTTTACTTATATTTAATTTTTTTAGTAAATTTGTTACTTACAACTGCTAAATAAATTGTATAATTCAGAATTAAATCTCAATGAACAACATAAATTTTATGATTTTTACAGAGATGAAATTGAACTGAATATATACATAATCAATATAGTATGAATGAATTATATTTTAATTTTAATAATCGTTATTGAAATTTAAAAATATACAATTGAAAGTTCTATAAATTCATAAGAATTTATGTGTTCATATACTAACAATGAATATATATAATAATAAAATTTTTTATTACTATTTTAATGATAATTTTAATTTAATTCAGTTTTGCTTTTAAAAATTTTTTGATAAAAAAAATTTGTTTTTGAAAACTTATTATTTTTTTTTGGTTATTTATTATTTAAAAAAAATTTTAAATTATATAATGAGTATTTGCCTACCTTTGACGTTGGAAGAGAAGGGATGATCACTCAACGCATCTTGATATAATTAAATAATTATTGAATATTTTGAGGATAAATAAAGTAACAGATTTATTTTTTTATTCATACATTATTCAATATATGAATAAACCTTCATAAATTAAAAAAAATTATGTAAATTATGATATTTATATAAGCTACTGAATCACATTATGTTTATCCGGTTATGTTTATAATAAAAAAACAACAATAAAAAATTAAATAGAAATACAAAAAAAATCTTAGTAAAAAGACTATATTTTACTTATGTATATTATTACGACATAATTATTGTTATTTTTAAGTGTGTAGTGTATCCTGTTTGATATATAATGTAAATTATTGTATAAATGCTTAGTTAGTTGAGAGTCATATTCAGTTTTTAAAATTTCATACCACGGTGTGAATTAAAATTAAAAAACCATAATGAAGAATTTTCTTTGCATTATATGTATTTTTATTATTGCAGTAAGTATACAATAAAAGTACAAAAGAGCGTAAAAACTTTCCTATTAAATTTTTTTTTAATTATTGATTACAAAAAATATAGTTTTTGGATATTTCAAATTTTTTCAATTTCTATTGCTATATAATGTAAGTATTTTTTATATTATTCATAATTCAGTTACCATTTTTGTTACTTGTTATGTTAATCTTATATATTGCTTGCGAAGAATTAGTTTTTATATATAAATTCTTATATATAAATTTGCTAGTTCAAAAAGTCATAAATTGATACTAAAACTTTGATGAAATATTATATAGTTTTTATATAGATATTTTTATATACATATTTTATATAAATATTTTATATAGAAATATTATATAGATACATAAATGATATAAGTAATATATTATATAAGTTGAACGAATCATATATGATTATATATTAAATTGTTTGAATATATTATTAATCTAATTTTTATTGTTAATCTAATAAAAATATATAATTTTCATAATTTTCAGATATGCGTTCAATGCGAGCCACCTCCAGAGTTAAAAAAAATGTTTGATGAATGCAGAACAGAAGTCGGAATCGGTAATAATTTCTTTTATATAATTTAATTTTTTATTCAATGCATAATTTTACTACGTAGGATATAGTCACTCCCCCTATTACACAATGTGTATGCAAGGGTACATTGGCGTACGCATCGTCAAATAAAAACAAAATTTTTGTAATTCCTTTCTTTTTATATATTTTTATAGAAAATCCCAAAGGACCTATGAATTACGATGATCCGAAAGAAAAATGCTTTCATGCTTGTTTAATGAATAAAAAGGAAACTGTAAACCATAAATCATTTTAAAAATAAAGTATTAGTTTTTATCTGAAAAATAAACATTTTTTCTAAATATTATTAATATTTGCAGATAGTGGATGGTAAAATTGTACCCGAAAAAGTAGTGGAACAATTGATGAAATATATGCCTAATATAAAAAATTTAAAAGAAAATGTAGTTGAATGTTCTAATTTAGGTAAATTAATTTAATTTATTAATAAAAATATTTATACATATAATTTTTTATTTAAAAGAAATTAATTATACATTTAAAATTACTCTTTTAAATTTTATAAATTAAATTAAATTGCTAAACATTTTTTAAATAATAATTTTGAATTATATTCGATATATAAATTTTTAACTGCAGCTCTAAAAAATATTTAGTTTACTTTTTTTTCAAAAACGAAGTTTTTTGGATAATTTTAATAATATTTTTCAAATATATTCGATATAATAATTCGATATAATTTTGATCAATATATTCGATATGAAAAATTGTATAAAATTAAAGCAATATATATTTTATTAAAATATAGATGTCCAAATAAACATTCTATGAATCTCAAAAAGAAAAATATAAGAATGTATAATTAGTATTATAGTAACTTTTTAATAACAAAATAATTTGTACTTATTTTAAATAATGTAATATTTGATTATTTATTATTATTCTTATAAAAGATATTATGAAAATTTAACGTTTTTTTATTACTATATCATTTTGCTAATACAGGTAATCAACAAACTGGTGAATGTGAGATAGCAGGAGCTATGCATAAATGTATGATGGAAAAAATACATTAAATTAACTTTTACAGACAAAATATATCGTATAATGTTATATAATTACATTAAATAAATAAAACTAGTTAAAAATTTTTATAAACTTTTTCATTTAATCAAATCAAACTATAATCATAAAATCAATTATAATTTATTGTTAAAAATTAATATTATGTATTAATGTATCATGTATTATATGTATTATGCATAAATTATTTGACGTTACATGTTTGCATGGTATAGATATTAAGGACTAAAAACTTACAAAATTACTAAAAAATATTTGAATCTAGTGAAAACTATTATTAATAAAGATTATATAATGGATAAGTATAAAAGTGTTTTGATAGTTTGATACTGGACAACTTAATCAAATTATTCTGCAAATAGTTATATATTTTGAATAACTAATCAGTATGTATCTTTATGAAGAAATGTATTCATTAATAATTTTTAAATTACATTAAAATAAATTATGAGCAGAATATCTACATGTATGCATAAATCAAATAAAAGTTTATAATATGCTTACATAGATACTACACGAGACAAGAGAATCCTTCGATATAAACAAAAAATTAATTTTTTTTCTTAAGAAAGTTTTTTATAGTAATAGGAAAATTATCATATCTAAGTTAAAATATTAACTTAATATTATTAATATATATTTTTAATAAAATTAGTATTCATAATAATATTTAATAATTAGTTCGATTGAATTGAATTATAATGAAACATTTAGACAAATTTTTCTTAAAACTACATCTTCAAAATTAGTGTAATACATCTTTAGACATTTATTAACTCATTATTCTAAAATTTTGCATACTTTTATAAATAATAAATCTATTACTGAAAATTCAATTTTTATATTTAATTAATATTTTTCAGTTTATTAAAAAATTATCATTTTTATATTGAAAACCTAATTTGAATATAAGGAAATACCATTTTCTTCAACATTATTTTAATTAAGTTAACGTCATTTGTTTGAGAGTGTACATTTTCAAATACTAATTTACATTACAAAAAATTTTTTCGAAGATATATATTACTTAACTAACGACTGTCTAAACGTTAACTAGTTATGATATTAATATTTACCCTTATTTAGCTTAAATACCAAATAATAAGTTAAATAAATAAAAAAAATGTAATTAAATGTAATATTATATAAAAAATAATTAAAAAGAAAGTCTTATCTAATTGTAAGGAGTATACTTTAATCTTCAATTTCACAGTTTCACATTGCTTTTATTATAGTTTTAGTATATTAAAGTTCATTTTACTACAATGAATAATGCAAATATTAATGATAATAATGATAACGATGATATGAGAATGAGAGGATTTAATAAAGTTGTTGGCGATAGAAAGGACCCGGCCGCTGATAACATAGAACGGCTGGGCTGAGCTAACGTTGTGAACCTCCGTAAAGCGAAGAACGACCAGTTTAGCCGAAGTAGATACGCGAAAAGTATAATCTGTCGCAATTAAGATTACTTTGAAAAAAACGAAAGCTTTGAAACACGGCAAATTAAAATAACAACAACACATAAAGTTGAGTGACGGAGGTATACAATTAACGCAATATTTCAAAAGTTTGCACCACATCAAAAAGCCCGAAGCGCACCGGACGTTTTATTCGCGGATTTTAAATCATAAGACATGCGAAGATAGGTAAGTAAACAAAATATTGTAAAGGAAAAAAGGGACAAAAAAAGGCATATAAGCTGACGTGACGAGCACCGAACAAATTTGCCTTTTCCCGACCCACGTGGAACAAGCAAGACTTATTTGCATTCCTCTCTTTTCCTGCAACCTTTAATTTTGTGAGTGCTTCAAGTAAAGTAAAAATAATAATTACTTACTAGTTTCTTTATTATAACCCTGTCTCCTATCCCTCACTACTATTCGTGAATTACAAAATTATTTATAGTTTTGTACTTTAATTTATATGAAATCGAATGAAGAGAGTTGTTAGGATTAGGTGATGGTCTGCGACAAGCACGGAGTCAAATAGTGAAGAAAAGCTTTTAAGTAAGAATTAAAAAATAAAAGAAAAAAGTAAAAAAGAAAAAACTGTTAGATTGAGTATATAAGAAAATAAAGATACCGATTGAAAGTACGTGACAAAATAAAGAAAAATGTGTAAAATTATCTAGAAAAAATTTAATTTAATTTAGAGACGAAAAATTAACAAATAAAAAAAAATATTAAAAAAAGAGAGAGCATTCAAAGGAAAAGGTGGACGTCACTTCAAATAGAGAAAATACTAAGATTAGTATAAAAACTTGAAATTAATCCAAGAAGGGATGAAGAAATAATGTTAAGACAAAAAAGAAATTTTAGATAAACGAGAAAACAGGAAGATAAGAGAAGATAAGAAATTGAGAAAAACGGAAGACGTATAGTGAATTTAGGTATAAAGGAAAAGTTGTTGATTGAAGGATCTACGAAGAGAAAGAAAGAAGCTGATGAGAGAATTAAAAGGTAGAAAATAAAATAAAAAATGAATATAAAAATGAAGAGGTCTGCAAAAGAAAGTGAGAAATGAAGCGAATGAAACATAAGATGAAGGGGGTAAAGAAAAATCATGGAGAGAAATAATGTAATAGTAAAGAGGTAAGATATAAAGAAAAAAGTAGATAGATATTGGACAGAAGTAAAAGATAAATATAGCTATAATCCTAAGAGGTAATATATATATATATGGGAATGAGAAAGAGAGAGTATGAATATATGGATGAGTGCGTATGTTATATGTGTATGCATAATGATAAATGACGAACGGCGTTATATTCATATTGATGTCTTTCCTTTAAGGACGTGAGAGGCATGTTCCATCTAAGAAAGGCCTCCCTTAGATACATTGGTATTAATTAGTATATACAATAACATAAAGTTGATAGAGACATAGTTAATTAAAAGAGATATCAGTTATTATAATACTTAGTTGTATAATTATATTATTATTTATTTAAATATATTATTAATCTATATTTATCTAGTATTATCCTTAATCATTTCACATGTTCCTACATGTATATATATATATATATATATATATAATATATATTATATTGCAGCTATTATAGCTATACTGTGTACGAAGTTGGCTTCTATAAAACCTGTAAAGCGCAGTCGCACGCATATCAGTCTTAAAATTTTATAGATATATACATTTTTTTCGTTTTTTGGTAATAACGATAATTTTATTAAATTCGCTTGTGCTCCTATATCTATCATTAAATCGATTCTCTGCCTTATAATATCATCGGATTCAATGCAAATAGCTAAAATCTCTTTCCAAAATCCTTTTGTGTATACTTGAAGATATTCTCCTTCTCCTCCATCGTTCCAGCGTTGTTTGCGATAAAGTTTGGCAAACTATTGCCTTCACTCAAGACATAATTACTTGTACCTGAGCATACTATTCATTTTACTACATTTCGTGCATTTTTTTAGTTAATAGGATGGTTTTCATGATCTGATCTTTTGCAATAATTGTATTCTAAAGTATCACGTTTTTTTGTACTTTTAATAAAAATTTCTTCTCCGTATTGTCTTGTATAACGTGGATCTACGTCATGCAGAATTATGTTGAAAAGGAGTTAGAGATTAAAGATCCGTAGCTGACCCTGAAAACTCGGTTGAAGAAGTAGGAAAACTTGATACCTAACAACTAGGGAGAAAATTTAAGCGTAAATATCTTAGAGAAGAGTTCCTGATGCCATACTCTGTCAAAGGCTTCCTTCGTATCAAGGAGAGCTAGAGTAGTATGGAACTGCTAATTAAATTTATCAGAGAAGTACTCTGCGGCACGCAGGATCTAGTGGGTAGATCTGTAACGGGACGAAAGTCTAGTTGGAAAGAAGGCAGAATGTTGTTCTCGGAGAAGAAATTAGAAATGTGTTGTGGAATATTAAACCTTTACGAAGGAGGATTTAAAAAAAAAACCATTATAAATTCCATCGAGTTCTGTGAACTTTTGGGAGGAGAGATTTTAGATGATTTTTATAATTTTCAGAGGGGATATAAAGGAGATATCACCAAGATGGGATAGAGAATAGAAAAACTGCTTATTGGTTTCACTGAGGAACAGATTTAAAGAGGAGTTATTGCAAGTTACTGGTGGAGAGAGGTAGTCAGCACGATAGCGCTCTCCTCGTCAGTAATCCAAGAGGGTTTTCGAGTATCAGAGGAAAGGGAAAGGACTTGCGGTTCCGGAGGAAACACGTTACAGATACTTCTAGAGTAAAAGGCAGTAAGCGCTTTCTTGAGAAAAATTGTAATTTATTTATAGCAGAGCTAAGAAAGGAAATAGAAAAATCGAAATCTCAGTCATTGTTTTCGGATACTATTTTTTCTTTTATAAGAGGGATAATGGAATAGAAAAGATCAGTATATTTGTTAGAGGGGAGGAAGCTATTTAGAAGCTACAGAGATGGCTGCTCGAATAAATAAGGTGAAGTTTTGAATCGCGAGGTAAATCTTCTTGCAGAAGGGGAAGAAGGAGCAGTTCGGACACTTTATCTAGGATATATTTTTGGTGAAACCAGTTTAGACACAGGGTAATCTCTGGTTGAGCTCATATGCGGTCTGAAACAGTTCAGGTAGATGATCAGAAGATAATGCATTTATTAGATAATGCTTGAGACTTAGAATTAAAAGAAATACCTAAAGTGAGGAAAAGATCAAGCGTATTTAAGCAGTGTTGGGAGAAGGGGAAGAAGACAATGTGGGAAGGAGGGCTTCGATAGGCAGATTTTGGGCATTTCTAGGTTAATTAATGATTTTCCTTTAAACGTATATACTGGCTGGGCCTAGAATTTTTTCCTTTAGCCTTAAACTTGACAGTAGCATGAGGGCTAGAGCAGAAAGCGCATAACTATGGGTAAAGATAGTAATTTACCATATGATTATATTTTAAGCAGCATTTACACTGTAGGACGACCTTAGACTTTTTCTTAGGCTCAACTACCATATTTAGAGTGTCTAACTTTTTAAGGGTGAAAATAACATAGGCTCGGGAATTAAGAGTTCACAATTAACGGTGACAAGCAGCCATAACTTCTTGCCTTTACTCATACAATGGACCCTTTTGGCATTCTTCAGTAAGGTTTACATAGATACAACGAATAAGAATCGACAAGTTCTTATCCTCTTCGAGCTAGTAAGAGGTGTAACTTATCCACTTTTTTTATTCACGATAGATATGAGAGCCCTAAAATCCTTAACCGTATGAGGATAAAGATTCACGAATTTATTTAAGGAGATAGCATGTCTGAATAACACGTTTTTAGCTGAAATATCGGATTTGATGAGGGACCTAGCTGGCTTGGTTTGAAGAATTACAGGGAAAAGTCTCTTTTATTTAAGACTAAGTTGAAGGGAACAGTTTTGATCAAGTTTAATGAGTGGTTAAAATATTTTTTAAAAATGCAATAATGGACATGTTGTCTGGTAAGTGATCGACTGAAGGGATCAAATTATGTGTGGAAAAGCGACGGGAACGCCTCTTAACTTTTCTGGAGACAAGAGTATAATCATCGTGAACTTAATTGAGCACCCCTTAAAACAAAACGATAACAACCGCTTCCTATCTTTATTCTCTGCTTTTGTAATATAATATATCCTTTAAATTTGTTGATTCTTATCGTATCAATTTTTTCTCGCAATTCAATATTAGTTTCTAAATAATAAAAATTTTCTTTCTAATACTGCATTAAAAATTATTGTATTTTGCATAAAATAAATAACTAAAGTTAACTATTTTTATCTTTACCAATAGTATCATCAATGATTCATTAATATCATAAAATCCCTACCTACTTTGTCAAATAATTCACGCTTTGTGGAAAAAAATTTCCTTTAATACAGCTTATCAATGATGACGTATCTCTGTAGTAAAGCTTATCGTTTATTTACAAATAATATCATTATTATTACATTTTTAGTGGGTAAACTACGTTTTTAATAAAAATCGTTTGTTCTCGGTGTTGAAATCTAGTCTTTTTTCGTAAAAAATGTAGAGCAGGACTTCTGCACTCATTAGTTACATGTTCCGTTGTATAACTTAGATCTACACTCAAAGTTAAATCCCTACTCTTATCCAGACACTGCACGCAATCCATTAAGTTATACCAACTTTCTTGATGCTATAAAATTAAAATTTTAAAATTATTATTTTGGTAAATATTAACTAAATTTCTTTTTTAAAAGGAAATTTTTCGAAATTAAGTAGTAATGCCAGAAGTGCCATCTTATGGCATTAACTCAATTATTTTTTAATTATCAGCGTATCAATAAATCAACTTAACATATTGATCGAGTTGGCGCGTTAATAAACTATCAAAAACGGCGAGACAATCGTTTTGATCATGCGCATCGATAAAATCACCTAACTCACTGTTATAATGACCATTTTAGAAAAAGCACTTTTTTTCTACTTTCTCATAAAATTTTGTTCTTTTAGTAATCTAAATTATAATTCTTTTAACATTATCATAGCATCAGTAATCTTGGATTATTATCAGTATATTCAACCAGTGAATTAGTTATTCACTGATGCAAACTCGTCATACGAAACTTACAAAGTAGTGGATTTGCAACTCACTAACTGTATAAGAACTCTCAGACGGAAGGAATAAGTGGATTTACGATCCACAAAATCTCATCTAGTCAGTGGATCATCAATCCACTGACTACAATCATCATTATATTATAAAGACATCAAATATAAAACTCACTATTTGACCACACTCTAATACTATAATATCAGTGAATTTACAACCCACTGATTTTGAATAATTAGTACATTAAATTATTTGTGTACTAAACATTTCATCAATATGTATTATTATCATCATAGTGTAATTAATCAGAGTAAAATAGTGTATAAATGCATAAATCATCACAGAGTATATAATATATATATATATATATATATACATATAAATAATATTAAGTGAACATTTCATAGTGTATATATATATATATATATAAAATAATATGAGTGAACGTATCATATTTGTTATAATATCATGATAAGTTAATTAAAATCTTATTTTGCACTTAAATAAATATTGCTTGATAATAATTGAATTTCATTATAACCATTTGCTATCAATATTAATAATTCAATATTTTACAAAAATATATTAAAAAATTTGCAAGAGATTGAAATTACATCATAGGAAGTTTATTTTTAAGCAATAACTTACTTTGTCAATATAATAACTAATCTTTTAGTCGTCTAAAATTATACTTTGTTTCCGAATATTATTATTTCATAAAAATAATAGATACGTTTTTCATCATTTTCGATATTATATTTAAATTTTCTTCTCAAAGTTGTTTTAGCTCTTTGACGATTGAATACAGATTTCGTTTAATATATCAAAGACTAAATATCAATTAGTAAGTACTGCAGTTTTGAATAATACCAAATAGCTCCTTCCTCTTTTAATATTAAGCTTATCAGTATTCTTGTCACATTTTTATATAACTGGACTGGATCTAATCTGACCCTGTGTAAATCGAATCTTATGGCAAGCATAAGCCGGTCCGGAAAAGGGTTGAAAGATAGTGGAAGTAAGAGGCGTGAATATAGAATGAAGAAAATTATAGACAATTCAGTACGAAATCCTAGGGGGACTACGGTACACGTGAGAACGTTGAGTTTAGCGCATGGCCCGTAGAAGTTGTTCTTAGTTTCCTATGAAGAATCACTCTACTATTAATATTTTTCATTTAACGTTTGATCTGTCACTCATACAGTATGGTTGTTCCCGAAGGGAAGTATTCAGGAGACTGGGATCTCCCTTTTTCTTTTATGATATCACTACCAGTGCGTAGTGGATACATTCGCACCAGTGAGGGTGAACTTGTAGTACAATCCTCTCCACTTTCGTCATTGGTAGGGCGGGAATGGAAAACTGTTTAAATGCGGTCGGATGTTGCTGTGCACTGGACACATTATCTGATGCAGTAAACGGAGTGCTCAGCAACGCACACAACGGGACTTTACTAACTGTTGTACACCGGTCAATCCGTTATATCAGCGAATGACAAATTTCTATATTAAGATTTAAAAATTTTTTAATTTACTATTTTTTCTTTGCTTTGAATCAACAACATATTTTTCAATTTAATTGGTTTTACCATCGTATTTAAAAAATTACTGCAATATTCCATGAATCATCGTTATCTTTGCTTACATTCTACTTCTGAAACTGTTATTAACATATTTATTGTGCCAAATAATTCTTTTAATTCATTTTATAGATTACTCATAATACAACTTACATATTCATTTTTGCATACGAATAACTTTAAAGCATTCGATGAAAAGAAAGCCAATTCTTTGAACATAACTAATTGTGTGCCGTCCGTCGGGGATAGGCTGACACACATTCAGTAAAACATCATCGCACGCGCGTAATTGTTTATAGTTTTTAGAACTAATTACACTTGAACGGCCTTTGAGTTTTCGGTGAAGTCTCAATCGGCCGTTGAGATTTTCCGGATATTCGATAACATAATAAAACGTCGGAAAGTATAAATGTATGGAAAATACTCTCGACAGCAACAGAACATCATGTCACGCACTGAACCAAACACCAAAGCGTCCGAACATGGAAACTCATTGAAGGGCGTATGTCCGTGTTGTAGCCTTATCACACCTCCATGAGCAAAGCCTATCGCCTCGAGAGCGAAGGATACCAGCCTCGCGCCAAGCCACGATACGATGCCACTAATATATATCATAAATCCCGCGTCTTTTTATTAACATCATATCCCACCACATCCTGGGCAGAGGCTCCCGGAGGAGCCGCCCTTGTCACAACACTTTTTGACACTATCCATCCAGGTTATTGTCTACAAAATCTATAATAAATTTTTAATGAATAAAACAAGGTTTAGTTAAGTAAAATATTTATATAATTTTAATAATATTGTAAGTACGGTTATAAAATCAATCTATGTACTTCGACAATAGATGGCGTTTTTCGTAAAACGTTTTCTTTTTTCTCGCGTGAGAGGCTAAAGTGCAAGTGTTTTTACAGTGTCGAATTTTTTTCACTGGCAGCACCACTTTCCTTAAAGTAAAACAATCTGAGCGAAGATGAAAAATAATTGTTTATTAACGGCTTAGAAATTTAGAAATAAAAGTAAAATCTCTTGAATTTTTTCTGAAAAACGCATGCCACAAATTTTTTTATATAACCCAGTAAAACACAATTATCAAAGTGCTGTAATGAAAACAGAAAAAATTAAAAAGAAAGAAAAAAATTTTTTTTTAATACTGCCTTTTTTTAGTATGCCTACCAAATTTCATATTTCAATTTCAAAGCGTTATAAAATGAATATCTATCAAAATAATTTTATTTTATTTATAACTTACAATCTAGAACTAAGCTAAGACTGACTCATTTCCTGTAACAACGTAAAATAATTCTCATTATTTATCTCATATTGGTGTTTGATATGTTTCCTCAAATAAAATTATATTTGAGAAACTATCTTCATGCCATACAATAATACAAACTTAACTTAAATAAGTACCTAGTTAAATTTGTATTTTTCAAATTATGTTTAACTGTGGTTGAAAATTTATAAAAATTATTTTCTAGAAATGTATTTTTATCGGTTAAAAAAATGAAGGTTTTGCATTCACCAAATAAAATTTTTTCATATTGTGTAGCTGAATTTTTTTTATTTTTTTTTTTATAAAAATGTAGTTAGAATTTCTTTTTATGAACTTAAAACGAATACATATTGTGTAGATATTATTCCCTTATTCGAAGTTATCTCGTATAACTGTTTATAAAGATTAAACATTTTTAAAATTTATGTTTTTTATCGAATTTTTAATCTACAAGTTATAATAACTTTTTTTATGAATCAGCCATGTATGATGTTACTTTCAAGTTCATTCTTCTACACTTTTGAATTATAAATTAAGTAATAATAGTTTTAAAAAATTAAAAATAATAATTCGATGACAATCCTTAAAGCAAAGCATAAATATCTTAACTGTAGTATTTCTTACTATAATATATCATAAATTTGACAACTTATATGAATGTTATTTTGTGTTTATAGTATCAAAGATATTACAAAATGGATATATTGTGTAAGAAATAAATTAATAATTGCAAAGATTTTTCAGATTATTATTATTCAGAAGTTTGATTTTAAAATATCATCCAGTCAAATTCATATTTTGAAATTTAATTGTGAAATTATTGACATGCATAGAAATTATTATAATTAATTATCAATGACGTGGTAATCATTAATTTATAACATGGTTTTTATCAAACATTTTTCATACAAAATCGTTGACAGAAAATCATCTCTTTTAATTAATAATTATTTAAATTTATTATTATAATACAAAGTGCATAAAAAAGTCAATTTTTAAATAAAAAATGCTTATTTATAGTAATATATATGTATACTTTATATATTCCCAGGTTTAGTTACAGGTTTAAGTGGTTTCACAAATATCTATATTTATCTGTACTTTGTAAGCTTCACAAGTTTATTTTCGAGTGCAGGGTGCCAAAGTAGAAATACAAAAACAAGATATATATTAATCGCTCTTTGGAGTTATCAACTTTACATTTACATTTCATCAGAATTTATATTTTCATAGGTGGTTATCAATAATTTATTACTATTGTATTGAATGAATTGAATAACGATTTATACGAATTATAAATTTTGAAAAATTTGATAACCTAACTTGAATGAATCACAGCACTATGATAGCTGAAACTTCAGTTTCGATACATTAGCGTTTAGTTCAACATAAATTATTTTCGCGTATCAATTATTCTTCAAATAATTTTTAAATTCTTGTTCTAGAAGTTTATTATTTATTTAAACAACTATTAATTTCCAACATTATTTGGTAATTATAACTACGCTAATTTTTATATTATTCGTACCCATGTTAATTACGAATATTCGAGCTTTTTTATATTTAATATCAAAATTGTAACATAAATGTACTTTAACACAATCCCGAATTATAATATTACAATAGAGTTTGACACATCTTATGACCAATAATTTACATCTAATACCGAAGTTTACGAATCCTGACATTCGTGACATATTGAGTTACATTGTGATATTACAGCTGCAGTATCGATACTATTGAGAACAGATATTTTGATATTAGTAGTTGTAGGGCTACCTGACTAATGAATAGTGGTAAGTAATAGTACTACTCCGTTATCTTATATGTATATTATGAATGATATTTAGTAATTTATTTTATTTTTTCGCACTTTATTTTTCACATTTTTTTATTAGAATTTTCTTTGTATTTTTATAAATTACGAATTCTTTTAAAATTGAAGTAAAAGAAACTATCCAGATTAACTTTTAATATTAAGTATCTTATGAAAATAAAATATAAAGTATACACAACATAGGTATAAGGGAAATATGCTTTGTTACAGTAAGCGAGTAAAATAACAAATGAAAGTAATAAAAAAGAGAGGGGGAAGAGAACAAGTACGAGTGCTGTCATAAGATTGTGAAACTCTCTTTATATTATTTTATTTTAATACATTATATAGATATAATATTTGATTGATACATTCTCAATGTGTATGCTAAAATTTATAGGTGTTACGTTGTCAAAATTTCTTTGGTTTCAAATGAATAAACTGTACCGCGAAGTTCTAACCTTAATGTCTATACTGCATTATAACATTATCAATCATCTTTCAATATTATAAATTTAGCTATTTCGTTAATAATTTTTTTTCTGTTTAATAGAAGTATATTTACTAATTTAAATATAAAAAGGTTTTATAAGTAAAGAAACATTGCACCCGAGTTAATTTTCTACGTTTTAACAATATGTTTTAATGTATTTTTGCTTTTACTTTTGCATTTTTTTTACAGATAAAATCGTAATGAGTTACTGAAGAAAACAGGTATTTGAACGGAAGGACTTTCCTGCATGGACCGTTCTCAAAAGTGAGTTTTTATATTGTTTTTACTTTTTTTCTGTTTAATTAAAATTTTTGTCATGATCAAAAAGAAGAAAAATTTAAAGCAGAAAAGTATGTTTTACGTTGTTCTTTAACGGTTAAAAACGAAATATAATATTTGTCACGCCTTAGGCAGGTGTGGCCGGAAGTTGTTTTATTCGTTATCGTAAGGTATCACCGTTAATACCGTGACGAGCAACCATTGACCATACATCCTTTCGAAAACTATATCTTGTAGTGAAATGTTATTTGCGCAGTTCTTATTAATTTTAATATACCCGCAATGTAAATATCTAATTGTATAATGACTTATTCACCAATTAGCCCAAACGAGAGATATAAATGCAAAATCACTTGGACCAAACTACGCAGCTATATAGCTTGTGTATAAAAGTCTTAATACAAATTAAGCTTTAAATGACCTAAAATCTTCTATACTTGACTAATAAGGCTTACAATATCTGAAGAAAATATAATTTACACTTTTTTATGATTATGATTATTTACATTTTTATGTTTTCAATATTATGAACTCTTCACAAGAAAGTTTATTTATTTAACTTCTTTTACACTGAATCTTTCAAGTACTTTTTAATTTTTACACTAGTTATTACGTAGACCATAATTAAATAGTTTTATAGTTTGTAATTTATATATATATATAATTTTTTAAATGGCCATATGCCATGAAATTAATTTTTTTTCAATGGTTGGTTTTGAGTTTAATAAAATGTGTTTATTATAAATAAATAAAAAAAGTAAAAAATAAATACTTGGTATAAAATTATATAATTTTTAAAAATAAGATAAAATCTAATTATAAAAAATATATATCAATTAATTTTATTATTATTTATAAAAATTTAATATATAAAAGTTATCATAGCTAAAGTTATTATTTCGATTTCGAACAATGTATCATATTTTTAAACATAAAAATTATTTATGTTTAGTAATTATTTTCTTTTACACGAGTAATATAAATATTTATATTTATATATTCTGTTTTTAATTTAATTCTTCTTACTGATTATTAATATTGATTATATTTAATTTTATTAAAATACAAAAAAAATACTATGTATAAATCGGTATTTCTTTGGATATAAAATAATAAATATTTATGAAATAAGTACAGTTTGTGATTCTATAATATTTAAAAAATTATAATTTTATTTTTAAAAGAAAGTATAATAATCAAAACTTATATATTATTATGTCATTTTAGTATGAAAATATGAGATACCAGGTATTGTTACCAAATAAGGAAGTTTTTATTTTTTACAAATTTTTTAAAAGAACAATATATAAAATAACATGTTTAATATCTTCATGAATATATTATGTAACAATTGTAAACAGATTTAAACATAGTAATAATCTGATTATTTTGTTAGACTGACAAATTTTTTTAATTGTTTAACTGCAATTTTTTTGTTTATCTATATATAAATTAAATATGATTTATTAAAATAAAACTAATCTAGTTTTTAAACTTAACTGTATCTCGTTCTTTTGCATCTATTACAAAATAAAGAGGAAATACATTAGTAATTAATACATTAGAAATTAATTAACTTTTAAATATTATGAAATTAGTGGACATAAGTTAAGTATGTGAACGTTTGAATTTGATACACCAGACCGTTAAGATCTACTTAGCATTCATTTATATGTTAGTTTATAAATACACACATACCTTCTTTTAATTCAAATCTATTCATGATTTATAAGGAAACATTCGTTTGGCGTTTCTAATGTTTGAAAAAACTTTAATTTTTAAATTATTATTTTGTCTATATATTTTGTAAATATATAATTAAATTTTGTATATTGAATTTTAATAAAATTTTGATTAGTAACAAAATACAAATTTTTGAAAAATTATAGTTTAAATACAATTTTGTACAATTTTTTACGATTATTTTAGCTCAAACAAAATCTAATAGAAGACAGTAGAAATATGAAAAATATTATTAACATGAATTACAAGTTTTTGTTAATCTTTGTATAAAGGGAGTATCTTGTACTCAATCATAATTGTTAAAGAATGATTATATCGCTAAAATATTAAAAAGCATCAATAAACAAACCATTATTAAAAAAATAAATATTTAATATAAATAATAAATATCATTTTATTTATATAATTACATAGCTACAATACAATGAAACTATTTTGATAACCGAAATATTAAAGAATATAATAAACAAAAACAAAGGACTAAATGAAATAATCTAGACGATTAATAAAATCAGCAACAACCAGAAAAAGAAATATGCAAGTAGCAATATTGAGGTTACTTTATGATGTGTCTGAAACTTACGGAAAAAAAGAAAAAGTGAGCGAGCAAAATACGAATACCTATATTTGTATATACATTTGTTGCTTAAAATATACTAATAATCATAAAAAAAAGATATACCTGCAAAGAAAATTAATAAAACTACAAAAATAGCTATATTCCAACTATATAAACACGAACCTATCATTGTAAAAACTATGGGCTATAATAACTAAAACTAAAATTAAATTAAAAATTAAATTTATCATAAAAATTGTTACGATTAAAATTAGTTTCAAAATTTATTGAAGACCAATTTTTAAATAACTATAGTTAGCATTTTTTTATCCCGTATAACTTTTGGTGTAATAACGAATGGAGCTAATATGTTTAAATTGAAAAAAATTTTAAAAAGCAATAAACAATCAAAATAGAACATTTAACTTAAAAAAATTAATTTAGTATTTTATAGAGTCAGGTTCTGTATCGCAAAATCGGTTGATCATTATTAAAAGTAGTAAAATAGGTAGAACTGCTATTACATATTCCTTTTTGCCAGTTACAAAATCATTTTTTTGTGATCCTTTGTATAGATTGTTTACATTTATATTTAAATTTAGTTTCTAGAAAATAAAAATTTTTTTTAAAAAATTGTAATTTGTCAATTTTCTATTGAATTTGTCAGTTTTCAATGAATTCATGAATATTAACCATTGTAATCTATGTATCTTTAGAGATATTTTAAAGTTAAAAATACTCTAAATTTTAAATATATAGATACATATATACAAATTTCCTCTGCAGTTTGCAGAAAATCTCAATGCTATTTGAAAAAAAAATTAAAAGGAAATTGTGTATTATGTATAGATTATTATAAATAAAACTATTCTTTTATAATTATTAATGTTTAAATTTTAATTTTAATTTTTTTTCAATTATAAAAAACGTTTTTCAGTTGTAAATAATTATTTTTTAAATATGTTTAAAAATATATATAAATTATCTTAAAATAGCGCCATTTATCACGCCATGTTTCATTAAATCTCGAAATTATCAGGAAAATATTTGAATTCATAGTATATACGTAAATACTTATTTTTGTATTTTAAAAAAGGAATTTAAATTTATCAAGAGATTATGTAGATACAAACTGATTTTTTTATTTGAAAACTTTCTATTTCTTGAAATTTGAATACAAACATTTTAAATAAAAAAAATTTGTACCAAAACTTGTTAAATAAGTTAAATTCATGATTAGCTTGTTTATTTAAAATATCCAGCATTTTCTTTTAAACTGTTTATAAATTTATCTATTTTCACATACTATAATGAGTGTTAATTAAATTATTTTATAATAGGTGCAGTAGAAATAGTTTGATAATAGTATTTATAGATTTAAAATTTTTCTTAAATCTTACAACATGCACGTTTAAAATTCTATAAAATTTATTAATAATTATTCACATGCAATGAATAAGAAGTTAATTACATAAATTGAATCGAAAAATTCAATTAAATGGCTTTTCTTTATTTAAAAAAGGATAGATTCATAAAAATTAATTAGTTGTATTAAATATAGTATTAAGAGGTTGAGAACCAATGCACATACCTTAAAGTACAAAATAAAATTAAATAAATAATTTAGAAAATACAAATAATGAGTCATTTGAGGAACTCGTATAGCTAATCAATAATTGTGACATCTTATTCGATAATATATAATTAAGATTTAAAAATACAAACAATGTTGTACTGAAATCTTATTTAATCACGTCAGAATAAGAGATAATTATTGTTGTTGTTGTTGTTGTTGTTGTTGTTGTTGTTATTATTATTAGCCAAAAAATAAATAATGAAGAAATCTTACCGTGAAAAATTATTTTAGTGTAAGAATAAATAGTGTTTTTATATCAAGCGAATAACCCTTTATTTGAAAGTAGTACATGGAGTGTGCGCAGTCACTGTACTTCAATTCTTTTCTTCGATTAATGTAACAGGATAGAGGGGATAGAGGTATCCAACAACTTTTTCTATATCCATAGTACAATATAAAACGTTTGACGGTAGAGTTTAAAGCATGTCTTATACACTATACCATTATAACCTAGTATTTCTCCTACCTTCTAAATTTATATTTATATGTTTATTCTTTTGTCATTCTATTTGTTAAATAGAAATAACAATTACACGCCTATAAACGCGTGTATATATATATATATATATATTTATTTATTTTAAGGCGTAACTCTAATTTCATTAATATTAACTTATTATCTAATGAAATGCATATGAAAATTTTTTAAAAGTTTTTTATATGGGCTATAAAATTTGTGAAATTAATGATAGAAATTACAAAAAAAAAGAGTATAGAGTGTGGAAGTAATAAGAGAATAGTTAGTTTTGTGATGTGCACATAAAAATATATAGTTGGTTTCTCGTTAGTCGTGATTAATAGATGAGAAAAAAATCAAGATAAAAGTAGAGGTGAAATAGAATTATGGTCAGCATATGTGTACTTTGTAACTCTGTTTCTCTCTCTCTCTCTCTCTCTATGTATATATATATATAAATATATAATATATATATATATATATACATATGCATATACATATATAATAAAAATACAATTATTTAATAAGATATGAAAAAACTGATTTTACCAATGAGTAGAACCGATATGTCAAAAACGCTGAATGCTTATAGAATGTAAGTAGAGTACAAATATCTTCATAAATGTTGTATTCGTTTTATTTTTATAAAATTACATATAAAATTTTAATTAATTAATTTGCTTCTTCGGTACAAATGTATTTCACTAAATTATATTTTTTAATTCTTTTTTATAAACGAAACAGTTAATATCCTACAATGAGATTATTTATTTTCCTATGTACAATTACATAGTGAAGCCAATGTTTAATTGTAATTATTTTAAAAACTATTTATAAATACAAATTTTTTGAACTAAAAATATTTTAACCTATAACAAACAAAACCCGTATTTATTAGAAGCCGTAATTCAAGTAATGTATTATTATATTAAGTTTCATAAAAAAATATGCACATCATAAAAAATTATTAATAAATAAAATTATAGAATTAATTATAAATGATTCTCAAAGTTCTATTGAGTTATTAAAAGTTTCTAACAGTCTCACATTATAACACAAATAACAATTTAGATATTGATTTTTATATTAATTCAATGCCATGTTTATCAATCATTCAAAAAATTGTTAAAACAATTTTTTTTAATTAAATCTGCTTAGAAATTTGCTTAGTATTTCTTATTATTACAAATATTGTTATTAAATATTTAATAAATTAATTAAATATAATAATCATATATACATTTTTTATTTTCTTAGTTATAATATCTATAAACTACAATGTATTTAATAAAATTTAGTACATATACAAATATCATAAGAATCTTTATTAATTTCATTAAACTATTTAAAAAATAAAAATTATAATTTACTTTAAAGACTTTTATGCTATTTGAAGTAATAATATTCTTTATTATACTTATTTGACTTAATTTCGATACTGCAAGATTTATAATAAAAAAATAGTGAAATAAAATTATCTAATATATTTAGACACTAGGCCTATATATATTTTACAAAGAAATAACTTTTAAATGTAAACTTTTTTAAAAGTATGTTGTGAAAAGAAATTTTGTTCTTGTTAGTTTTAGTTCTTTTAAATCGGATCAAATTACATTAGACAAATCATATTTAATTGTAATGGATTTTTATTCGTAAATTTTTGTCATTTCGATGATTTTACTTAATTTTACGATACACCTATATCATAAATTAAATACAAATTCAAATCTTTAGAAGAACTATGTCTAGTAATACGATATCTAGTAATTATGTAATAAAATATTATAGTATATTATATAAATATGTTTAATAAAAATAAAAAACATTTATTTTAAAAAAATTTTATAAAAATTTAACGTTTTATTATATAAATATATGTTTATGAAAGTGAAGGTTAAAAAGTATTAAAAATATTAGACTATTATACAACTCAAAAGTACGGTATAAATATTATAAATTTTTAAATTACAAAACTATATATATATATACAATTAAATTAAATGTTATCGTTTTTGACGTAAAATACAACTTATAGAATTTTAAAAACTTATTCAAAAATAAAGCATTACCCATGTTTCGTTAATAAGAACTACTAGTATCAAAATGTGGTATTATCTATAATTATTTTTACTCTAAACTAAACATTAAAAAATTAAAATTAAATATTAAATTAATACTAAAACTTAAATTTTTATTTATGAAAGTTATTGTCGTGTATGTGAAATAATTAGGCGAATATGTAATTGGCGTAAAATGTTATTTATTTATAAGTAACAAATGTAGAAAACAAAGTGCAATATCTAGCGTATATGTTGCGAGCGCTGTTCCGACTCTCAGTTAGCTGGGCGTGCTTATTATACACACCAACCTTAAAGTGGTTGGAATTCACATCTTTGGTGACTGATTTGTTGACGTGCATTTCGTCATAGTAAACAACCAAAATTCCTGTTAGCGAAACGAGGGACGAGCGGTCATTTATGATGGGCATTCCCTATTCTAATGGTTGGTGTATTCGTAATTACATCTGGGCGATATGGCCTTTTGTTCGGATCGTGCGTAAACGCGTCAGATTAGTTTGCTTGGTCTTTCGCCCACACTGATGAATGCTAGAAAGTATAATATAAAATCGATCTTTAATCCGAAGCGACGAATTGATCGTAAACATCGGCGCGCGGTAAGCGATAATAATAATAATTATGTACTATGTACTTGCTAAACAACCGCTACATGATAAAACAATTTTAAACTCTGTATATGCAGTTTTCTCAAAACTGCATATTTTCAATTAAGTTTCTAAAATATTTTAATCATTTTTTATTAGATTTAATGTTGTATTTTACTTAAGTAATATAATTTTTGTAAAAATACAAGTGCACTTTATTGTTACAATAAACAATATTTTAGAAATATTTCGTGGTTATAAATTCAGAAAATCGTGTTTAAAATAAGGATTTTTTGTAGGTTAATATTTAATATTTAATAAAAAGAACTAATAAAAATAATAATTTTTGAGGAAGATTGATTTAAATAATTGATTTATGAAGCCTAATAATAGTATAGCATATACCGTTATATTCAAATCGAACAAAAATGATTAAATTCATGCTATACTCTGCAATCATTTCAGTAGTTTTTTTTATTTTTTATTATTTATATTTTATTATGAGGTTTTTAAAAAATTGTAAAAAGCGCTATAGTTTTGTGTTTATTACATTATTGTAAGTAATAGATTATAATCTTTTAAAATTAAAATTTTGTAAAAGTAAATGTCGACGCGTTAAAAATTATAGTTTTATAAAAAAAATCCGTTTATTATATTCAAAATTAAAGTTTTGAATTTTGTATACATTAAATAAAAATGTTTATAGAACACTGTATATTTATTTATAAAACATACAACGAAAATGTGTTTATTATAAATTATAAACAAACATACTAACGTCATAGGGAATTCGAAACTATTATATTTATTATTATTAGGGTGTATTTGACGCGAGTATGTAGACAAAGATTATTCATTATTATAAATGAAATTATTGTCGACATTTTAAACTTGAACGCCTTATTGTTCTTCCCCACCGAAATAACTAAGGGAGGCAATTCTCTCGTTGGTATACTCAGTATTTACACATTGTTCGCTTGCATGACACCTTGAAAATCCAAAATCAATTTGCTATTGCTTTGTATTCAGACTTCACACAATAATTATAATAATGTAATCAATATTATTGCCCAATACCTTTGTATTTCTTATAATATTTTATAACTCATTATTGCAACCACAGACTGCAGTTTGAACGTATTTATCAAAAATTTTAATCAAAATCTTAAGTTAAAATAATACATGATTTTATTCTGCAATGAAAAAGAGAAAACTGCATTGTTTTATTGTAATTTTTTTTTAATTTGATATTTTAGTAATTTTGAATTAAGTAAATATAAAATATATTAAAAATACTTACATCTTATATATTTCAAAGTTTTATTATAATTATTTGTCATCTTCGTAAGCATAAACATACGCTCCATAAATAATTATCTGATAAGATATAAAATATAGCTAAGTAATCTGATAAAAAACGATTATTTACAATAATATTTTATGTTATTTTAATAAGATTTTTTGTGAGTACATTTTTGAACATCAAGTTGTAATAATCCAGGCAATAAAATTGAACAACTGATACTATATGATCTAGTACTTATTAACAATTATGTATTTATTATATTTGTATAAATCTATGCTCTTTTTATTATTAAAAATTCTTTGGTCCTAATTTCTAAGACAATATTAAATATTATTTGTATGTCGGTAATTTGTTTTTATATTGTAATATAAAAATAAAAAGTTACAAGTTTTAGTTTAGGTACATTTTACATAATAGTAAGTGTTTTTTACATTTTTTTATCAACACTACATATATTGATGATTGTATTCAATATTTTTTAGACTCTGTTATTCATTTATGTAAATAGATAAACTATAATTCCAGTAACATGTTAAGAAGTTAAATGTGAGAAATAATAGTCTATTGGAATACAAGAAAATAAAAAGAAAAACTTAAAAATTTTAGAAATTATTTTTAAAGAATTGTTTTAATTTTAATATTTTATTTTTTTAATAAGGATTCTAAAATAGTCAGAAATTAGTCGTAATAAATTTAAAATATATTAAAATTAGTTCTAGTTTAGAATACGCTATAATTTGTAAATTGAAGAGAAAAAAATTTTTTTTTTCTTTTTTTTAATTTCTGTTATTATCCAAATATTATTTTACATTCCTTTTTTCTTATGGTCTTACTAAGTTTATGCGTAGTTTCGACGCATGCTCACGTTTATTGACTTTTATCAGAAGCAACTTTTGGTCACAAGTTTTAGATAACACTTCGCGGTCTTAACATGGGGTAAGTTTAAGTTTCGATTAATTTTTCTCTAAAAGAAAGTCAAAAATCTTCTAGATGAAAGATTAATTTTCATGTTGTATTTTAAAATTAATATTTTTAACAATATTGAAACAACATTGATTATTTTAAATACCTAGTAACTTTAACACAGATGGAATATTATTATTTTTAATACAAAAATTATGTAAAAAATTTAAATATATAACTAAGGTATAAAGAATCTGCTTTGATTACATATTCAAATCTCTTTTTATAAAAATTGAGATTAGGCAATAATTAACGAATTGATAAAAATACTAATATTTTTAAAAATTAAGATAAACTTATTTTTTATTTTCATTGAGCATTGCATAAAATTTTGAAAATAATTTTTTTGTTGAATTTTCATTCAATTTTCTTATAAATACAATTATAACTTTTTGTATAAAAAGCATTGCTTATTTGTATAGTACTCAGGATATTACAGTTATCTGGAATGTATAATATATAGGCGAGGAACAAAAAATTAAGACACGATGTATTAAAAAGTGAATTTATTTGAGCAGAAGTTTCTCTAATGCAAGTGGTGTATTATATATATTGTAAAACCGACCGCAATATTGTCCAAAAGGACCGCAGAAAATTATTCTACGATTTTTTTATTAACTCGCCATCTTATTCTTCCAATCTGTGATACGTAGATTGCTCATCCACGGGTAGAGAAAGTTTTCTGTATTCCTGGCAATAACAGTTACTTTTTAAATAATCATAATTTACAAATTATAACGAAATATTAAAATAAACGTTTGAATACATAAAAATTTTAGTCAAATTATTTGAGATTAGAATAACGACTAGATTTTTACGAATATAGATTTAAATTTTTTTTAACGAATTATTAAGATAATTTGAAAAGTATAATTACATGAAAATTATTAATTTTTAATTTAATTTAATTTTAATATTTTTTGATACTTAATGTAGATCACTATACACCAAGAATTATACTTCAAACGTATAATAAAGTTAATATAAAAAAATAATTTTAAATAATATTTATTTAATAATTTATTAGACAGCAATTAAAATATAGATTTGCCTTCTTTCAAGATATAATTGTTATTATTTTGACATATTCTATTCTTATACTAAAAAAAAATTAAATTTTAATTTTGAAAATCATGTTTCATTTTAGTAAAAAGATCGAACATATTGGCAGAATGACAGCTATGACACAAGAAGAGATAACAGCTGGTGCACGAACAATCGCTCAGGGTTTAGAAGCGTTGCGCGTAGAGCACACTGGTCTGTTGAATGGTTTACAGTCACAAGACGCACCAACTGCTCGTGACAAGGCCAGTCTTATTTCCAAAAATATTGAAATGATTGAACTGGGAATGGGCGAAGCTCAGGTCATGTTAGCATTAGCAAGTCATTTGCAAATGATTGAAGCTGAAAAGCAAAAACTCAGGACGCAGGTGAGACGATTGTGTCAAGAAAACGCTTGGCTCCGAGACGAGCTTGCTGGAACTCAACAAAAATTGCAGGCTAGCGAGCAAGCGGTAATTTTTGTTTCTATTTAACATTTTACTTTTTTTCGTTTATCCATAACTATATTTTATTAATTTTTTAACTTATTAAAATATAATCATTTATAAAATTCTTATTTTAGTTATTATTTATAACCAAAAAATTCGGACCTTAGCTTTGCATTTTTTTATTCATAAATTATTTACAAAATCAATTAGTAAAATATGTTATTAATATTATACTCTAGTTTTCTTTAACTTCAAAATAAATTATATATCGTACATGCTATATAAGTTTCAAAAGAATAGGTAGTAATATTTTAAAATAAGATTAGTGGAAATATTTTAAGCAATGAGAAGAAAGCAATTTATGTTGAGAATGATGGAGGAAAGATGAAATAAGAAGTAGAGTGAAGAAGAATAAACAGAAGAAGTGAAAGAGCGATATACTAAAGATAATAAAAACTTGAAATTAAAAAATCACAAATAAAATGTGGAAGAACGAAAAAACAGGAGCAAAAGTCAAATAGTAAAATTTATTAGCAAATTTATAAAGGATGAAAAAATCCAAAAGCATGAAGAAATGGATACTAACAATAATTGAAAAAAGGAAATAAGGGATACACAACATTGTAGAAAATTCTTACAGGATACAAAATATATGCATAAATTATAAAAAATAGGATATAAATAGAACATATAGAAGAAGATAAGAAATTTAATGATATACAATTCAACTTTTTAAAAAAAAAATATACAAAGAAGACGACATAAATAGATACTAAAGTGGGCAATGAGATTATTCGGGAAATGAAACGAGAAAGAAAAGTTTGCAAGGGTATCTATTAAGTATAACGTATTTTAATATAGTAATGATCAATTTATAGGAATTAAAAAATTTCAGAAGTTCAATAATAAAAATAGAAGAAAATAATGTCATTAACATATGTAGATAATATTATAATACTGAAAAAGATTTGGCAAATTAAACAAATTATTAAGATATTTGAATTTTTTAAATAGTTTAGTGATAAATATAAAAAAGGAAGGTAACCTTTTCAATCAGAGAAATAAACAAAGAAAAATAAAGGGGAGGTAGGAGTAATAGTAGAAGCATAAGTAAATAAAAAGAAGTTGATTGAAGGATCTGAAAAGAAGATGAAAAATGGTGACAAAAGTATAAAAAGCTATAAGGAAAAAATTAAAAAAGAATACAGAAATAAAGAGGACTATAAAAAAAAGTAAAAAAGAGTGAATGAAGAACAAAATGAAAAAGGTGAAAAACAGGTGTTTGATGAGTAAGAATGAAATTAGATAGAGGAAAAAAAAGAGAAGTCAAATAGATATTGGAGAAGTGTAAAAGACAAAAGATATTACTTATAAAAATGTATGAAGGATTAACCGAAAATATATTACAATTACAAGATGAAATTTGAATTGAAAAAGTTAAAAAATAGATAAAGTATAAAAGAAATATTTAACAAATGAACCCGTAAGTTAAATAAGAATACGTCATATTACATTGGGATGTTAAAAATAAAGATAAAAGGAAAGATATAAAAATAGCAAAGAGATTTTTTTCAATAATGAGGTTCGAAAAAAGTAATGAATAGCCAAAATGCAGGAATTCTTAAAGCATGTGATAGAAGAATAAAAACTTATACGTATAAAAATAAATATAAAAGTAATAGAATTACGCAGAAAAATAAGAGAGAAAAAGGAAATGGAACAAAAAGAAATCTATTTCTGGAAAAATATTGAATGGCCAAATTATTACTTAAAGGGAAAATGTGAGATCGCAGAAATAATTTAGCAAAAAAAAAGTAATAAAATTAGATTAATAACAGCAATATTGAATAAGTAATTCAGAAAAATCAAAATATACATGAAAATAAAGAAGAAAACAAAAGAAAAATTGAAATTAAGTTATTAACAATATAGAATGAATAATGAATTTAAATCGAACAAACATTGGCTGATAGAAAAAAAAAAAGATATGTAGATACAAAATAACAAAGATATGACAAAGAAACAATGAAACATATTTTACAAGTGCATTTTTATAGGAATTAATGCAAATAAGGGATATTTTAAGATTATGAAGGAGAAAATAAGGATAGACATATATAAGATCTAATATATTTAGTTATAACTAATTTATAAATAATGTGTAAATAAAGATGCATAAATTATTATTGAATAATAATGATGATGATAATAATGATCATATATTATTATTATTTAAGTTTCATATATAAGATTATTTCTTTTAATTCAAAAAATTACATTTTAAATGTCTATACTTATTTAGTTATTACATAAGTAATAATAAAACATTTCTACAGTTTGCATAATAATTAATTGTAAGGTATTTTATAATTTAATATAATAATAATAAAAATTTTTTTTTAATTAATTATTACATTCTTGAGTAATATTTAAAATTGTGTCAAATTTATTATAAGGTGGCAAAACTTGGAAGAAGAGAGAAGTCATTTAGAATTTATGGCTAATATGAGACAGTATGATCCAGATCCACCAGCAGATGATGAAAATGGCAAAGATCGACCAAAAGATGATCCAGTTGTTGATCTATTTCCAGATGATGATGCTGAAGACAGAAATAGCAGGTGTATGTATCAGTGCTTTATTGTATTTTTTAAAATTTTTTTCATTGATGACATATTTTTATTTATCAACTTTAATTTTTCGTTTTATTATTAAATAATAAAGAATTTTTGATGCTGATATATGTATAAGCAAACTAGAGTCTATTATTCATATATAATTATATATCTAAGAATTTATCATTTAAAAAGAAAATATATACATAATAAAACATTTTATTTAAGTATAAATTAAGACGAAATTGAATGTTTAATTTAAATCAAATTTTTATTAATAAGTTTATTTTATTGATAAAATGTCAATAATTATAATTAATAAAAGTATAGCTTTTTAACAAAAATTAAAAATAAGGATTAAATAAATATAATTTATAAAATTTAGTAATAACACAGCTGAGCAAAAGATGATTTACTGTGTTCGATAATAAAAATAGCATCATGAGTATATTTCAATCGATTGTTTGACGATATTTAAGTTAATATAAACGAGTTTTTACGTTAATTGATAACCACGGATGAAATATCTACGTTAATTTATATATTTCATCCGAGATGAAGGAACATTGAAAACAATGAACTAAAAGAAACTAAAACTCCAAAAAAGAAAATGACATCTACTGCCAAGGTCTTGACATCAATTTTTTCAGGACGTGTATGGAATAATTTAAATTTTTTTCGAAAAGAAAGAATGATTAATGGCATATATTTTTTAAACATACTAAAGCATTTAACTAATAACAAGAAAAACGGTAGAATATGTTGTAAAAGAGAAAGTAGAAAATTATTAAAAAAATTAATTAATTACATTCATAAGAAATTTTAAAAGATTTATATAATAAGTAATTATAAATATACAATAAAAGTAATTTATTGGTATATTTATCATATATATTTAGTTATTATATGTATATTGCTATAATAATTGTTCACATAGTTTTATTTACTGAATGTATTTAAAAAAATATTTTTTATTTTTGAAACTGTAATACGAATTGATATCTGTGCATGAAATGAAAAATGATTTTAATAGAATAAAACTAATTTCGTTGATTTTTTAACACATGTGTATTAATTTATTTAATCATATATATTATTAAATTACATTATTCAATTATTTAGCTCAAATATAAGTATATCTAATAACAACATGTGAAATATTTTAGCTATGTCACCAACACCACCTTCACAATTTGCCCATCAGGTAACAGCTGGGTATGAGATTCCAGCACGCCTACGTACACTTCACAATCTCGTGATACAGTATGCAAGTCAAGGTCGATATGAGGTAGCTGTACCACTTTGTAAACAAGCTCTTGAGGACCTTGAAAAAACGTCAGGCCATGATCATCCAGATGTTGCAACAATGCTCAACATTCTTGCTCTGGTCTATAGAGATCAAAATAAGTATAAAGAGGCTGCAAATTTATTAAATGATGCTTTGGCTATCAGAGAAAAAACGCTTGGTGAAAATCACCCAGCTGTAGCAGCTACCTTGAACAATCTGGCTGTACTTTATGGAAAACGAGGTTAGTGCATACTATGTATTCTATAAGAGAATATTATTTATTTATTATTTAAAATTCATATAATTATTTTACTTATATAACTATTTTTTTTATAATTTTTTATAGTTAATTTTTAATAGTAATTATAACTGCAAAACTTTTTTAAAATACCAAATGATCTTGAAAGTATTAATGAAAACATTAATTGATAAAATAAAAATTTATCTAAAATATACAGCACATTTTTAATAATTATAATTGAATTATATATTAAATGTTTCTTATAATTAGATGTATAAAAAAATGTTAGAAATATTTTTAAAAAATGTAAATTTTTACAATACTATGAAGTTAATAGTAAGAACTAAAAATTACAAATAATTTTATATTATATACTAGTTAAATTATGTAGGTTGAACTTACTTTAAAGAAAAGAATATAAAATAAAATTAGAAAAAAATTATGCAAAAATAGGAAATAAAATTTTACATAGATACAAATTAAAATAAGTAAAATCAAACTAAAACACTTATATTTAAATAAAATATATATATTTCATGTGTATGCCTTTCTTCTCTTGTTCTCTATCAACTCTAATTGTTACGAACACATGAGGGCCAGAATACCACCCTATATTACAGGTATTTTATTGAACTGAATCCGTGAAATCCTTTAAAGTGAAGAAGTAACTGAAAAGAGTTTAAGCTTATCGAGCTAATGAATATCAAAGATCCCCACGTTGTTGTATTGTCTAGTGTAATATCATTTTAAAAGTTGTGCATATATTGTATATGGGAATAAGTTTCCATTCTTTTCTTAAATATGTCATTAGGGTATTTATCACGTAAAAATGGTATATATTTTACAAGTATATGACTAAAGATTTATCTCATTAATTATATGTTGATTTGTCAACATTTAGAAAAACTTTACATAAGATGGAAATAGTGCAGAATTTAAAAAGTGAGTACCCAATATGTTAATGGAAAGATATTATAAGGCATTTGATTACATGTCTTCTCCAGTAGTACAAAAAGCTTTTATTTCAGTAATTATAGTTGACGATGGAAGATTGATTTAGTACGAAAAAGTTAAAAGACCAAAATTCATTAGGAACATTTTATCTTGGTTTATTATTATTATTATTAGATTTTTAATTCCAACAATTCGTAATTCTTTTAATGATTTAATATATTTTCGATAATTGATTATTTTACAGCTATGATTACAAATTTCATATTCCTAAAAGGCAACTTTAGAATTTTTACATATTATTTTATCTAAATTTTTATTGATAGCATCTTCATTATTTCACGTCTCAACTAAAAATTGTTTTAATACATTTATATTTAATTAAATATCTAATTATGCTATGATTTTTATTTCTTTTTATGAGTTCTTATTATTCTTTATATTCTTTTTTCAACAAGTTGAACGCTATTCTATTATTTGTTTTTCTTTTATTAAATATTTCTAAATGTGTATGATTGTTTATTAATGTTTGTTGTGATTACATCATTTTTGAAATTTTGTTTACTGATGATTCGCTTATTTACCTTTTTTTTTACAATTATTCTTTTGAAAGGCTTTATTTCTAAATTACAATTTATTTTTAATTGTTATAAAATTGTCGTAGTATTGTATTTGTATGTATTCATCACTAATTAAACTTCTTTTAACCTACTTATTACCTTTTAAAAATTTTAATTATACTTTATATAGAGTTTAGTTTATCTTCTGTACAAAATAGTAATTTTGTTAGTTTGGTTTAATTACGGTTTCTAATTACACAATTTATTTTTCTTATTGATTCGTACTTTCCTTGTATGTACCTCCTTATCTTTACAAGGGTCACCTCTACCACATTTCCAATCGTCTTCAAACTTTTTTCATTATATGCGAATCATGAAATTTAATTTTGGTTTTTCTGAAAACTTCGATATTATCATTTTGTTTTTGCCCTTCTTGCAGTCGTTATTTTAACTCATTTGCCATTTATATATTTTTCATTTTTTGTTTTACAATGTTTATTTTTTCTTTTAATTAATTTATAGTAAATTAATGTAGTATCGAATTTTATGATAGTTCAGTTTTTTGCGTTTTGTTTTCTCAGACGCTATATCACATCCAATCGTATCCACTTATTGCCGTTTTTATTCTCTTAAAGTGTAAATACAGATGTTTGAATGTATGAAAATTTTAGTTTTAGTAGTTTTGTCTTAGTAGTTCATAGTATGCTCTTACAATTACATTAACTTTAAATTTTTATGCCCATTGGTTTGAATGAATTGTTCTTTTACGAATACTGTAAAAAGTACTTCTATATCATATTTAAGACATCTAGACCGGTTCTTTTTAAACATCTTACTCCATATTTCTTTACCCATTTAGACGTAGCTAAATATAATTCTAGTAATTTTGACATTATAAAATGGGTAAATTACATAGAAGTTTAAGCTTTTTATGCTTGATGGAAACCCATATGAAACAAACTCGAGTCTAGTAGTCTAGAATTCATTTTAAAAAGGATTCATTTTTTAATTATTTGATTCTGTAAGTCTTCAATAGTTTTTTTCATTATCATAGCGTATTCTGCAACTGTTTGTGGGACTATAGTTATATTATTAAGGTAGATATCATTGTGTAAATGCCGTATTAAAAGGCTATACTTTCATTGTTTTCGTAAAGTTTTAAAGAGCTTCTTTTTAAACCAATAGTACTTGTTTATATTGTAAAAATTCACGTATAGCTTACTTCACTTTAATGATAATTTAAATAATTTTCTCACTTGTCGAAATATGTTCAATTTTAGATTTCAACGAACAAAACAATAAATATTTTCAAATTTCCATCTAATATCTGGGTTTGTTGTGTGATGAACTTTTTCATACTATAATAAAAAATATTAAATATAATTATCACTTAAATGTCTTAAAAAAATTTTCATAAATTATCGTAAAAGGATAACCATAAATAAATATTAAGTTACCAAATGTATAATATTATTGTACATTGATTTACTTTTCTATTTCATTAAATAACAATTATCATTAAATATTATTATTTTTATTATTTAGAAACAATGTATATATTATTTATGAATTTATAAAATACTTTTAAGTTAATTACATTATATAATGTTATAATATTACTTTATATTACACAATGCGTACAGATAATTTTTCAAATTTATTCATATTTTCTCTTATTTTTTTTATTTTTTCCTAATTTTATCTTTTTACATTACATAATGCTAACTTTTTCTTGTTATTTCCTGACCACAATAAATCTTTTATAATACAATTAAATTTTTTCTTCTTTTATTATTCTCTTCCATTTTGTATTGTTTTCCGTATCATCACACTCACATAATATGTTTCTTCGTCATTATTATATAAACTAAAAGTTCTTTTTTCTTCATTGACCAATGTTTATTTGCTTTTATTTATTATCCATTAAAGATTTTACTAACATCTTTGTGCAAATTCTAAAAAAAAATTTCTTTTAGTTTTTATTATTTATATATAATAAACTTTTGAATTATACAATTAAATATAAAGTAATTATTGTCTTAGGTAAGTATAAAGAAGCTGAGCCACTTTGTAAGCGCGCATTAGAAATTCGTGAAAAAGTTCTTGGTAAAGATCATCCAGATGTGGCTAAACAATTAAACAATCTGGCATTATTGTGCCAGAATCAGGGGAAGTATGAAGAAGTAGAGCGATATTACCAACGTGCTCTCGAAATCTACGAAGCCAAGCTTGGCCCCGATGATCCTAACGTTGCTAAAACGAAAAATAATCTAGCGTCTTGTTACCTTAAACAGGGAAAATATAAAGATGCTGAAGTACTTTACAAGCAGGTGCTTACTAGAGCTCATGAGAGAGAGTTTGGTGCTATTGATGGTGATAACAAACCAATTTGGCAGGTACGTTCTCTTTTATATTATAATTGCATTGAAACAAATATTATATAGAGTAAATTACTTAACAAAATTATATAATGAAAAAATATATTTTTTAATTCTTAATATTTGTAATGAATTTCATATAATAAAAATACTGAAAATTCTTTAAAAAATTTTCGCTTTAATTTATCTTGAATAAAGATTAAAAACAATTAAAATAATTATAAAATTTGTATTATTTTAAACTATAAACTTAATTTTATAGTATATTATAATAGTTAATACAATAATTTTCATAGATTCTAATTACTTTTATTATTATTTATTAACGTTTTTGTGGAATTTGATTGAATTTGAATACTTCTTTTATATTTATTAATTAACTGTATTTCACAATTTCTTGTTTACACTTTGATTTCTTGAATATTGTAGCGATTTCGTGTATTTAAGTATAAATTTATGATTTACAAGAAAAGTTGATTTAAAAATAATAATATAAGTGAAAATTTTGATATAAATGCGCTTGGAGTTGAAAAATCGTATGTAAAAGTATGAGCGTGAATGAGAATTGAACGAGAGAGGTTTCTATAGAGCAATCGCGTTTTTATAGAGTAGAGTAAGTCGAAATGTTCAATGAAAAGTAATGTATTGTTGAAATTATAAATTGGGTGCTCGTGTTACATCGTTAAGCGCAGACTAATCAACATTTATCGTTGAGTCTAACGCGTGTATTTTGTTACTTAGCGTAGTAAACTATTTTGCGTGTGAACGGATGTTTCTTCATTTTCTAAGATTGTATCGTGCGTTGTGTTAACAATTTGGGAATTTGCTTTACAGTTATTATTTATCGGAATTTCATTGGTTTTTTGCTATTACATGCATTAAACATTAAATTTTTACAATTTTGTTACATTTCGATGTATCGTTGTTTGTTCTCGGTCGTTTACAATATTTTTATTGCTTGATTACTATGTATGATACAATAATTAGTGTTATAAAATATACAATATATGAGTGACACATAGTTTCTGATTGTTTGTCTTTTGCATAAAATTTCATTCCTTGAGTTGGATATGTCGACAAGTTAGTGACCAGCGTTTTCTAAATCACCCAAGTTTATGTTTGTAATTTTTATTTGTTTTAATGTAGGTAGACGGGTAAAGTTTATGTTGGTTTTTGTACAACAGTCGTCTTCGGGTATGTAGACTTTCGGTATATGTGATGTATAGTTCGTTTCGAATGATTTTTCGGTTATTAGGATAGAGGTCGGCGTATAAGCCTTACAGCCTCTTTAATTTTAGTATACCATAATTTTTTAACTTAATTTCATTTATTTGCGTTGGATTTTTACAACTAATAGTTATTTCTACAGGTATATAACCATTGGTTTTTGTATTTAATTTATATTGTACGTGTTTCAAAATTTATGATTCTAATATCACAATTTTCGGGAATGTGAGAGTGTGAAAAAAGTAGTTGTACTTCGTATGAGTTTTTAGTATTTACGTAGAATATTGGTTTCGTTAATTTACAGAATTTTTTGTTATTAGTTTGCAGTCGTATAAGTCTTCTAGTTATGAATATTTGGTTTTTATATGGGATATTGTTAAGTATTTTATTTCGGGTTAAATGAAAATATGTGTGATTTTCGAATTTTATAGGTAAAGGTAAGAGTTTATATATTATATGGTATTTCGTCTACTGATGGATTTCTATGATAAATATTAATTTATTGTGAATAAATACAGCTTATAATGTAATTAGATTCATTATTTTGTGAAAGTTTTCCATGTCTAAAATGAATGGTAATCATGTCCAAGAGTAGTTTACTAATTGTTTTTTATAGTTCGTTTATAAATTGATTGGATGGTAGGGTTTTAGGATGTAGGATATTAGTTTTAGCAAACAGAATGGCGTCTACTATAGTATCTAATTCATTGCTTACATGGTTGCATATTCATGTTAAAAGGCCAAGGTGTGGTCGTTACTTCGGATTAAGTCGAGCCAACCTCGTTTTGTTCTTTTATATACGATATGGCTTTTCAGGTAGTGTTCCCTTTTCCTCCTATAGGGTGTTCTCATATCAGGTGGTCGAGAATTGTCATTGAATCGTTACGTAAGAACAGGTCATGGTACATGGGGTTAGTAATGCAGTAATTTTGCGTCATTTGGAAAATTTCGTCGGCTAAGTTTAATTTTTTGTCAATTTGATTAATGTTGAGATAGGTTATTATTTTCTCTATATTATCATAAAATTTTAGTTTCGATATGTAATCATAATAAATTCCTGGAAAGTATTCAAATTCAGTATTTATTTAGTTAGAGAATACATAAACGCGTGCAATTTCCAATGTTAAATTGAAATAAAGAAATAGGAGACGGAAATTCATTAGAATAGAGCAATTTTTAATGAAAATTTTATTCAGATAACGTGATCTACATGATTAATTTTAAGGTTTATTAATTTTATTAAGTGTTTACGAGGGAAGTATCCCGTTCTTTTTCTTCCTCGTCATTATTGAGAACGGCATGATGAATGTTGCGTGCATTAGGCAGTATCCATGTACGATCGTGTTGATAATTCTCATTTTCTTCTCTTGCAACCCTGTTTTCGGTGCCTATTATACATACTATGTAAATATACTATACACGCATTTCAGAACTCTTTTGAGTGATTGAAAAGAATTTGTGTGACAAGTTCTAGTTTCAAAGTTCTGTGATACCCCACATGTTTGAAACCTTCGGTCTAGAGATCTTTTTCTTTTTGACGAAGTTGGAATCTATATCTTATTATTTTAAGGATTGCGAAAGCTAAAATTAATTTTGACATGTCGTTTTATAAAGTTAATGCTAATTTGTTACCAAATTCGGGTAATGGAAATAGACCAACTATATCTAGGGATACCCTCTCAAATGGTCTACTCCAAGTTGTAGTTATGATTTCCATAGGTTTCTTATTTTTATTCCAGACAAGTTTTCTTAATTGACAAGACTCGCAATTTTTTATAAAATCGTAAAGTTTTCTTCATATTGTACCATTTTTACTTTTTTAAAAATATTTATACGTTTTACACCTTCGGTTATGCAATGGCGTAGATACATTACCTGGTGTTTTAGAAATTCACACTTATCAGGTTGCAATTTAAAATTATACTACTGTAATCTAAATAAAGTAGACAATGAATTTTTTAATTCAAAAGGTGATCAATTAAATTCTTAATTTTTATTTAGTAAAAGCCTGATACTAAATTCAGAGTTTCTAAATTATTTTGAGTTTTCTAATTGATATAAAACTTCTGAAATATCTAGGATTGGATAATAATCTTCATTAATTATATCTTTTAGCTTTCGATAGTCTATTATGATTCGCCATTTTTTGTTTCCCGAAGCGTTAGGTTTTTTCAGTACGACCAAAGGAGTGAATTCCACAGTGATTTCTATGGTTGAATAATATCATTTTCCAGCATTTCTTCAATTTGTTTCTTGACTTCTGCTTTACGGCATTCAGGATATCTATAAATTTTTTCTTGATTTAAGTAGTCCAGTTAAGTTTATTTTCTAAGATTTTTTTCTATTCAATGAATAATTATTAAAGTTATTTGTGTGTGTTTAATGATTCTGCAGTTTGGAGTGAGTTATTCGATTTCAATGCATACTTATTCTTGTTAATATCGATTCAGAGTTTGAATCGAGCTTGACTAATCTTGAGCATGTACATAGTTTATTTTTTATTAGATTTTAATTTATTATGTCTTCTGTATAATTAATATTTGTGATTTTACCTTAACAAAAGTTTCAGATGTAGGAATCTTGATGATTTGATTACACTTTATATTGTTCTTTATTTTGAAGGTGTATTTTATGAACATTTAACGGAAATTGATTATAAGCATACCTAAATTTGTAACGTTACCTAAAATTACTTGGTATGGTATTGAAAATTCGTCTCTTACAATATGAAAAACAGTTTTATTGAATTTATCGTTTACTAATATGTGGATAGAACAATACTCTAACGTTTTGATAGACGTCAGTAAATCTATATTTACTATTTATTTATTTAATTACGAAAAATCTATATGTTTATATTTCCATTTCTTTATATTTCTTAAGTTTAAATTGCTTCTTATTATTACCGTATATTCATTTTTTCTTTTTTCGTCTTCTCTCATTTTATTGTTTTGCTCAAATCCCTCTCTTTCATTTTGCTGATTCCATCTACTTCTGTTCTAGTGAATTTTATACAATTTGCTTTTATCGTTTTTATCGTCTTCCACAATATTTTAGTTACTTTAGACCCATTAACATTGCACTCTTCCAAAATATTCTATCTGGTTTTTTTTTATTTTTGATCATTGCACAATCTGCATAATTTTTGCTCTTTACATATTCTTTTTGTATATTAGAAATTATGATGTTTTTAACTTCTGTATATTTTGAAGTTTACAGTTTATTAATAGAAAATTGCTGTTACCGATGTAATTTTTATACTCTATTTCCCATTTTAGTTCGTGAGTTCTTATTTTTCCTTTCCAATTAGACCATACAATATTAATAAAAATTTATCCTTTTTTCTAGTAGTTCTTTTCACCCTTTTACCTTTACTTCTATTTTATTTAAAGTCTTGTTCTAATAGTAGTAGAGTATATATTGAACAATATTTAAATTGTTATTCCTTTTAACACGCTTGTTTTTACAATTGTTTTTGTTTTTTAGATTATTCTTTACACAATCTATGTATAATTCATTTGCACATTTTCTTATTCACTTACATTTTTGAGTTTTAACTGAAGCTTATATTAGTATTGTCTTTACCTAACTGCATCTTATAATGTAAGTTTCATTATATAGTCGTTTATTTTATTCTTTACTATTAGCTAATAGGTAACATTATTAATTGTTATTTTATTTTTTATCGTTACTTTTCAAATCTTTGTAAATTGATAGTTTTTTCAAGTATTGTCATAAATAAAAGAATGTATAAAATTCAAATTTAAGTATAAGTATAAAAACATAAATTGAATATAATTAATTAACAATTCAATTTCACGTTTATGAATTGAAAAATGCTATGAATTATTATTATCAGAATGCATTATTTATTTTTTATATGTTATTGTGTGTATTTATAATGGGAGAATTTTTTGAACGTTGTAATATTTACTAAATATTAAATCATCAATCATTTAATTTATACTTGTTATTAATAAATATTAATAATAAAATCAGATAATAAATATTTAGTATTTGAGAAATAATGAATAGAAGAATCAAAGATATGTAATCTTTGGTATTCGGTTATATTTAATTACACCATGGGAAGTAATAGTTCTTCATAACTTAATATTACCATTTAGCTAAACTCAACAACAGCATTAAAAAGAATCTTAAATAATTACATATTCAATTTTCTGAATTACACTGTATTTTTATCTCTGATAGTTGCTATGCTTTTTTTAACATTATAAAATGAATATTTTGATAGATTTTATAAGCGTATATATGAATAATGATGTATTTTTATATTTTACAATAATATAATGAAGTAACAATATGACTTAAAAATAGTAAAAAAATTAAAAAGATGATTTATATATACATATATTTAATAAGTGCATATAATTTACCCTGATAAAATATTTTTTTCGCGATATAAATATATACAAGATTAAAAAATTTCAAATTCTAATTAATATTTAATGCAATAGAAAAAATATTTTATTACAAAAATTCTGTTAGTTTATTACGTGAATTATTGATCAAACTTCACCAACAATGTATACTAATTTAAAAAGAACTTAAGTGAGAGAAAAAAATCTAACAATTTGTAAGTTCAAGATATTAAAATATGACAAAGATAACATATAGTGATACTCTAAACTGCGTTATAACATAATACTTAATAAAAAAATAATGAATTTTTTTTACCTTCAATTTATTTAAAAAGGAAAAATAATGATATTTATTAATGATACACGTTTACGCACGAAAATGTACTTAAATATATATATAAACACTCAAAAAATATATTTATTTACTTTAATATTAGATTTTTTTAAATTTACTAAGTTATAAAATTTTCTAAAAAATATGTAGAAATCTTGTATAAACTATTTTATGTTTAATTATATTAATTTATTATTAATAATGTTATATGGATGAAATGTTTATCCCTACTTGTTTTACACTTGCACTTGTCTTAGGTTATTTATATATTTTTTTATTTTTTCTCTTGTACCTTATGTTTTCACGATTTCACTTCTCTTTATTCTCTTACTTCTTCTGTTTTTCTTCTTTTCCTCTCTCTCATCCGTGTATTCTACATATAGTTTATTGTGTCTTTTTTCCTTTCATACAGTTAGTCAATCAATGTTTTTCTTTTACCTCCCTACATTCCTGAAAATGTGTTTAAGCGTTTCTTTACGCATAATCTACACGTTTTTCCTCTTCTATCAGTCAGTGTTGGTTTGCTTTGCTTTCATTACCCATTCTGTATCTTGCTAAGATCTCCATCCCGTTTCTTTTCTATTCTTCCTTTTTTTCATAAGTACAATCTTTCGATCTTAGGCTGTCTAATACTAGTTATTTTATTTCTTCGGTATATTTTGATTTTTCTATGTGATTCATCCAAAATTGATTCAGTTTTCCTTCTTTTATATACTTTACCTCTTCCTAAAGCGTATCCAGACTTTCTGCTTTCGTCCTCCACATAAACCAGAACCACCCGATCTCTTGCCAGAAACTTATTCTATCCGCTGCACAATCTTTTTCTTTAGTTCCTCTGATTTTGTTGTTTACCCGTTCCCTACCATCTTCAATCCTTCTTTTTATGCATTCTTTTTCTAATTTCAAATTTTCACTATTTAATATTTTTTTTCAAACAAAATTGCTCTCTTAGCACCTTTAATTTTTATCGTTTGTCTCTTGGTTTCTAACATTAGAACGCTGTCCGGCGTATTAACATTTAAACCTAGACACCACTTTAAATCTTTTCTGAACCCTTTCTATCTCCTCACTACCTTTCTAATCCCAAATTTCTGAACCGTACAACATTACACTCTTTATTAATGCATCAAATAGATGCATTTTTACTTTCAGATCTTTTTTTAATCAACTTCAACTATGCCTCAAGTTTTTCCTAGTATGTAATTTACTCTTTTTGCCAGCATTTTTTATGTTCTTCATCTATGTTGTTCTGAGTGAAGATGTAGCCTAAATAAACAAATTTCTTTACAGTCTCTATTTTACTTTTGTCCCACCAGAATATTATTTTTTGTCTTTTTCCTCCAGTTTTTTTGCAGTGCAAAATTTTTGTTTTTTTTGTATTTAATTCCAGTTCTTATCTATGCAGATGCTTTTCCATATTTTTTTAATTCCTACCTTGATCTTTACTTTTTTCCTTCTGCAGCCACATCTTTATATCACTTTTTACTTTAATTTTATCGTTCTGTAAACCTATGATTATTACATTGTTTTTCTTATTTTCTCTCTCTCACTTATTTCCATTTTCCATTCTCTATTTTTGCTTTCTTGCCCTTGTCTCTCGTGATTTTTTGAACCTGTGTTGTTGTTTGTATCATCCTCTATTTGCCTCCCCTTTCTTCTTTTTACTACTGCAGACCATTCTTCCTTGTTCTCTTTAATTCCCGTTAGTTTCCTGTCTCATTCATAGTATCGTTTTTCTATTTTCTCTAATTTGTTAATAGCTCTTTTTAACTTATTATTCTCCTTTTCCCATTCTTTCTGCCATTTTTTTCTTCTTCTCTCCACTCCTCCCTTTCTATCTCCAGATTTTTTGTATTCTTTTAGTTCATGTAGAATTATTTCTATACTTTTATCGCTTTCACTTTTCTTTATTTTTTTCGGCGTCGCCAGTATCTTTTTTCCTATTACCTTTTTCTTTTGCATATCGTTTTCTTTTATATTTATTTCCGGAGGTGACCTTGTTTTTCTTTTTAGTCCCCTTTCTATTATAAAATTGTCCATTTTCTTATTAATGCCTTCGTTCCTCTTCACTTGTTCTTTGCGCCTGCTCCATATTACCCTTTCCCTGATATCTGTATTTTCACTATTAATTTTTTTTTATACTTCATTACACTTTCTCTACCTTTATTTTTAATTTCTTTCTTTTAATTTTTAAAATCAGACTTAATCCTGTATGTTTTTTCTAAATTCAATATACATTTATGTATTTTTTGCATTTTTATGGCTTTGTATTTCTTTCAGTATCCCTCCCTATATTTTTGGTTCATAGAAAAACATATTTTTAATAACATTAATATAATATTTGCTTTTTCGGTAAAAAATTTGATATACTCCTTCTCTCGTCGTTTTCATAGAATTTATTTACTAAATTTGCGAATTACTTAAGTATTTTCAATTTGTTACTTTCTTACCATAACACGGTTGTGTTACACCATTTACTCCCTTTTTCGTGAACTGTATTATATTTGTTTTTCAGTATTTACTTGTAAGCTTTGTCTTAGTATAATCTGCAAATTCTTGACAGATCGTTTAATTAGCCTTCGCTTTTTTTCAAGATTACTATATAGTTTACTTATATTATGGACCTAATCTTTTCCCCTAATTTTATGCCTAAGGTTCTGGATCTTTCCAGTCACTCTTTTAGATGTGCCAATGCTATATTAAAAGGTATAAGATTCATTGGGCATTGTATTCTATCCCTTTTCAAAGTTATCGTAGTTATCTCCACTTTTATCTTCACTTTTCGCTTAAGATTTATCTAGATTTCCTTAATGCAGCCAATCAAATACTTTTTTATTTTTAATTGTTTCATGTTCTTCTGAAATCTTCTCTATCTATTTGATCAAATGATGCTCTTATATTCTTAAACTAATTGAATATTTCTCTCTTTTTTAGTCTTTCGTCTATTGCTGTAAAATATATTAACAGCATCTTTTTTCTACTGATTACAAACTGTGTCATATTTTCTGTTCCCTTTTATGTATACTTTTATTCTATTTCTTACAATTTCAATATTGAAATTAGTGTCCCAAAAACTTTTTTTAAAATCAGCACAACAATAATAATAATACTCTACTTCTTCAATAATTTGTTCTCTACCTATAATATCATTCAGTATTTTTGCCTTTACCTCCATCCTCTTTCCATACTTTAAAAATTCATTTATACATTCATCCTTTTCTGAGCTCTTTTTTAATTTCATTTTCTACATTATACTTACTGCCTATCAATTTATTTTTCCCATATACCACTATAAAGTGTCTCCTATATATTTTTTGTCAATATTATTATCTACCCTTTCTCCGTTCTTCCTCCCTTATTTATTAGTTACCAGAAGACTTTCCCAAATTAGATCTTCCATTTTAATATTATTTTTAATATTATATACCAAATTAGATACCGCTCATTAGATTTCTTTTTAACATCTCCATAATTCTTTTTTTATGCATTCTGTTTTATTACATATTTAATTCTTGCCTAGATTTCTGATCCTAATATTCCACGCTTCCTCTACTGCTTCTTGAGTCGGTAATTTTTGTTATGATTTCATGCATTATCTTTTTCAGCTCTTTTCAAGATTCAATGGCACCTATTTCTCCCATTTTTCTTTCGTATCTATTCACTATTATCTCAATCGAAACCACCCTCAACTTTTGTTGTCTTTTTTCTCTCCTGCATTTATTCAAATAAATGCAATTGGATCAGTAAATGATAAGATTCTACTATATGCATGACTGTCGTATTTTCTATTTTATTCATAATTTCTTTATGCACTAGTCGATAGTTTTTACAGACGCTTTTTTTGGCTAATGATGTAAACGATCGTCCCCTATTTCTTACATTAAATATATCCATCCCTCTTTTTTCGAACCTATTTAATAAAATATTTTCCCTATCTGTTATTTTGTCCATATATTTTCGTTTCTCCTTTACTTATTTGTTAAAGCATCTTTTCTTTTTCCCCGTTCTTATGTTAAAATTCCTCCTTAAAATCATAGCTTTTACTTTATTTCCTTCCATATTATGTCCAATTTATATAGCTTCTATGTTCTTTTCTCCTGCAAAATCTAAACTACCCCTAAGATAATCAGTTTTTTATTTATAATCACCGTAAGCCTCATAAATTTCTTCATTTTTTTGTTCCTTAGCTTTGTCCTTGTTCTTCTTATATTGATAGAAACCAGCAAACCCCCTTTAACCGTTTCCTATATTTTTTTCTTCCCAAAAATACCTTCGAAGATCTCATACTCACGTAAATGTTTTAATATTATTTTTCTCTGCTTTAAACTCACATTTCTATTCATTCTATTACTTCGTGCTTAAAATTGTTTTATCTTTATGCGTCCATCCTCATTAAACTACTTACCAAAATACTAAAGTCTTTGCGTTCTCTGTCCTCTTTCCTTTTTCTGATTCTTTTCTTCCTTTTCTCTTCTAAATTCACGTTCGTCCGACCTTTTTGTTCAATCCCATTCTCGTTTATCATCCTATTATTCTTTATTTTATCTGTGAAATTATCTTTAAAGTTTTTCATTATATATAATTACTTCGTCTTTTGTGAAATGAATATAAAATTTTTGTACCTCGCTTTTTTTTCATTTTCCTGCATTCTGAATTTCTTTCCTGTTTCCCCTTTATATAAAGATCAAATCTTTTAATGAAAACCTCGATCCCTTTAGCCTATGTTTGTACATTTTTTCTATTTCGTTTTTGTTGTAATTTATTCGTATATATTCTGTTCTACACGCTTTCATTCTTTATGTTTTATATGATTCCGTTTTTCCCAGTCTTCTTTTTAACACGTTTTAAAATTTTCGCCATCATTTCTCCTACTACTTCTGTTTCTTTGAATATTATATTCTTAATATTCAAACTCTGTTTTTTCTTTCTGCCTCTTCCAATATAGATTGCAGCTTTTCTGTACATTACATCCTCTCGTCTCTCTAAGGGTTAGATGTAATATTGTTGTTATTATTATGCTTTTCTCCTAGAATTTTATCTTTTTTAATTCTAACATTTAGTGTCAATAGTTTTTGTTTTTTTTGTGTCATTCAGTTTTTTATTTTTAACTACATTATCCTGATTTCTAATTTTTCTAATCTGCTTTTTGACTTTTTTCTTAACTCTTTCAAATATTCTTCTATTGTGTATTTCTTTCACTTATTGGTCTTCATGTTTTTGTTTTCTTTTTTCATTTTTATTTATTCCTTTTTTATTTCTTTGGGTAAGAAATGTAATTTCTTTAACAGATTTACGAATTTACGTAAATGCAAAGCATATCTTTATTTTTATTCATTTTTTGATTATTATATCTGTTTCATATTTTCTATTAAATTCAAACCTTTCAATATACATGTGTGTGTTGTTCACTTTATACTGTGTTGCTGTTTCGCTCTGTAATTTGTTTCTTTCTACTTTAGCACCAAAACGATCTCTCTCTCTCTTTATAACGTCGACACAACCTTACTTTTTTAACTTCTGTTTGTATAAAATGTTTTCACTTACTCTCTTTTACTTTACTCCACCTCTTTTCCACCCACTTCTTTTATTCTTTTGCTCATTCTTTCGCTCTTTATTCTTAAGTCACTTATTTACCACTTTTAATAATTTTTTACTGTTAACGCATGGTGCGTCCTTTTCAACTATAGAATCTCTTTGTATTTACTATAATTACTTACTTTTTTTAAAGAGCTTTTAAAACTTTAAATAAGCCGTTGTCAATTTATTAACTTTACGACTCGATATAATTATGTATAATGTTCATTAAATTTATAGGCCCTTTATATAACTTAAAGAAATAAGATTTTGTTAACGGACATCAATCAGCAGTGTGCCCCACTATTAATACTAAATAAAAGTTCAAAATATTAGTTAATAAAAGCTATAAATGGGATTTGATAATTACGTAGATATGATATGATAATGCATTTTACCACGTAAAAAACTATTAAATGAAAATTAACCAAATGTATATTAATACTATTACAAAAACATTTTCAAAATCGATTTAAAAAAAATTTATTTTAATCATAAAATGTCAATTAAGTTTTTTTGTGAATTGTTTGCCTAATATATACATATACATGTATATAAATTTCAAACATTATTCAAGACAAATCATATATTTAGATTTGAGAAAATTCAATCTATCATTCTTGAAAAATATTCACATTATATATAGAACGTTAAATTTTGATGGTTACATTAATTATTGATTAAAGCAACTATGTTCATAATAATGCAGTTCATCTTAACTCTCGTGGATATATAAACATGCTTACACGAGTAAATTTCAATATATAACTTTACGTCACTCATTGATCATGTATAATCTTTGTGGCTAATATGTGCTGATATTTGTTTGTTTAATCATAGAAACAGATTTAAAGTTAAGGTCATATGTACTGGCAGTCTTTCAGATAGTATCAAGTAATAAACACGTGCAAGAATAATTATGTGAGTAAAACTTATCTGGTGTAGAAACAATAGTTTCCATTGGTGAAAAGTATTTTTGTTTTAAAAAGTTGTTTAAGATGTTTAAGCTTTTATAGTACATAATTATAATGACAATCTTCAGAAAGTCGATCAATATTTTCCGTAATCTTTACCAAAATTTTTAAGTTGAATAGTTTCAAAATGTAAAATATTTCATTCTTGATAATTTAAGTATTGATAAAAGTTTACAGAATACTTATGTGTACATTTTTATATTTTTAACAAATATCTCCACTTTCCAGTTTTTGGAAATTTTTTTTGAAATTTGGAAATATCACATTCAGTAAAAATAAACTCTTTTCCGATATAATGATTACATATTTTTTCAGTGATTTTCTGAATTTATCTGAAACTTTAATCTCAATAAAAGAAAAATCTATAAATATTTTGTAGACTTCTAAATAGATAATAGACCGTACCATCAATTAATTATTATGGTCACTATATTGTCCTGCTTATGTTATTACTGCTTATTTCATTTATAAACTTAATTAATTAATTATATTTAAATAAAAATTAAATTTTAAATATTTTAAATATTCGATTAGTTTAGCTACAATCGATTTAGATATAATTGCATGTTCAATTGATTATAACTTAGTTTTTTAACTATTATAAGTTAATTTGAGATGTAGTTTGAAATTTCTCTGGATACAAGTACTTAAAAAAAATGGAGTCTCTGTGTCGCTATCTACCATTGATGTTCAAGAAAGTGTAGGTGTCATTTTATTTTAATTGCGTTCGAAAAGGTGATTGGAGGATTAATTTATAAGACAAGACCGACATAGTTGAGTAAATAAATAAAATTTTAATTTCTTTTGCGATGGAGTGGAACAATAAACTGATTAGCTGTGGACTGATTGTATGCCGATACCCAACAATAGAAATCATAGTGTGTGTTATCATCAGCATCGTGTGATTGATATTCAGAGATTGTCGGAAGAATAGTCATCCATTATATTAGTAGTATTGCTAACGTTTTCTGTTTCGAATCCGATTTTATTTTGCAAAACCGTAGAAAGTGGCTTCCTTTTCCACAGGTGTAATATTCCAAACTTCAGCGCGAACAATAATCGCGTTTCGCTCGAATTCTTTTGTTCTTCCTTCGTTTTCACTCTCTCGTTTAAAGGATACACGTACCGAAAGTAGATAGAAAATATGCGATGGATTGGTATGTCTTCAATGCATGTCAACAGTATGAGTATCAACTATTTACGTTATAATTTCATAATTTTTATAATCCAATATAGTCTCATTACTTTTATTGCAGTTTAATTTAATTATTTCTTACGAAACAACTAATGTTTAAACTATCTTATTAATGATTACTTTTATTTAAAATATAAAAATTAAAAAAGTGTTAATAAATATATTAGAAATAAATTTTGTAAATACATTTATTTAATTGTATTATTTTTTAAATTTAATCTTAACGTCTTATATAAAAATATATTTTTAGATCAACACGATAATAATATTTTTTCACTGTTACAGTTTAAAAAGATATGTGTAATTTATTTTTTAAAACTAAATAGGTAGCTGAAGAAAGAGAAGAAAACAAACACAGAAATAAAGAAAATGCTCCTTATGGAGAATACGGCGGATGGCACAAAGCGGCAAAAGTAGATTCTCCTACTTTTAATACCACTCTTAAAAATCTTGGTGCACTTTATCGAAGACAGGGGAAGTACGAGGCTGCTGATACATTAGAGGATTGTGCTATTCGATCACGAAGAGAGGTATAGTTTGATTAATATTTTGTAAGAAAAACCTAACTTGTTTTGTTACATAAAATATAGCTTTTTATATTAATTCAATTGATATTTAAACAGTTAGACCACATAATAATTTAAATATAAGGTATAAATTGATAATATTTTTAAATAAAAAAAATCTTAATAAAAAATAAAAATATATATATTGTATAGTAAATACTGTAGACTTTAAAAATAATTTTTAGGAGTGCCTAAATTAGTAAAAACATATATTTTTGTGCAAGATATATTTGAATTTGAAAAGGATTCCTTATATGTATCTGTTAATTATAAATTTAGAACAAAGATAAAAATTATAAAAATTATATAATGTGCAACTAATATATTCAAAATACTTGTATAATATATTTTTTCCACCAATTTTTAATTCCTTTGTAATCCTAAATCGTAATAAATTATTATTAAATAACTTTTAAATTCCTCTTAAGTTATATTTCTTTTGAAAATTGTCGATGAGTAGCTGTATTTAGTTTGAATACTATTTTTTTATTATACTAATTTTCTTAAATTACCAACGATATTTTTATTTATTTAGCATTCTAAAATTCTACATTTATTTAAAAACTTTAATATTTAAAAATGTACATATATATTTTCATGAGATTTATTTATATTAATTAAAAAAATTAATTTTTTGAATGCTATTGTAGTCTAACTTCTTAAATACTATACATTCATAATTTTTTAAATGAATGATGAATATTAACGAATGCTTCTATTACTTTATTGCAAGCAGCTTGTACAGCAGGTAAGTAAGAAACCAAATGTGAAAATCAAAAATATAAAGTTTAAATCATAATTTGTATAAGCCACTACTTTTTAGACTATTATAAATAAGTAAATTTTAAATAGAATATTTAAAAAAATCGTTCATCAGTTCAAAGAGATTTTTAATTAGTTTAATATTTATATTTACGATTTAAAAATTGAAATACCTTCATTTTTGTATATTTATAATTGTATACCACCATTTGATCATCAAAATAGATACATCTTTAAATATAATATATCATTTTTAAAACTTACTTTATTATTTATTGTTAAAATATTTTTCAAATATGTTGCATAATTAATATTTATTACAACAAAATACTATAGAATAAGACATCAACTTAATGTTTAAGTAAAGATCATATAAATTAAGTAAGATTTAAATTAATCACAATAAATTAAAAAATTAAATGAATTAAATTTAATCGTATAGAAAAATTAAATTAATATACTTGCAAAGATTCATCAGCAAATGTTTATTAATTTTGAAATATTAAAAAAATTATTGTTTATATTTTTAACCAATAAAAATTATAAACTCAAAATTTAATTATTTAATATTAAAAACAAAATTATTCGAAGAAATTAACACAAACAAAATTATAAAATATATTTTAACAATGATAAGATTAATAAAATAATTAATTTAAGAGTACTAAAGTTAGTTAAAAAAAAGTTTGATTTTTAATTATTAAAAAATATTTTTTTAAATCATATATATAATTATATAATATATAATAAATACATCTTTTCTTTAATATTTAAAAAAAACTAATTTCAGAACTAATTTTCGGTTAATTAGTATAATTTGATGTATGTTATTGACCAATATTTTCGCAACTCTCAGAATATTAAAACAAATTACAATGTTAGTGATTATGACAAGTATTGAATTTGAAGAATACATCACATAATTTTCGAGTTATATTTTATACTGTAAATCGATAACTATATACATAATATTCATTACAATTTTTTGTATAATCATCCAAACCATGACGCAACGATTAAATTATTAAATTCGAAGATTTATATTACAATATTTTTTATAAAAATTATTTTTAAAACGATTTATAGTTTTAATCTTTCATAATTTACATCACAAATCAATGATTGGTAAATATCTTGTATTATAGATTTTTGCGGATTTAAATTTGAGATATATTGTAGACCAAACATCATTTTTAATATTTTATATTTAATTTTAATTACTCGTTATTGGTAAATCTTATAAACAATTTTATTTATTCATTTATCATTAATGTATTTAACATAATAACAAAATTACGATATATAATGTATCGTATTTCTTATGTAAAATTTATTATCTTTAAATTATCATATTGAGTCTAAGTTATCAACTTATCTGTCTTTACTTTATAAGCGATAAAGAGTAAATAAAGTTTTACGCGCTTTAAAAAAATTCTAATTTATTTAGGAATTCAAGAGTATACTTCACGTCGAGTATATTAAGGGTAGCGCGTGTTCCGTTGCAACATACGTTTGTTTCAGCTGTCTCGGACACGGATTTTATGATCGGATGTCCGGTAACTTCCCTCATCAATCTTGCGCCTTACTTTTTTTCATTCGAGAATTTTTTTGACTATAAATTATTAAGCTTCTAACATTTTTTGATGGATTAGTTAAGTTTCAAAATAAGAAGACTAATAAAATATTATTTATTTTTTGTTAAAAGTAAAAATCTATCTTTAATTTACGAAGAAAATTTATTATTTTATCATAAATTGGTTAAATTTATTTAATAATAGATTACTCGTTACTTATAGAGTTTCATTATCTGAAAGTATCCACAGCCCTTATACTAAGATCTTTTGAACGGCACACTGCGGGGTAAATTAAAAATCCTTAAGTTTCTAAATATTTGTTTTTAAACTAATTGAAATTTCTTAATAATATATTAATACATTATTCAATAAAAAAAATTCTTTGTTATGTCTTTTATAGTTGTCAAATATTTAAAATTAATTTTTAAGGACACGAATTAAGAGAGCATTTTTTATTATAATTTATGAAAAAAATATTATTAATTCGGATATTATATTCAAATTTTTAATAATTAACTATTAAATGAACTGCCTTTTTATTTTCATATTTGTTAATGAAATATTTATGATTTAAAAATATAAATACATTTTATTACTGTTACTGAAATTCTATAATGTATAGATAAATTAATTTTCAATTGATAACTTTATAATATCTTCTATATTATTAAAAATTAAAATAATTATTATTTTATAATCATAATTTATAATGTTTTACTTTCATTTTGAAAACAAATTTATAGAATTATTGGCATGTCTAAATTTGTAAAAAACCTTGTATTCAAGAAATTAATAAATCAAATGAGCTAACACAATTATATTTCTTTATTTCGTAGGCTTTAGACTTGGTAAAACAGCCGAAAGTTGCACAAATTTTGGGCGATGATAGAGGCACAAATCGACGAGGTTCGAGAACAAGTTTAAGCAATAGTGAACACGAACATGATGAGGTGAGTTTTCATTAATAAATACGTCGGATGATAACGTGACATCTATTATATCCTTAGTTATTACCAGTACAAACTATTTTTAATCACTTTTATAGTTTGATTATAATAAATTTAATAGCAATAAAGTAATCATATAATCTTATTTAGTATATATAGTTGATGTAGCATATATGCATGCAGTTAATAAATAGCGGCTGTGTGTGTGCGTACATACACACGTTTTTTACTAGTAAAATACAAACTACCTATTAGTTTGTTTACAACCCTTTTTTCTTCTTTCTTTTTTTGTTTCTTTGTTTCGTTGACCGGGCTCCCGTTCTACGATCGATTCGGAACTACGCACACAACATACTTGATTGATCTACAACAAAAGGGCTCCTTGACAGTGGTACAGAGGGCGCTGATGCACGAAGGACAATCCGGCCATCATGATGCTAGTCCTAACAAACCTGGTTTTAAAAACAAGATATTTCACGTTTTAGGAATACACCCCTCTACGTAGGGAGCTGTTTTTGGTTTGTTTTGTGTAATTATAATATTTAAATTTTTTTATTTTGATTTTTCTTAATTACGTTTTTATTAAATTGAAACCCCACAGTATTTAATTTACATGTTATTTTACTTTAATATAAAAAACGGAAAAAAATAGTAATAATTATTTAATACATCAATTAGTTGTCAATAAAAATATTATTGAAAAACTACTTTTATCCATACATTAAATAATTCTGTAGGAAACTCGATATAATGTAAAGAATTAATGTGTTAAATTAGGAAATATAAAAGAAATAACATTTAACAGTTCAAATGAAAATATATAAATTAAATAATAAGTTTTAGTGTATTTAGAAAAAAATATGTCATAAGGTTTTTAATATTTTGAGCATTTTCTGCAAGTAGTCTTTAATATTTTTAATTAAAATATGTTTTATTTATGAAGGAAAAGTATATATATCTATATTCTTTAAGTATATTTATAAAGCTCTCTTGTGCATTATATAATGATAATAACGGTTGCTTTTCAATATATAAAAGTTATTTTCTATTTATTTAATTTACTTAATTTTCATATTATATATTATAATATGAAAAAATAATTAAATGCTAAGGAATCCATTTCTAATATTTTAGTGTTGTTGCATAACTTATACATAGTTTTAATATGATTTTAATATTTAATTGTTTTCATAACATTAAATTCATGAATATTATTATATTCTTTTTATGTGACCATTGAAATTTTTTGTAACAAATTTAATTCTTTTATTGTGTAAAGTATGTCATTTGACATATTACATAATAAGGAACTTTTATATAATTATTAATAGTTTTATATAATGAGGAAAATATAATTTTATTTTCAAAAATTCTTTAGAATTCATTTTAATTTTAGATTTTATTTATTTCGGTTAGCGATGTAAGAATTTTATGAACATATATGTTACTCAAAATTTTATTTTATTACATATTTAAATTTTTTCAGATATAAAATTCTCTTTATTTTTTTTTGAAATTAATATACTATTACTTACAATTTAGTTAATTTTTTAAATAAAATTAATACAAAATATATATTTTTTATGAAAGTGTTATATTCAAATATTGATCAAATAACACATAAAAATATCATATTATGATTCAAAATTAGCAAGCAGAATTTTTAAATAAAAAAATTAGCTTTCCAAAATATATTCCAGAATAGTTTAACATTTTTTAAAAATACATAAAGAACTAATATAATTACAATTTCTATTTTATAATTTTTAATAGTCAATTAAAACTGTAAAACATAAAAACTTTAAAATATTTTTGACCGTCCAATTTTTAGATTTATAAAAAAAATTAACTTTAAATTAAAAATTATAAGAAAATAAAATCTTAAGATTGTTTACGTTAAGGAATCATGGCATTTATAAGTCAAAAAGACATCTTTTTATCTGTATTTTAAAGAGAATATGTATACTATAGATGTAATAGTAAATTGTATCTGCCATATGTAAATTAGAAATGAATTAATTATTAATTTACGTATTTTTACAGATATACTATATTTTTAATTTTAATAATAATAAAATACATAATTTTAATTATTACAAAATCTTATTGATTAAACAAATTGCAATAGTAAAAAAAAATTTACTTTTATAATTGATTAGCTTCAATAATAATATTAGAAGTATTTTCTTTTGCTTTTTTCTCATTATTAATTTTGTAATTGTTTTATAGTTGTGATTAATATAAAAATAGTGCTTTAATGATAAAATGTATGAAAAGGTTTATTTATAAAAGTATATTTAATACAAATAGATATTTTGTAAATCCAGTATGGAATTATAAATACAGAAAACTTTACAATTGATTGAATCACATAAATTGAATACTTAAAATTTTAATTATTGATGAAATATACGATTGTACATTCAAATTTAAATTTTCTCTATGTATTTTTAGATTTTTAGATTGATCTTTAAGTACACTAAGTTCCATACTGAGTTTAAAGAAATATTTCTAAATACCTTATTACATAATTAAACATAACTTTACATTAATATTAAAACAAATTAATTTTTATTTTAAATATAATAATATTTAGTTTAATCAGTAAACATATTAAGCATAATTTCAAGTGTTTTTATATTATTTTTCAAAACGTTATAAGATTGACGTTTTTAAGGTAACAAATTATTTTTTAATAATTCAAAGATTTTAAATGAAAAAATGTATTGTAATAAAAAATAAAATAGTTTTTTTTATAATTTTCTTATCTTTTCTTTATGTATTATTCTGTAACATATTTATATATGTATAAATATTCAAATAATTTACCGTAACATTAATTAATTTTTTTAATAATTAATTTTCTCTGTGCATGTTAAATTATTTTAAATCTTTTGAAATAATCAAAAATTATATTTCATAGAACAAATTATAAAGATAATATTTTTAAAAAAAGATAATTAAAAATATCTATTAAATAATAGCAATATTTATTTATTATTTTATTTTGTAAGGATTTCTACTTTTGTTATATACTTCATTGATTATTAAACAGACGTATTTGAAATAATAAAAAAAATATTAGGAAAATATTAGGAACGTTTCATAACATTTAATATTTAATTGGGTTTATATGTTTAATATATTAAATATAATTAAAATTTTAATGCAAAAAATTAAAACATCAATAAAGTAAAAAATATTACTCGTAGTAGACACATTTATATAAGATATTATAGTATCTTTTAAAATACAGTATTAGTTAATTCATTTTCAATCATTCGAGTATTTAAAATTGACGTTCAACTTTAAAATAAACTTTACTTCTTCAACCACTAAAATATTATATATTATAATATTTTCTACAAATAAACCGTGGTATTTAAACAAATTATCTGTATATCATATTAATTATTTTATTTTAAAAATAAAATTTATTTTATGGTCCATTTTTATTTATTAAAAGTAGATAAATGTAGTAGATACAATTAGTTTATTATAATATTCTTTACTTATCCAATTTATTCAAAATTATAAAATAAATTGTAATTTGGTTATATATTTTGTTACCTTGCATGTAAATGTAATAGTTATCTTGTGTAAAATCACCGTATATAAATAACGTTTAGTCACCTTGGATGTATGCATCGTCATTATTTATTATTCTGACATCTGAAGTATTGTATAATTAGAAGCTTAGATTACATTAATAATAAGTGCTAAAAATAAAAAAATTAATGCACAAAAAATTTACGGATCGATGAGAATTGACCGAAGAACAAAAAAGGGAGTCTGGGCTGATTAAGAAGGTGCGTAAATTGTAGATTGCTTAATTTCATTTAGAAATTTCTATTTCTTTTTTTAAAAGTATTGAGCTTAATACGTACATAAAATTTATTCAAGAATTATTGATAATAAACCAATGAAATTAATATTTTTTTTGCTATTATAATGAATAAAACAAACAGAATAAATTTAATTTGAATTTTCAAATATCTAATATGCGTTTATTTTAACGTCTTTTTTTACACATGTTAAGAAATTCATTTTATGTCATATTCATATCAAATCGAGGAACTTGATTTAAAAATGTTTATTATACATTCAAGCTTGTTCCATTTTCAATTTTTATAAAAATCTTAACTTTATAAAATTTACAATCAAGAATTAAAATATTCTATTAGTTAAGAAAACGTTTTTATTTATTTTTAAGGCGTAATTTTTACATTATTCAAAAAAGAGAAAATAACTTAAAAAGTTTTTGTATTTGTCCTATACTCTGTTAGTATTCTAGCTTTGTCGGTTCCTTTTCAAAATAAAATATTTAAACTTTGATTTTCTTTATTTTCAATGTATTTATTTAATTGTTGTTTTAATCATATATTTTTTTAAATGTATTACTTGACCTTTTTTTATAATATTTTATTAACAACTTTACGGAATTCTTGTTTCAAAATTGAAATTATGATTACGAATAGAAATATTAAATTAATTTGTGAGTGATTATCTCAAAATAAGAGTTTAAATGTATATATTTATATATTTTATAATATAACTATATATTTTATAATTATTTGCTATAAAATTTCTAAAAAATATTTTTGTTTAAAATTAATACACTTTTTATTAATATAAGAATGAATTGGGTTTGTCGATCGTTTTGTTTATTTTCTTTAATTTTATATTTTCATCTTAATGCAATCATACTTATAATTTATAATATTAGTTACAAATTATATTTTTTAATAGTCGAGCAAAATAAGGAATTTTTCTTAATACTCTAATCATTTAGACAATTAAAAACAAAAACCTTTATTTTACTACATTAGTAAATATAAATAGGTTAATAAAATTTATATATTCTGATAAACATAGTAGTATAAAATGTTATGAAGTTACATTTGAATATAAAATTTATCTATAGAACGCTTATTAAAACGTTATCTAGTTTTTTAAATGTTATTACATCAATAATAGAATCAATATTACACATAAACTTGGTTACGATTAAAATAAAATTTTTTCAAGGCTTACGATAATTAAAATATTAATTTAATATTATTTTCTTTATTCTTACATTCGCTAATATACTTGTATATTAAACTTATAAGAGAATTTGTCGATATATTCTAAATAATTATTTTCTCAAAGAACGTAATTTATAATTGTTAACAGATGCAATGTAATTATTAGATATCGTATAATAATATTATTTTCTCACAATATTTATCAATAACTTTAAATATAAAGAGAACTTTTTTTTTATAATTAAATTCTATTATTTATCGTATAAAATTTATAATTATTTATTTGTTTGAAATTATATAAAAATATAATTTTTTCTAACTATTATTATTGAAAATTTTAATTCAATAAAGTTTTCATTTATTAATTATGTAAATAATTAATGAAACTTTTGATACTATTTTGAATTAAAATCTTTAATAATAGATTTAATTTGTCTATTAATGCTCAAATTTATAATTAGTCATTTTCTTAAAATTATATAAAATATACATTTTCTGAATAACTTAATATTGACACATTTTTAATTTAATAAAAGTTTTTAATTATTAATTATATAAATAATGGATACTTTTATATTATGCTGAACTAAAATATATAATATTTTCCTTGACTATTAAATATACTTATAACGCTAACAAATAAAGCTACATTATAAAGAAATATAATGTTTTAATTCTGTTTCAATTGAAAAACATTCAATTCTAGAAAATGTTATTTTTAAACTAAATATGCTAGATATATTTTTAATTATACAACTTACATCTCCGTTACAAATATTTAACAGAGTTATATTTACAATATTCCTTTTTTCAAATTAATGAATAAAAAGTCTGATAATAAATTGAAACTAAAAGTATTAATTGAAATTTTTGTATCTTCAATATTTTAAAATATTTAAAAAGGCTTAATGATAATACTTTTACTTCACAATATTTTTCTCTGATTAAAAAACATGGATTGAAAAGAGTCATCAAAAGATAATGTGATAAATAAAAACTGTATTCTTTCGTTTTTTGTTACAGGATCACAAGCACATTATTCGAGCCCAATAGAGAAGAATACGATTATCAAAAACATGACTTTTTAGGATAAATGGACTGCGATGTTCTGAAAATTGCTCGTGAAACAATATTGAGAACTGCGTGAAGATCATGCAATTATTATTTTTAAACTTGTATACATTTATATACAAATACATTAATTGCACATTCCAGAAGCTTTTTAAAACTGCAGTAGTGAGACATATGAAGAAACTTTTTCGTTTTTAATAGATATATCAATTAGTAACACAGTTAAGCTTAATACAATACGAAAATTAATTTACATTTTTTTAATCACCATTTTTACACAGGCTACAAGTATTTAGATATTCAGATATACATATACAATAAGTTTGTAGAGAATACATATAAACTGAATAAAGTGTTACAAATTTTTGGCTTCAAATAATAAAATTAATTAGATTATATATTATAGATTATGTGAAATTTAAAGAAAGAAAGAAAAAAAAATAAATTCAATATTGAATAGAAATACTGTTTTTTGTATTGATATGTAAATTTTTTAATATTAACTTATATTATTCATAATAAGATATTTTTAGATGATGATTGGCATCAAACTACTACACTCACTAAACTTAATATAATTATTTTGTGTATTAAATAATTAATAGCCTCTATAATAATGCATTTACCTAAGACCAAAATTAGAAATATTTACATTCAGTTATATGCATACATGATTAATTATTTTGTATGATAAGTATAATAATGACTAGATTTTATTTCAAAATTTATTCGCTGTTATAATTCATTGCAAGTAAATATGTACTATACTTTTACATATTTATTCTATAGAAATAAAAAATATGTGTAATAGTTTAATTCTAATCACTTTAAAAAAAGTTTTTTTTTAATTTTCTTTAAAACTTAAAATTTTTTAAACTGAATATTTATTTTTATTAGAGTTTTTCACGAAAATTATTTATAAGTAATTTTCTCTTTTATTCATAAAATCAAATTATATGAATTTATTTTAATTTAATGAAGATTAAAAAAAAATATCTATTAAGTTATTATTAAAATTACATTTCATTTTTTATTTACTAGATGTTTTATATAAAAGTTTTTAAAAAAAACCTTTAAAAATATTTAATAAACATTATTTTTCTTCACACGAATACGCGGTAAGTTTTTACAACTTTTTCAACTTTTTTTGTGTTATCATTTATCCCTCTTCCTATCTCAGATGTGCTCTACGCGCCATGATTCCACACTTAAACAGTACTAGATATGGTCCACGTGCCACAGATGAAAAAGTTTTTCATAAATTGATAAATTGTATTACGAAAAAATAGCTGTGATATATTAACTGATTTTTCATGAATTTTATATATTTACTGAAAGATAAGTATAATGTAAAGTTATTATGATGACGATTGTACCAATAATGATTAATAAAGAAAAAATAAAATATTATTTATTATTTGATAAGTAATCTTCGATTTTATAAAATTTTCTATGTAAAATATTAAAACAAAACAAAAACTCAAAATTTTAATGTCAAAAATTTTATATTTTAACAACTTAACTATATATTTAAAATTATTACTAAGTCAAGTATTTAATTTCTGAATGATAAGAAAATATCTGATTGAATTTATAGTTTAATTATTGATTCTAATTCAAAAATTTTCTAAGATTTAGAATATTAAGACAGAATTTTATTTGTAATTCGATGTTAAATAAATCTTTATAATCATTCATTTTAATTATAAGTTTTTGATAAATAAAAATAATTTTTAATTTAAAAAGTTGTATTAGAATAGTATGAAATCGTGTTTAATAATGTAAAAAATATAATTTAATAATATAAATTTTAAATATAAAATTTCTATGATAAAGCAAAAAATATAATTGATTTTAAAGTGATTTGATAGACTAAAATCTATTGACTATCAATAATTGTCAATAATTTCAAATATTAAAACATAGTGTAGGGAGATTTGAGATATAAGATATATATATATATGATAGATAAGCAAAAATATACATAATATATGTCTATCAGTTAGTCAGCAAAAATGGTCCAATAAAAAATATAAAATATTTTTTAAATATTCATTGAGTAATGACTCGTAAAAATAGATTATTAATATCACTACATAATTTAATATTCGATTAATCAAAACAACCCGATGTTTTTTTTTCTTGGTAAAATAAACCATTTATAGATTAATTTGAATAAATATACTAAATTATATTTCAAAATAATTTTATAAAAACTGTTTGAAACATTTGTAAAAATAAAGATTTTGAGAAATCAATTAGAAATATAGTTTTAAAGAAAATGTGTAGTGGTAGTAGTAGTAGGACTTATCGACAATATTTACATTGTTATTCTGTTTAACATACTTATTTTATAATTGTTTTTATTTTATACATTTTATCTCTTACATAACTATTTTATTATTCCTCGTATACATATTTAATTGTTTTACATTATTCTTTAAATAATCTATGTATAATTCATTCGCACATTTTTAATCACTTACATTTCAGAGTTTTAACTAAAATTTATATTAGTATTGCTTTTATAACTGCATCTTATATTAATATTTCCTTTACATATTGCATTTTTACTTAACTCTTAAACATTCTTTACAAATCTTATTTTCTTATTTAATAATCTTATCGAAGTGTAAAAATTTTAGACTAACTTCTATTTTAGCATCAGTGATAAATAAGAACTACTGGATGTGTATATTCTTTGATCTTAACCTTTTTATAATCCTAATGAATTCTACTTTCTTGCTACTATCGTATTTTACTACTAGGCTATATGATTATAAGATATTGAATTAAATTTGTACATCTAACCATAAAAATATAATGTATTTATCATTTTTACCAGAATTTTATTTAATCAGTAATTTTTCTATTTATTTGTTGTGTAATTATAGATTTTATCTTTTTTCACTTTTAAATCCTACTTCATTTTTTGACAACTTACTTTTTTTGATTAAATATTAAATAATTTTTATTTTTACTTTTTTTCCTAATTATAGTTTTTATAGCTATCTTATATAAACTACTTTATGTTTAATTATTATTAATGTTATTTAAATTAATTTTTTACCCCTATTTATTTTTACACCTGCACTTATCTCAGTTTATTTATTTTTTTCTTATTTATCTTATACTTTTGGTTTTCACGATTTCCCTCGTCTTTATGCTCTTACTTCTTTTGTTTCTCTTCTTTTCCTTTCATACAATTAGTCCAGTCATTTGATTAATTTTTATATTTTTGAATCTGCTGACCTTCTTTTATATTCTTTACCTTTTCCCAAAGCGTATCTAGGCTTTCTGCTTTCACCTGCCACATGCACCAGGATCGTCCGATCTCTTGCCAGAAACTTATTCTATCCGCTGCATAATCTTTTTCTTTAGTACATCTGATTTTGTTGTTTTCCCGTCCCCTACCACCTTCAATCCTTCTTTTTATGCATTCTTTTTCTAATTTCAAATTTTCACTATTTAATGTTTTTTTTTCGAACAAAATTGCTCTCTTAGCACCTTTAATTTCTATCGTTTGTCTATTGGTTTCTAACATTAGAACGCTGTCCGGCGTATTAACATTTAAACCTATACACTACTTTAAGTATTTTTTCTGAACCTTTTCTATCTTCTCACTACCTTTCCAACCTCAATTTTCTGATCCGTATAACATCACACTCTCTAATAAAGCATGAAATAGATTTTCACTTTCAAATCTTTTCTAAACAAATTTTCCGATGTGTCCCATTTTTTTCGTATTATGCAATTTGCCCTTTTTGCTAGCATTTTTTTCCTTCATCTCTTTTTTTCTTAATGAAGATGTAACCTAGATAAGCAATTTTCTCAACAGTTTCTATTTTTCTTTTATCGCATATGAAGATTTTTTCTTTCCTTCTTTCTCTAGTTCTTTTGCAGTGTAAAATTTTGGTTTTAACCGTGTTTAGTTTCAGCCCTTTCCTATGTAGATATTTGCTCAGTATTCTTAGTAGCTATCTCATTTCGGTCTCGCATTTGGTTATTATCACCAGATCGTCTGCATATGATAACGATCTAATGCTTGACTTTCCTATTTTTACATCTCAGGTGCGTGATGCCTTAAGCTGATCCTCCAGATTTGACATCGGTATATTAAATAGCGTTGGGATTAAAGGGCATCCTGCCTCACATCTACTTCTACCTTGAATCTACCAATAATTTGTTCTGCTATTTTAATTTCCGCGCAAGTTTTTTCATATATTTCTTTCGTTCTTTTAATAAGTATTTTTAAAGAAAATATGTTTAAAGTATTTGATATTAAATTTTATCAATTAAAATTAAAATGTTTAAAATTGCTTTTATCACTATTTTGCACTTTCGGGAACATAAAGACATCTTTCGGTGGTATTATTTTTATTCATTGTACAATGTAATTTATGACTGTTGCATTTCACCTGTAAACAAACATTTCACCAAAAAATTTTGTTTGTAATTTATCATATTATTCTCAAAAAATTAATTCTTAAAACTAAAAAATGCATCATTAAAAGTATAAACCTCAATGTTAATAGCAAAATAGATAATTGTTTTTATGCTTGAAAAATATTTGTGTATGGTTTTCATCAGTTGCATTGAATCTTTTATTACTATTTTGCTTGTATTTATTCGGCTAAAGATCAATATAAATTCTTGATTTTTAAAACGTACATTTATTTAATAACGTTGCATATTATTAAAAAATTTTTTGTGAATAATTTTTAAAACGATTATTAACTTTAGATTCTTACCTTTTTCATCATGATTAACATCGAGTAAATAATTTTATTAGTGATATTATAAATAATAGGCTTTTTCTTTTAAAATTTATGATTTATGACTAATGCAATCTAAAAAAGCTTTTTATACTTGGAACCAATTTATAATAATATCTTAATATGGAACCATAATAAATAGATCATTTAAAATAAATTTTTAATAAGTCGTTTTTATTTTGAAATCATCATATTTAATAGTTATATTTAGCTTAAATACTATTTTTATTCTTAACATGACATAATTTGTAATTTGTATTATGTATAATAAACCATCGGTTTCTTAAAAGATTTAAATTATTTAAAAATACACGCAAATTTTGTACTCAATATTTAAACACGTACAGTATAATATGTCTTACAGTATTTGATTAAAAAAAAATTTTTTTTTATCATAAACCATTTGACAATTAGTATAAGTGCATTATTAAATTAACAAAAAAAAATTTTATATATATAATTTCTAAGTAGTCTAATTAATTTATAAATTACATATTATATAAAGTATAAAAATTATACATAATTTTTTATGCAACATATATATGACATTAATTTTAAGCATAGTTACAATAAAATTTCAAATTAAAGAAATAAAATTCTACTTATAATATTTATGTAATATATCTTAATAATATTCTAGCCAATAATACATCAATATATATTTAAGTAAGTAAAACTTTTTTAATAAACATTTTCTATATTAACAAAAAATTTATTAATAAAATTAAAAAACCATTTACATTATTATAAAAGAAAAAATTTTAAGTTATTTAAATAGCAATGCATATCGATACTATTATATGTGCATAAAAGAATTGTGATAGTGAGTGCTAGTATTAAACTATATTGTAAAATATTTGCGGTGATTCTGGAATTTCAGATGTAATTATAAAAATAAAGAATATTTGATATTTTGTTTTTTTTTGTTTATAATAAATATGTTTATTTTAGTAAAATTTATTTTACTTTTACTTTTTCCTAAAAAATATAATACCGATATTTATCATATAATAAAACATAATAATAGAACATATATAAAGATTATTTTCCTAAACTCAAACCCTTTGTCCGAATTATTTTTATAAACAAATGAAATAATAATATATTATCTTAATATGATTTTTTACTTAAGAGTTCTTAAAAAACTAAATTTGTTGTACTACGATTGTACATATAATTTCCTAAGTCATTTTATTCGTAGGTACTTTTACTTTATCGATTATTTTGGAAAAAATTATTAAATAGATTCGTCATTCTAAGAAATATTTAGAAGTTTAACATTAAATAAAAATTTAATAATTTTATGACTTAATAATAAATCTACATTTTATTATTATGAATTTAATTGAAAACGTTTATTAAAAATAAAAAATAAATGTTTAATAAAATATATATTTCAAAATTGCTTTCTAATTTTCCTATTCAAATTGAAATAGTGTTCACCTATTTCTATACTACTATGACGTCTATTGTTTAAAAAAATGTTAAATATTCAGTCAATTTTTTTATGACTATCCTGATACATTGTCATATGGCTGGTAGTCTGAAAATCTGAAATATACCTTTGGAATAACTGTATAAGCCAAAGAAAAGGTTGCAATAAATTTTTTATGTATACTGAGGCTCGATTATATTTTGACAAGATATTGAATATCGACCTTAATTGAACTATTAAAACTTACAATTAAAAAAAAAGTTTACTTTCTGAATTAATTATGTCCTTTATTATTCTAATTTTTGATAATTATAACTAAAATTGAATATTACGAAAGAAATTTTATAATAATAAATTTTCGACCCATTAGTTTATATTCTAATTTTATGTTTTAGTAAAAAACTAATTTTGAAACAAAGTCAAACAATTAAATTGAATTTTATAACGACAATTATATATTTACTGAATATATAAAATTTTTACTATTACTTTCATTTCGGTCAACCATTAATAATTCAATTTAATTCAATTTTTATAAAAAAATTTTTTTAAATATAAGTAAAACTACATTAAGAATTAAATAAAAATTTATTTTCCCGATATATTTTAATAATTTTATATTTTATTTGTGAAAATAAAACTTTAATAAAACTTTTTATTTAAAACATATTTACATTATCAAATCCTATTATAAGTATATTGATTCTTAACATTTAATGTTATATAATAAACATTCTTTACGTTAGTAACGTATAAGCCTTTGTTTCTTATAACGTATAGTAGGATTATATATATGTATAATTCTTATACAGTATTGTAGAATAAATATAACGTGGATGTCTTATTATTAACAGCTCTAAAGAATGGCTACTTCGTATACTCCTTTTGAGAATTGATAAATCGTAGATCAGAAGGTTTTAATATTTTTTTTATAGCAACATTATACATATGCACATTGTAACACAGTTAAATACTTTTTTGTATTTATATGTATATTAATCAAATTAGTTTATTGACGTATACTCTTGTTTTTTTCTTATTCTGATATTATTAGTCTAATTAGACAAAGAAATTTTTTCTAAAAAAAATTGAAAAATACAGCTCATTTTTAATATGTTTGAGTAAATCTTATTATTATACTTATTTTCGAAATACTTGAAAAAGCATATACTTTATTTCTCAGGCTTTCTTAATCTCAATACTAAAATAATGATCATTTTTTGTTTTCGTTCAAATTTTGTACCAAATTTTTTTTATTAATTTTTTAAAAATAATTTTTATTTTAATATATTTTTTTTTACTTAGTGTCATTCAATAAAAATAAATAACACAAATAATATTTCCAATATTATTTAAATAACGACGTGATATTAAATTTAATAATGTCTCGATCCAATTCTTTCAATATTTGTAAAAGATATTTTTATAAGAAAAATTAATTTTTCATTATCAATTAAAAATAAAAAAAGAAATTATAATCGTATATCACACATTATTAAATTCCTAAAGAGCAAGTATTTACAAAGTTACTAAAAGCTAAAGTAAAGTGTATAAATTATTCAAAAAAAGTTACTAGCTCTACAATATTATGAAATTTTATTAATACTTATGAACTATTTCTACGATCGATTATAGTTTCATTATTTAGTAAAATATTTAGTAATTTAGAATAAAACAATTAATGCCCGATGTAGATATAATTAATTGTCCATGTAATTTATAACTAATACTTCTTATCATAAAAGTTTTGAATTTTTAATATTTTCTAGGAATCACTCTTTCTAAATTAATTGAAAATAATGACAATATAAAAAAAATAATTATTATAAAAAAATGTTGTAATCTTACCTTTATTAAGCTCACTTATAATATACATATTTAATACAAATTAATGAAGAAAATATCAAATTTTATCAAAATTTATAGATTTCGTTTTTTGACACGATCTATATAAAATTTAAATTATAATATATAATACGATTCAATAATAAAAAAATTTTTTTTCTCACGTGAACCTCCTCCGAATTAGTACAGATTTTATGAATGAAGTAACGTAATCAAACAACTACACGTAATTATACGTAATCGTGAAAGAAAGACACACTGAACCTGCGACGAACCGAAACAATAAAGAATATCAGATTCATATAAAAAAGCAAATGTTTTGAAGGTGATATAAATATAAAGCTAATAAGTAGATAATCTTTCTATTTTCATAAAAATCCGCATCTATTGAAAAAATAAAAAATTAATAAAAAAATCCATGAGAAATTTGGAGGTTTCCTATGTTGATTTCAAGATATTTCGAACTTATGCAAAACGACGAACCAGCTATATATAGAATTTTAAACAATTATCAATTTGAAATATGTTTTTCTCCCTTATATACATATAATAAGCATTTTTTGCAAATGCTATATTTTTCTCAGGCATAATTTTGCGAGCAGAAGAGTTTTACCTGCAAATTCAAAGTGTATTGTTAAGATCAGTATATATAATTATAATTTTAAAAATAATTGATTAATAAAAATTATGTTTTAATAAACTTCTGTGAAATTTATATAACTGAAGATCGGCACCAATAGAAAGGAAGTGAAAGTAATTCTCAATTTTGATAGAAAATTAAAACTTCAATTTATAAAAGATTTTATATTTAAAATATATAACTAATATTGGATGAAAAATAAAAATTGTGACTAAGAAAAACAAGAGAACAGACGGTATCGAAAAAGAAACAGAATATAATAACAATAAGCGTAAATTTTGCTTTTTATAAAATTAAAATAAATCAATATAGTAGTCAAGAAAGAAAATAATTGCTACGACATTATCAGGTAACAGTGTACCTGACATTATCGTGTCGGATTACTTATATTATACAGAAAATTAATGATAAAAATTTCAAGATTTATTCATGTTTATTATTTTGTTAATATTCCGAAGTGAAACATTGTAAAATGCGCTATTAATAATCTCTATATCTATCAATAATTATAAAAATAATATTCGTTAATTCTATATGTTAAAGAAATATCAATTTATGGAATTACGAAAATAATTATAAATTAATAAAATGTAATTATAACATAATTAAGTGTGTTATATATGATAATTCCTCATGTATTGTATTATCATTACTCGAACACAAGAATATCATATGCGTTAAAAGAAGAACCAAAAGTAAATTTTTAAAAATGAGTCGTAAGTTTTGAGCAAAAGAATTTACTGATACTGATGTATCGATTGATTGATGATTTATTTATACTAAATAGATAAATATTAGTAGATATATATATATGAATCAAGCATTGTATCGCAGTTTTAATTATTTTACTTTTTATTACTATGCGAGCACATCCATATACAAACAGATCTTATTTTTTGTTGGTAATTTTTCACATGAAATTTCAATTTTACAATTCAATTAACAACTGTGACAACCTAATATTATTAGAATTGTTGATTATTTAGTGTACTCGAGAGTACAGACAAAATATTTTTTATTTATTTATAAACTTATTAATGCTTAAAAACAAATCTATTACGTTTAAAAGATATTAAGCAGGCCTTATTATAGTAAACTCGATCGTCTTTCATCCAATAATTTTAAACAACTGAAGGTGAAATGAAATAATTAATATTTTAACAATACACTTCAATTTTTGAAATATTGCTGCTTATCATGTTTAGCTGTTTTTCAGACAATAACAAATCATTTACAGTCAAGGAGATATCATTATATGTTTAATGTTCTCAAGTATACATTTGCATATCGAGAGCTTCTTATAAAACTAGGGAAAATATTTTCAAAATTTTACTTATGGAAAATTGATAATCACTTTTTCATAGCTTTAATTAATCTGTAATCAGTTATTATTTGATTTTCTTTGCATTTTTCAAAGAATTAGAAGTTATATTTAATTTAAAAATAATTAAAAAATATGCCATTAGCATTTGAAATACCGAATATTTTACTTTGCTATTTTGATAAAATAAACACTTCAAAAAATCATAGATGAAGTATGTTAATCCTACTCTTTTTTTACGAAAATTTATCTATTCTGCGTAAAGATTTTTTTAATACAAGTGACGTATACTTAAAAAGTACTGTATAATTAAAAATTCAATTAAAAAAATTCAAGAGTATTTCAACTATCTTAATGTATAATAAATATTTCATTATTTCAGCACAAATATTACATTATAGTGATACAGAATAAAAAGAAATTTTTTATGTTAATAATTTAAAAAATTGGCTAACTGTAGAACGCTTATATAAATATTATGAATATTTCTGTTACATAATAATGAATGTTGTGACACTTGAATATTTTCGTACTAAAAATACTAGTACGAAATAGAAAACAGAAATTTTTTATAAATCAGAGATATTTATTTCAGAATTGCAAATAACTAATAATCAAAGAAAAAAGTATAAAACGAAATTTGAAAAATTGAAAAATATGTTCAATTCAAGATTATTTTCAATAAAGAACTATTTTCAAAAAATCAAAAATTCTAGTTTTCAGTATACTTTTATACTTATTCTACACGACATATCTCTGTTTAAAGAAAAGATTAAAATTATCATAAAGGAATCCATACCAAATACGGATTTTTATATTTTTCATTGTAGCATAAATACAGTATAATCTAGGTAATATACTATAAAAAAAATTTATTGTTTTAAATAATTGAATAAAAGTTTTTATTTAAAACCGTAGTCTTATATAAAATAATTATAATTACTTATATATTCTTATATAAGAAAAAATATGTGAAGTTTTCCACTAATTAATTTTTAATACCTACGTATAAACGTGTTTGTAATTATATAAACAAATTTCTTCTTTCTATATTGTACATAATATTTATATTAAATAATTATAATAATTTTAAATTAATTTGAAATAGTAAGTTAATCTATTACTTTATGTAATATTTAATAGAAAATATGATCTTATTATTAGTTTCAAATTTTGTTTTTACATATTTTTTTTTTTTTAGATTTTTTATTTCTTAAAGTAGTAGTAGTATTATTATTTTTATTTTAATGTATGAATATATATGTTTGATATTATAAAGTTTTGGTGCTTTTACTACATATATACTCTCGGACTTCAGATATTATGCTATAGCAAAATATGTTGATTCAAAAGATCTTACTACGTACTTAATGATCTTATCAAACATTTTTTTCATAGCATAAAAATTCTTTATATAAATATCATATCGCAAAATATCTGTATAACCTTTGACACATATACCTCTATGCGTAAAAAATGATACATGTTTATAAGATTAAATTCAACTTTAATCTTCTTTAATTTTGGAAAATTGAATACCATTTTTGATAACATATTTGGAATACGGGTCTAGTTTATAAATATAAATTTTTTAAATTCTAATATTTATTGTAATTTATTTGTTTTTGTAATTTAGAAAATTTAAATACAATATAAATAAAGAAAATATTCTATAATTTAAAAAATGTAGAAAATTTACTATTTTTGTACATTTTGTGAATTTTTATTTTTTCATATTTAAAAAAATTAAGTATATAAAATAAATTAATCATAAGTTAAGAATTATTATATTATAATATTAAATAATAAATTAATTTTATAATTTTATAAATTGATTATGAACTTCCAAATTAAAAATGAATTTGTAATACGATTCATTTTCTATACAGTTAACTATCCTAAATTGCAGTTTTTATTAAAAATACAACTAAATAATACTTTTTATTATGTATCATATCATATGATTATCAGTGATTCATATATGAATAAATTATATTTTGAAAGAAATGTTCAATCCGTATTTTCGATCTCTAATTCGCTTTTTATTTTGGAAAAATTTATAAAAAAATAAAAGCATTATTAGATATTATCGTAAAGATTCTCCATTATCTATGACAGACGTAAGATATACTTAAACATGTTCTTATATTTATTTTCAATCAGAAACATCCCAGAAATCTAGCATACTTCATAACTAAAGAAATCTGGCAGATATAAAACGACAAAAGAAAGGAAAAGCTAGGAATAAAATAACTATTAGACCATTGTTTACTACGATTGTTTATTATATACAACAAATATATGCGACTATCAACTTCGAAACAATGTTTAAATCCTTTTAGTGAAATCCTAAAGAGCTTTTGCTTCAAGTCATCACTACAGATGTAAATTAAATCTATTGTTATATATCAGATAACAATAAAAATTATGGTTTTTTTAGTTGAATATACTTTAAAGTAGCCAAAGATAAGCTTATCAATCAAACAATACATGGCTATTTTTTTAAATTTAAATGAAATCAATCCTATTGATTTTTGTGTAAAAGAAAGCGATCGCGATATTTATATATAGTTGTATAGTTTAATAGTTAATTAGTCAAGACTAATTGATTGAATTGCGCTAGAAATTACTATCTTATCCATTGCACTTGGTCTGTTCATTATTATTCAACTTCATTTTATGTCTCCAAAAGGAAAACTGAATCACAGAAAAAATATATTGACCAACGAAGGAGGTTATCATTGATAAAAATATCTATCGTAAAGACTTTAATTTCATTTTTAGTTTTTAGGGGATTTATATAATAAATAAAGATGTTGAAAAAAATTTATTGTTCTAAAAGTAGATTAGGTTGAAAAATAAAAGAGTTTTCGTGAAAAACTTGCGTCTTAAATCCTAATACGGGTTTTTATTATTTTTAATCCATCGACCTATTTAACTCAAACAAAAAAGCAAAGAATTGTTTTCAACAATTTATTTTTAATAATAATAAGAAATTAAAAAATAAATGTTTATATTTTATTAATATAAAAAATATTTTAGGTTTTCTATTAAAAATTGGATAAATAAAATAAAAATTTAATTATTCATACGAATTCTAATAATTTATAGTTATCTATATAGTATCTAAAGTTTATAAATTGCACCATATATAGTGTATTAAAAAATTTTTTATGGACTTTAACATCAACAATTCTAAAATTCATCACAACGTAATTAAATTTAACTTAAAATTTATTTAAATATTTATAAAAAAAATTATTTAAATATAAATATGCTTAATAACTTTTAAAATTTTATTTATAAGTATGATTTAAGAATATTAAAACAAAATTGTAGAGAATTACTATTTCTCATGGTGTATAAAATATGAATATATAATTACCGAGTTAAAAATAAGACGAACTTCAACAAATAAACATTTTCTAAAAAAGAAATATACAATTCTTTCATTGGAAAAATAAAATAATATATATTTTTTTATCTTTGAAATTCATAAACTATTATAGTGATTGCTTTTGCAAGGAGTCTTTCCCATATTTAAATTTACTATGTGAATTCATGTTTAGGTAAATGAGTTAGCGAAATAATTTCATGTATATTAGAAAATTCTTTTACTTACAACAAGATTTTGGTAAAAAACGATATTTTTAAATCAATAAACTTTATTTCATTGATTTAAAAATTATTGTATAAAAATTAATATTATAATAATATAGTAATAAGAATTGATTAGTCACAAATGTTTTATGTTATATATATTTTCAAGTTTTTATTTGAAATAGCATAAACTTTTTTGTTACTACTTTACAACTTCAATCAGAAAAAAAATTTACTAGGATGATGTAGAAACTAATTTTTTGAAAAATAATGAGATAATATCTTGTCTTTTTTTAAAATACCATTTTTATAATATTGTTGTTGAAACGTTTTCGGAAATAATTTAAATAGTTATAAATATAATTTTAAATATTTGTACTAATAAAAATAGTTTAATAATTAAAGAAGTTACTTAATATTAAATTTTAATTATTTTTATATTTGTATCCTAATATTTCAAAATACATCATATTAATAATTTTTTAAATTAATTACAATATTATATTACATTTTTATGTAGAATTCAAGTAATTTAATACTAAACTTGTATTATCTTTAATGTCTGAATTTTGTATGAAAATAAAAAAAATGTTTACTGAATAATATACATCTGATTTTATTTAGTGATGTAATATAATATAATATTAAAATATGTATTATAATACGAGTATATAATGTGGCATGTGTGGTATTATATATTTATTAAATATATCATGAATCATATTAAAAATTATTATATTAAAAAAGTAATGTAGAAACTATAATATAACTTGGAAATTTCAAAATATTTAAAAATAATTATATATTGTCTTTCCAAACAATTTTCCTTTAAAATATTCGGTTACAATTATTTTATAAAAATATTATTTTTATTCATTAAGTTTTTATTAAAAAATATTAGTTTATTGACATATTATTATTAAAATAAAATTTTACAGACAAAAATTCATTGATTTGAATGAATCGTAGTTCTATTTTTAATAAATTAGCTTATTAGATGTTTTATTTTTATTCCAAAGTTTAATTTTAAATATAATTCTTTTCTAATTTTTTTTTATTAATTTATAATTATATTATTTAATAATAGTTTAATCATTTTTTTTTAAACATTAAAATATAATAATAATTAATAAAAGATATAATAGCATTTTTATTTATATATATTCGTTTTTAACTAACATTAGAGAATAAGTTTTCGAAGATCATTATTTCATTAAGATGAAAATTTATTTTTTCATAATTTTTTCGAACATAAAATAACAATGATTTTATTTTACTTTACATTTTAACTAAGTCTAGTCTTATACTATTATTTCAGTCTTTTTTTTGTATTTCACACCTATCATAACTATCTATTGCTTTTACTTATTTTCGATTCATACTTTCAAGTGCACATTCGATCTTACTATTTTCATGTAAATATAAAAAATTTAATATTTACCGTTATAGTAAGTACTATGTGATGGCATTAAAAATTGAATGTGACAATGTGTAAAACTTACTTTAAAAAAATTATTTTTGAATATCTTGATTTCAAATATCATATTCAATCTTTTATATATGACAATTTTTTGTTTTATAAATAAATACAATGAAAAGACTAAACAATACAAAAACAACAATAAATAAATACACCAAAAGTTTACATGTTTATTAAAATTTAATTAAATATTTTAGAAATGTGTTGATCTAGACATTTTTATAAACAATGCTTGAAATTAAATGTTAATTTAAAAAGCCTAATACGCGTAATAAAAAATATTTGTTCTCAGTTAATTACAAAATTATGAAAATAACTATAAAAAAATATAGAAGAAATATAAAAAGTTAAGTCGTTAATATTTTTTCTTACATAAAACGAGCTAAGCCATCATAATCATCATGATTTAAGTCAAGAAAATAATACTGTTTAATTTAATTATTAAAGATAATGTTTCTTTCTTAAAATGAAAATTATTTTATTTATATATGTATTTAATTTAAAATCAAATTTATTATCATAACTATTTATCGAAATCAAAATTTGTATTAATAATATTCAACTTAATCAAAACTTTAGTTAGCTTTTATAATACGTTCTTAGATGTATTAATGAATATATCAATTATGGATTAAAAGAATTAGTTGTGATATATAATATTTTAAATTTGCAAAAAGGGTTTTTTAAATAATGAAATTCAATTACATAAATAAATTGTACAATATTTAATGAATTTCATGTATAATTTCTAATTGATAAAATTATTTTTTTTTAATATTTAATGAGAACACGTAATAACCTTAATCACTTACAAAAACAATAAAAATATATTTATTTGTTGCACATTAATATAACAATTAAATAAAATATTTAATTTGTAGTAGTAATATAGTAATAATTGTGTAATCGTCGATGTAATGCTTTTAGATTCTTGCACATGATTTGAAAAAAATTTTTTAAACTACTTATATAGTTGATATATTATTATCAAAGTTCTCGATCCGATATTTGAAAAAATTATTAATTATTAGGTAATAAAACTATTTATATTAAAATAAATCAATTTTGTTTTTTTTTCTATTTTAAAATTTTAGGAATAGGAATCAGATCGGCAACTTTAACTTTTTTTATTACAAAACATTTTAATACATTAATTACTTCATAATTTTTACGTAAACTTCTATAATTTATGTTATATGTATAATGATGTAAGTTTTATACTTTGTAAACTAAATGTTATTTATAATGATATTAATTTTTATAATTTTAATTTAAAAAAAAAAACAGCTGCTTTTTTAAATACCTATCAAGATTGTAAATTCTAAATGATAAAATTTTATTTTATAATAAAATATATCATATTATAAATATTTATAAGTTCTATTTTAAATATTTTGAATAAAAATCATTATCATAAATATTTTTACATCTACTAATGCTTTTTAATAACATAATTTCAATTTTAATTAATTTCTGAATCTTATTTATTAAAAAAATGTATATCTTAAGTAATCATTTACTTTAAAATTGATGTCTCGTTTATGTTTAAAATCATTTGTTTGATTTTATTTATATGCAGTTTCATTTTATGTTATTTGTATTGCATACATGACCTCTGACATAAATTGTAGATATTTTTAAACCGCTGATTAATTTTATAAAGCAGACATTAATTTCAGATAAGTTATCAATAATATAACAAGAAATATAACAAATATGACACGCGTATGATGATTGAACTCTAATTTATGCTTATAAACATATTAAAGAAATACTTAAATATTCTACGAAATTTTTAAATTTTAAATTAAAGAGAACATAATAATATTTATATTTAAAAAATACAAATGCAAAGAATGTATACAAAAAAAAGGTTTGTAAGAAATAAAATTTTGAGTAATTGAATAATTACTATTTTCGACTATTCACAATTTAAAACCATAAAAAATGTTGATAGAATAAAATATGGAAAAACAGAAATAATATCCAGATATATTTTATTAGTATATATATTTATACATCTTAATATAATATAAATTAACATTAATTAATAAGTAACTTATAGTTTAAAATTATTGTAAATTACATAAAATAACAGAATATATTTATTTTAAATAGTAAAAGAAAATTTTGTTTAACAATTTCAATTATAATTTTTTATCAATATAATAAAGTTATAATTACACCATCTATATAATTTTCATAATTTTATTGAAATGTATGAATAGTGTATTTAATGTGTTTAATAAATTTAAAACCTATTTAAAGTTATATATTTTTATTATTAAATGTTAATAGTAAATACTCGTGGTATCTATTAAAATTTATTAAAGTTATTTCCATTTATTTATAAAAATCTACAAATATATTATATTTTTAATTATTTGTAATATCCTAGTTAATTAAAATTATTCAACCTACTGATTTATTTAAATAAAATAATATAATAATTTATTTATAATCTTATTAATGTCAGGGCTTTTAATTGTTGTTAAACATGGCATTTTAATGTCAGGGCTAGTCCGATAGCTGCGATATATTACTCTATGAAGATGATGACAAGTAGCTCGTGTAGGTTTCATGTCGGCTGTGTCTTTGCAAGGACTTTATGAGGTCTGAATATATCTTAATAAGGTTCTCAAGTTTAGGATATATAATATATAATTTTTTCTTCTTCTTTTTTTCTTCAGTTATTGTCTTACTACACTGCTTCTCTTTTTGTTGGCCGTTTAATTCATTTTTTTGCTTTTATTTAATATATTTCTTTATCCTTCTTATATCTTATGATATTCTTCCATTTGATTGCATTATATTCCGTGATATTACACTCCTTTATGTTTTTTTATATTCCTTTTTGATTGTTGGACATTTCCTGAGTTTTTCTATTGCTTAATGCTTATTGTTTTGCATTCCATTTCCCATTCGAAATTTACGATTATATTTATTTAATGTTTTCTTTTTATTTTTTACTTTCTTTTAATATCCACATTAATACACATTGTACTATGATATGTTACTATGTGTATTATTTTATTTTCTATAAATTGTAGTATGACGTATTTTCATCTGCATATTTTAAACTTACCAGTTAATTTATCTAAATTGCAATTCCTATCCCACGTTTAATGCTTCAATTATCTCCAATTTAATTTTTTGTATCCAATAATGACTTTACCATAAAATATTGTGCACAATGTTTATTCTTTTTGCCGCATAGAGCTGTTTCTCCCTTTTGCCTTTACTTTTATTCCGTTCAAAGACTTTTGTTATTTCTATCCTTTATTTCATGCATTCTTTGAGGATTTTCGCATATTCACTGCTGTTTATTTTGTTTTCATACTTCACCTTATTATTAGCTGCCTTTATTCCTAACATTGTACTATGATCTGGCATTATTTTTCTAAATTCAATATCTGCTTTATGCATTTTTTTAATACCTATATTTCTGTTTCATAGTGGTACACATATTTATAAGAGTATAAAATAGTTTTATATTTTTAATGGAGTTCTCTTTGAAACATCTTTCTGTTATACTTCATACTTTCGCTATAGCCGTAAATTCGATGTGTGTGCTAAATTTGTGAATTTCTTGACTGTTTCATATTATTAATTTCTTACTAGAACACGGTGATTTTTCTTCTTTATCCTTTTTTCTATTCTTTATTTTTTTTTTTTTAGTTTTAGTTGTAAGCTTTTTCTTTCTACGTAGTTTCTGAAAATTGTTAACATATTGTTTAATTCCTCCTCACTTTTTTTTTAAATTATTTTAACATCTACAAATGTTATCGATCTATTCTATTTTTTACCTACTTTCATGCCTGAGATTCTAGATCCTTTAAGCCTGTAATTTCTATATCTATATAAAAAATTGCAGGGCTGATTGGATATCCTAGCCTTATTCATCTCTCGATTTTCAATTCAGCAATTATTTCTTCATCTATCTCTATTTTAGTCTTAGAGTCTCTGTAAATTTCCTTGTACAATTTTTTATTCCTAATTTTGTCATGTTACTCCAAATCTTTTGTCTTTCTATTTTATCAAATGCAATTTTTATGTTCACAAAGCAAATGAATATTTTTTCCCTTTATTTTTTAGCCATTTGTCTATTGGCCTTTTTTAATACATAAATTGCCTTGATGGTCTCTATTTTCCTTCTAATGCAAATGAAGTATCGATATATTTTCTATTTTTTCCTCATATTCTTCTATTCTATTTTTTGTATAATGTATAAATTATATCACGAATACAAAAAAAGTAATTCCACTACAATTATTGGTAATCTTTGTCTCCTTTTTTATGTAGCAATCACAATCCCATTTTTTCATTCTTCGGAAATTTCTTAACCTCTATAATCCTGTTCATTATTTTACCCATTCCTTCCACCAAGATTTTTCTCCTAAACTTTCACGTTTAATTTCTTATTTTATTTTATCCTGGGTTCTTTCTTAGCTTCATGTTACACGCACCTATTACTATCTTCAATTATTATCATCTTCTGCACCTCTTTCTCTACATTAGTTCTGTCCTGCGTGATCTTCCTCTCTCCTTTTTTCTCTCGTCTCCTCTCTTGGTTCCATCCCTTCAAATATTCCTTCAAAGTATGTCCATTTTTCTTTCTCAATTCTGCTATTTATTTTTACTCCGCTTTTTCCCCTTTATTAACTAAGGTTCAGAAGGATTTTTCAGAAATGTCATTCTTTGCTTTTTGGATTTCTCTCTTTATGTCTTTTTTGCTTGTTAGTATCTCACTGTTCTTTTTCTGTCTTTTCTGTAGTATCTCTACCATCTTCTATATCTGACTCCTTATACCTCTTTTTCTTTGTTATAACTATACCAACACTCTTAATTCCTCATCACCAATCTTCGATTTTTTGTCTCCTCCTATATAATATTCTGGTAATAGAATAATCTGTTGTCATGAAGAGTTTTGAAACCGTAACACAAAATTTTTTCTTCACTTTATTATTTGCATTTTTATGCATACTTTAGTTTTTACTATCTTTTTATTTCTATGTAAACAATAACCCTGGATTTTATGTCCTCTGATTAGTTATAATGAAATACTTTTTTTTTATATTTTGATTAGAACTTCAACAATGGAGTTTTGGATGAATTGTCTTTTGGCTGTATAGTCTTGAATTATTTGTATACAAATAATTAAAATACATCTTTTTAGTTTACTTTTTCTTTAATTCTCTTTTATTTTACATTCATTATCACTGCGTTAATCCTACAACATGTCAAATTGTACTATCAATTTTAAAGTTTAAGAGTGAATGAATCATACTACGAAATAGCTGATGTTATAATAAATTTATAGTCTATAACTATCGTTATACATTAAAAATATTATTTTTTCTATTATTTTATTGAAAAAAATATAGATATTATTATAATACGTTTTCTTTAATTTTATTTAAAATTACTTATTTTATGTCTTTATTTTTCTATCTTTTCATTAATTAATTTATGCAATATTCTTTTTAATTAGCTTTTATAGCTATTATCAACGTTTTTGTTTTCTTTTAAAATTTATTTTATATATTTTAAATTTTTTTTTTTTCATTAATTAATAAATAAATTCATTCATTAAATAAATATAATATGTGTGTATGTGTGTAATATATTAAAATCTATCTATGCATATTTCAAAAATATATAAAAAATTTAATATATATATTGTTTGTTTCGTATTTTTATATTTATATTTGATCTTTAGCAGTAAATTTTTAAATCAAAAATTTATTAAGGAATAATTTTTTTGAAAATGGTATTTAGAAGACGAGTTTTATAAAAAATTAATGATTGAAATTACCGATCTATTTGAATACGTATTTGACTTTTAATATGCAATAAAATATGAAATTTCCTATTATATAAAAATTATAATAAAACGTAATATAAAAAATATCTGGATTACATATATATTTGTTTTTAAATATTTATATTTAGAAATTTTACTAATGAGATTAACAGAAATATTATTAATGTAATAATATTTTATCCAAAAAAATGCGCAATGCTGATAAATAACGTTTCAAAAATTTAACTTTGTTCTAATATTTAATTTAATTAATACAAATTTTAAAAAGTACTTTAAAAAATAGCAAAATTTTTATTTTACTATTTTGGTCTAGTTTAAGAATTTTTAAATATAATATTATTTTGCAACGTAGAATATCTCATTTTCGTATATTTTTATTATTTATGTAAAATAAAATTAATATTTAATATCTTTAGTAATTATGTATACATTTTTTTAATTACTGAACAATTTTAGGTAACTTTTACGAATCTTATTTTTATTTAGTTAAGTATTAAAAAACAAATTTTTAAAATAACATAAAAAGTTTTTTTAGTAAAAACCAAGGAATGGTCTTAAAATGTTAACAATTTATAATTTTCTAGAGTGCATTGAATACTTTATTTAAATGATAATAAACTACATTACATTACTACTGTAGATATTATTAGTCTCTAAAAGTAATGCTCGAATTATAAAAGAAAAGAATATATGAAATTGGCCTCTTACCCACAATCAATGTATAAAAATTTAAAATACCGATAATGAGTAATTAGAATTAATTAAAAATTTTTATTCATTTTGATGATATTAAAATATAGTATTAAATAGTATTTAAAACAATGATAAGAAAGAAGAGGTATAGAATGATTATAAAATAATTACAGAGAAATTATAAAAAAATTGTAAATTTTCAAGAAAATTTCTAATTAAATAAAAAAAATTCCGAATAAATAAAAATAATAATAAGAAATAATAATGAATTTTATTAAAAAAATTGCCATATCAAAAAGTTAATAATATTTAAAAAATGTGCTTGCGATGTACATACAAATATTTTTAAAAGAACTATCAATGAAGATATACCAATAAAACAATATTTTTCTTATATATCTTGATATTTTAATTGTATACAAATCTAATTTATAATTGCTTTCCAATTTCATATAATTATTATTTTCTTAAAACTATCGTTAAATATTATGGAATATTTAATAGTAAAAAAAATGAAATATAATTATTTTACTTTGTATTAAATGTTTATACTCATAATTTTTTAATTCTAAGCAACTACTAAAGGTAAAAAAATTACAATTATAATTTACAATGTCATTGCCTATATAAAATAGTGAAAAAAACGCGTACAGAAATATGTTGTAACAAGATCCCACATTAGTCATTACGCAGTTGATAATTTTAGAAATAATTTTTGATATTTTTCTTTAAAATTATGTTTTACATAAATAAACTTGTACGTTAGTGGAGGGGAATGATACGCGTGTCGTGTCCGTGCCGGAGACTTCGGTTACTTGCAAAATTGATATTTTGGTAAGGAACGAATGTATCAATATTTTTTTTATGCAGAAAAAAAAATTACATGAAAGAAAAAAAGCGATAAATGCTTCCGCTGACTAGTTATCAATTTTGCAAGAAAGTACCTATCAAAATTTTTTTTTGAGTTTGCGGAAAAAATCGTGTAAGATAAAAAACTTCCGTAATATAAATAATAATTTTTTTAATATATTCATAATAAAAATAATTTATTTTTTCAATTGATTAATAATGATTAAATTTAAAAACTATTCCTATCAATTATTCTATTTACTAATTTATATAAAAAAAATTCTAATTACGTCATTAATCATAAATGAAATTTTTCTAACAATTTATTTTATTAATATAAATAGTGGACTATAATCTATAAATTCACTAAATAAGTAAATATTTCTAAATACTTTTTTTTATTGCTTATTAAATAGTATATTAAATTAAAATAATTATATTCAATTTAGTATACTGAATACGACTAATAATAATATACTTTAGTATATTTATCTAAATTATTATTTTATCTAAATTTATATCTTTTATTATTACATATAATCATTTTTATTTACTTATAAATAAAGTAATTAGATGTTTTATTATAGAAAAAAATATAATATTTAACAATTCAGTATAAAAGCGAGAAATAGAAAGTAAAAATAGAAATATACAGAATTACAGTATAAGTTATGTTAAAATAACTAACTAAAAGTAATTATTATAAAATATAATATAAAATATAATTGTAATTTGGATCCGAAAATATGTATTTATAATTATTTAAATTTACAATTTGTATCATTTTCATATACTAATGTTAGATAATAAAATTGTATGTAAAAATTTAAGTACAATTACAATAGTAATATAATACATATACATCAAGTAATAATATTTTAATTCATTATTAGTTCGTACTTGATATTGCTTATTGTATTTACGTACGTTTTTTATTTCAAAAACGTGCTTTTTGTTCTTAATATTCTACAGCTATATATTTCACATTTTAATTATTGTTCTCACTATTATTATTGCAATTATTAATATTATTATAATTATATAAATTTTATTAAAAAAATTATTTTTATTCACTAAAAAAGATTTTATTTATTATAAATATATAATTTTTTCAATAAATAAAAAATAGTCTTTAGATAGTTTAATTGTATTTTAGTATGTAATAAAAACCTGAAAAATAATGAGTATTTAAAAAAAATATTTGTTTATTATTATTTATAAAGGGATTTATACATTGTAATATATTTTTTCATGAATCGCTAAAAGAATTATAGATAACGATTTTTATATAATTATAATTAATACATTTTTAATAAAATACATTTACAAAAAAATTTTTTTTTATAAATATTATCCCAAATATTTCAAAAATTGTTTAATTAGTAATCAATCATATCGGTTCATATGAAATTAATTGATATAATTATTTATTCTGTAGAAATAACTTTTATAACTCAATTTTTAGAATTTTATCGCTAACTTAAAAATCGATAGGTGGGGGAAGTCAGAAAGATTGTAAGTGTATACGTACGAATGAACCGTAAATTTTCAGTGAAATTAATTAAACCAATAAAATGAAAGATGATCCCCACCCTCTTTCCTTTTCATTCCCTTTTAACTACTATCGATAAAACCCTTTATCGTTGAAACTTCCTACAATTACATAAATAATGATGATTTAGTCTGACACTCTTCAGTTTCAAATCTACTTTGCAAAAGTGAAGTGTGATGTTCATACTGATTTTAAATAAAATAGTTATATTACAGTATTAGTAAAATTACAAAGGTATTATTTGTTTTACGTAAAGTTTCACACTATATTGCATTATAATAATTTATATAATAATCATTTCAACAGTAATAATGTTTAATTATAATAATTTACATTAAGAGAAAAAATTTTTATATTTATATACATTAACGATTTTTAGATGTTACAGAAAAATGTACTTAAATTTTTTTAATAACAATTAATTATGGCTATATAAAATTATTATTTTATTTATATCATATCAAGAACGCAACGCAATAACGTCGAATTAAAAGGTTTTTTTATTAAAATTTAATTCAATATTTATTTCTTGTTTATAGTTTGTATTAAAATACTAAAAATGTTAGCAAATACAGCCAATCTACTTCAATTTAATACTGATCTTCAAATTCACGGAATCTTAAAAAATAATGAAAAAATGCTAATATGTAATGAGACACAAATTATTACGACAAAGGAAAAAAGGATGTGGGATTTTCTGAAAAATGATGTTAAGTGGAAAAATGTATTAATTCTAATTATACTTCACATAATCGCTATTTACGGGTTTGCAACTTTTCCTTATTTTGAACGGTATAGAACTGTTTTGTATAGTAAGTTTTTTAATGTGGATCAATTAAATTAATTGAATAGATAAAAATTATTTATTTTATTGTATTACAGTGCAGTTTATGATTATGTTTTCGGGATTTGGCGTAACTTGCGGTGCTCATCGTTTTTGGAGTCACCGATCTTTTAGCGCCAAGCTGCCATTACGAATTCTACTTGCAACCTGTTTTATTTCAGCTTCTCAGGTATGTGTGTGTGCGTGTGCGTATGTGAAACATCATTTAAAAAAATATATTTCATGAATTAATTAATTTAAATTTAATAAAAATATTATAGGATAATTATAAATTTTTTAAAGAAACATTAATCATTCATCAAATGGAAAAAGAAAGAGAAGTTAACAATTAATTATTATTTGAACACAGTAAAAAAAATATTTTTTTGAATAGATTGAATAAAACTATATATATATAACTAAAATTATATAAAATATTTTAATCTGACTATTTTGCAATAAGTAAATTAATCTATATGTAAACTAATATTATCATTATCAGTTAAGCTATTATAAAACAAGTTTAAAATCTTATTTTTATATTTCTTATATTATATTACATTATATTTCTTAATATATATTTTTTTGCATTAATTAATTAAATTAAAATTAAATTAAATTGAATTACTTGTTTAAAAAGTATAATTTAAATATTACTAATAAATTATAATGTAACTAACATACGTAATTTTCTTAGATACATTAATAAAATGTATATAATAATATTAGTAATTTAAATGGTTGTTATCTTCACAGTAAAGTACCAATTTTAAGTAAAAATTCTTAAAATATTATATTTAAAATTATTTTAACAAAAATTTCGAACAAAATAATAAAATTAAATAAAAATTTGAATTATGTTATCTAAGATTTTATATGAAATTATGGCTAATATGTTTAATTAATTTTGTCACGTATCTTTTATTTCCTGAAAATCTTATTAAAATACTATATTATAATTTCATGATTATTAAAAAATTTCCCTTTAGTTTCATTTTCACATAATTTAAGCTATAAAAAAAGAATTCTAAATTGAATTATTTTTTTTGACAAGTTTATTTTGAGAAAAATATTCTTTTCCTGACTTCATATGTTTTCTTTTATCTAATTTAAAATTTCTTTATTATTTTTATATGTAATTAGAAATATATTTATCTAATTAATTATTAATTATGTTTTCTAAAATAATTATTTTATAATACAAATTTCTTGATTCATTACATTAAATGAATTTTATTTCATATTCAAATCAAACGTTAAAATATTGCATTATATGTCATAAATACATACATATACATCAAAATTCGTATATATAAAAAGATAATAAAAATTTTAAATATGAAATTATAAATTTATAATATTATTAAAATATAGACAAATTCTAATTAATAACAGAAAGGAGTAAACTGTGAGGTAAAACATGAAAACTCAAAAGATTGCATAATTTTTTTAGAACTTTTAATATCATAAAAATGTTACAATAATAACAAAAAATTCTTTAATTTAATGTTCAATATTGATAATTGTTCATATGAAGATTTTTTCTCTGTTATAAAGTTCAAGTGTTTTATAAAATACATTTTACGAAAGTTAAACGGAATGACTTTTTAATATTAATCATGTATTTTATATAAAATACGTATTATGTTTTGGTAAATATGAAAATTAATAATAAATGAATATTAATAAATAATACTATTATATTAAAGTATGAGAACAGTATTAAAATGAAATATATTTATAATCTAAGATGAATAATAAAGTAATAATATATAAATAACGATAAGAAAAATTTATTCACACAAAATTACAATAGTATACATATACATATCAATTTTATTATTAAGAATTAGTATTTTGAAAAAAAATCATTAATAGAAAAGTAAAGAAAATTTTATTTATAGGTACTCGTAAATATATTATTTTTCTATACGTTATCTCTAAAAATTTGTTTTTCTATTGATTTTAATATTTTTAATTCAATTCGATAAAATTTTTAAATTGTAAACTGAAAACTTTTGATTATTATAAATAGTAATGTGTTACTTTTGTTTCTCTATTATTGGAATAATTTTCCAGGCAAGATTCGTAGACATAAAGCAAGATTAAGAGATAAATAAATAAATTATTGGAGTAAAGAAATAATAAAAAGTAAAAAAGTTTGTATAAAAAATATATAATAACGAAGACATAAAAAATTTCCGCAAAATAATACAAAATAATACAATAACACAATATATAAATTTCAAAAAAGCGTAGTCGCAGGGACTGTCGGTAACGACGGAATCATTAATTCTTATGGCGATATAAAAGGTTTTCGAAAAAGATACAAGAGGATTCCTTATATTTATACAATTATGACACGAAAGAGGATATAATTTTAATTAGTAATCGAGCTAAGTCGTTTTTATTTTACTTCCTCTATACATGGATATACGTAAATGAGAAAAAAATGGATGATGAGAGAATTTCTTTTATGAGTTTCGAATATGTTAGCTGAGTTACTTTTATAGTTCAAATTGGCGAAAAATTTTTCGATAGTTCATGTTTTCACTACTAATTTTCCGCTTTTTTTTCTGTCCAATTGAAACCGATGGCGCTCTTACCTTGATAATGATAGTGTCGTCTGTATGCACATATTGGGTGTCGATTATCGAACGGTTTGCAAAGATAAATTTTGGTTATAAACGAATAAAGTTGAATTAAAATTTAAACATAGATTATATTATACTAAACTTGGAATATTGTAATATAAGATGATTAATTTTAATTACTATAAACAATTACATTAAATCTAAAAATACCGTTTCATTAAAAAACTAAACACTTCATTTTCCAAGTTATATGTTATCATTGGCGATTTTTAATATGTTAAAATTGAAGATTCTATAACGAGGTAAAGTATAGAAAAAATATAAATCTTAAGTTAAATTAATCTCAAATAAATTATACTATATTTTTATTTGTATTAAAATATATTTGTAGTTATTTATATTAATTAATAAAAATTAATTGATTACAGGTTCCGATTAGTGCTTGGGTGAAAGAACATCGAGTACATCATAAATTTTCTGAGACGGATGCGGATCCACATGACAGTAGACGTGGTTTTTTTTTTTCGCATTGTGGTTGGCTCATGCTTGATAAACATCCTGCAGTAGTAGAAAAGAGTAAAACAATAAATATGAGCGATATAGAATCTGATCCAATTGTTATTTTTACAGATAGGTAAATATTATTTTCATTATTTAATATTTCATTAAAACAGTGTCGAAATTAAATAATCTTAGTTATACGCTTGTAATAAATAATTTATATAATTATTATTTTATACCATTTTTTCATTATTTAGATTATAATCAAATATTTAAAAAGTAATACAGTATATTAATTCATTTTTTTATTAATAGATACTTTAAATTCTTGAAGATTATAATTATGTTTGCAACAATTGCTGTACCCGTATATTGCTGGAATGAAAATTGGTACTATGCTACAATGTCTCAATTTTTAAAATTTATTTACAATTCACATAGTACTTGGTGTCTCAATAGTGTTGCTCATATGTGGGGAAATAAGCCATATAATAGGTTTGTTATATTATTATTATTATTATTTGAAATAAAAAAACAAATATAAATGATAACTAAGAAGAAATAATAAATAATACATTTCTAAAATTACCTATATATTTCAAAACTATATATATTATTTAACTGAAAAAAATTATTATGCAAATAAATATATTTAGAAATTTTAAAATAGCAAGTGTATATACATATCAAAATTTAATTTTTGTATAAAATATATTTACAAACTTTTATTAAAAATAGATATCAAGATCATTAAAATTTTATTATTTTTTAAATAAACATATATTATTCTATTATTTTTCTCTTATTTATTAAAGTCAGCCATTGAATAATCAAGAAAGAAATTTAAGGATTTTATTTTTAATTTATTAATAGGTGATGCATGTAATATATATATTGAATATTTTTTTATCTTAAAAATAAAAAAAGACTGTTTTGTTTAGAATATAAATTTAATAAATAATTATATTTAACTGATTTTAATTGATGAATTTGGTTAAACAAATTAAATGTATTTAAAATTTAAATATAATTAAATTTCTACACTTATATTTTTTATAGATTTATTGCATCAGCAGATAATTCATTCGTTAATTTTGTAACATATGGTGAAGGTTGTCATAACTATCATCATACTTTTCCAACTGATTATCGCACGCCAGAAATTGGAATTGGAGGAGTTGATGTGACAACTGCACTAATTCATTTTTTTGCTAAAATTGGTTGGGCATACAATCTGAAAAAATCTTCAAATTCTCTTATTGAAAGAACCATTCGTAATAAAGGAGATGAAAATATTTTAAGTTCTGAATTCTTTTAAAAAAGTGAAAAGTTTTTAATGTTTCTTAAAATGCAAACTTTTAAAAGTGTACATACTAATATAAGTAATGCCATAGCAAGACATACGTTACTTTGCTTAAACTGACTAGTTTTTACCAAGAAAAAATATTTGTGTCATTTTGTTTATTAGTACACGTATAGATAATTATAGTTTCTACTCATATGTATATGTAATATGTAAGTAGAATAATATTCTACTTTTTTAGAAAAAGCAGAAGAAGCCGATTTCAAACAACTAAAAAATATAGCTCATTTTATTTTTTAAAAAGTAGAGTATAGTATACTACTGAGTGATATAAACTTTAATAAATGTACAGATCTGTTAGTTATGTATATGAAAAAAAAGGTATTTAAATAAATTATTTATTTGTTTAGACATAAATTCTATCAAAAAAATTAAAAATATTTACTAATAATAAACTTCTTGTTTATTTTATTAATTAAAACTGCATGTATAATAAAAATTTTTTTACTTACGAAATTTTTATAAAGTTTTACTTTATAACTCTTTACTTTATGGATTTGATGATAAATAATCATTACATTTTATTAATTAAAAATGTTTAAATTTAAATTTTGGTTTAATATTACATAGTTTTTCGTGTTATATTATTGTTTGGATAACAAGTCCAAACTGTATCAGACCATATTATTTTTTTCTGATATATTAAGTGAAATATACTAAATTTTTAAAATAATTCCTTTAAAATTATAATGTTCAATATATAATACAATAAATAAATTTTTTATAATTAGTTCACTACTCTTTATTAAATAATAAATTCAATATTTTCATATTTTTATTTCTAGCTGCTAATTACATATTTTTTTATTTTAAATTAATTAATAATATAATAAAATTTACAGTTCTAAATTATTTTAAGTTATAATATAAATTGTAATAGATACAAAAAGTTTTTATCGATTTAGTAAAATCAACTATAAACATTTGATTTATTTAACTTAATTAAGGTTTGCGTTACAAATATATCAAAATATCATATTGCTTTAACTTTTAGGAAAGAGGATACAAAAACCTACATTTTCGAAATAAATATTAAATAATAAATTTTTTATTTTAATATTATAAGTTATCTTATTTGTAACATAAATTAATATAATTTTTAAAATTAAAATAAAAAAAAAATAAAAATTACTAAATAGTATCTTCACGATACTCTTTTTATACATGCTGATAATCAGTGTCCTGTGACAGTAACTATTTAGTAATTGGACAAGTTAATGTTTTTTATTGCTGATAATTACTATTAAAAAATTTTTTCGAAACAAAATAAAGCAAAGCAAAAAAAACTGAAAATGAAAATACTTATAGGGTTTATTTTTTATCAAAAAACATATTTTTAGACAGTATTTTGAAAATTTATATTATTTGTATCAATCCATGAAAATAATGGATGATATGTAAAATGTGTTACAAATAACAAATGAGTAGATAAGTAGATACGTTTCTTAATTTTTAGTTAATATAAATATATAATCAAATGAGAATTTAAAAGTGATAGAAATAAATGAAAACTAGTCGCAAGGCGAATTCCTCATCAAACCCTTGGAAAAATTATATCAAGCTATACATGAAACTACATTATTTGTTTAAATTTTGTTATCAGCTAGGAGATAAAAGACACAGAATAGTAATCACTTTGAGAAGCATCGCTCAACATAAACGAAATTCTTTGCTTGTGAAATTATTTGAATATCCGCTAAGATTCGCTAGAAATCTTCAATAATCTCGTTAACAGAGAAACAAAATTAACGCAAAGTATCTCCCGAAGAATCTCGTGATCTTATCAATTGATTGATCAAGATCATTGTTAGTCTATATGCAAACTACTCAAGACTCTACGCTCTTTTAATTGGAGTAGTCTGAAGTGAGATTTTCACACACTAAAATTCCTTAAACGTGGTAATCATCATTTTTTCACACTCAATCGTTCTTCCATTACCAGCAATAATAGCCAAACAGGGCAAGTTCAAATTTATTTATTTATTTTATTCTTGAATAATGGATTATTCTTTTCTAAAAATATACAAGCACTAAGGACTTAACTTACCTTAAATGATCTATATCAGTAACAAAAACTTGAATGTTAGAAAATGAGCAGTAACCAGAAAACATTAACATCAAGTAAGAATCATTAATGAAGACCAATTATTCAGTCTGATTTTAGCCGATTAAGTTCAAGGATTTTAGTGGATTTATATTTATAATTGAAATCCAAAAATTTAGGTGTAAAACATCAACTTTAGGAGAACCGTATTGGAACTAAACGTAGTAAAAATACAGTATTTGCAGGTTAAAAAATAACTCACATCTGCTACAATGGCAAAGCTATTTTTATGCTTAACTGTTTGCTTATGAAAAACTCAAGTGGAAGTGAAAAATTTTTTCTTCTAAATTTCTTCTTTTCATATTTTATGAAATACTGCTTTTATGTCAACAAGATAAAGAGATAATTCTCCCATCTCTTTTTTATCTGTTCATCTATATTCAGCACATAGATTGTGTCTCTAGTGCCTATTTTTATTATAAAATAAAACGAAGTATCGTTATATTTTCTTTTTCTTTCCATGTGTTCTATTCTATTTCTATCATTTCTGTGTAAATTTTGTATCATATCTAAAGTCGTGATTCCTTTATATTATTTGTATCTTCTTTATCCTCTTTTTAAAAAATCGGTACCACTACTGTACTTCAATCCTCCAGTATTTTTTCTTCCTATAATTTCATTCATTTTTTTCTTACCGTCCTGTTACGGTACTTCCACATTTAATTGAATATTTGGGCTTTTTCTTAATTTCAGTTTCCTTTATTATCCTATATTGTTTATTATACTTTATCTTTATATCTTATATAAAAGTAACAATTTAAATTTGGAAAATAAAAAAAAGATTGATTATTATATTATCTAAATTTTCTGTTTATAGTTCGAGAAAGTCGAATGAATTTACGTTTTTTAAAAGTAAATTCTTTATAATCTTTACGTATGGTGTAATTTATTAGACATTAATAGTGAAGATCGGATATTTTTTTATTCTTTATATTTCTTTTTTATTATGCTGAGTCTCATATTTGTTATGCTTATTTCGCGTAAAAATATTATTGCGTTGCCTGTATTTTCCCACGAAATTTCAAGAATTAAATATTACTTAAATAATATTCAATAAATAATAATTTTTCCAAGCTGTTCACGTAAACGCCCATTATAGACTACAATAAATAACTATTAACTTATGCGTCTCCTTGGATTGTTAGGAAACGTACGTCTACGGTTTAACGGTCACCGAAAATTTTCTAGGATCTTAACGTGATCCTACGTGAGGAGGTGAGATGCTTACGACTGTTGGAAGACTTGTAAAAGGAAAAACTTTATTTTAGCCTGAATCTCTAACAAGCGTATAGCTTCGTACGTCTAACGAGCTAGGCTTTCTAAGCATGCTGAGTCGAAAAGTAATTATATATTGTAATTGTAAATGATTTGATAAAAAGTTCAATAGAAAAATTAATTTTATTAATACAATTATATTATCTCCGATTGATTGAATGAAATAATATGAGACACTAATCATTTTAAATGATTTAATTTTATAACTTGTGAGCCAAGCGGTAAGCTGAGGCCGATATGACTTATTCATCAGCGTTTACTAGTTCTCATGGTTCATGGTTGATGAACAAAATTGTTGTTTACTACGGTTATGTTATATTCAGGGAAATCTTCTCTTTATGCAAAATATCTTTCATGATAATTGCAACGTATATATACATCGTATAAGTGCATTAAGAAATTGTAGTATAAATTATAAATTATAAATAAATTATAAAATCACAAAAAATATGTATTTCTTTTCTTATTATATTCACTTAAAATTTCTTTAATTTAAAATTGAAATTTGAAAAGTATCAATGAAGTCAATCGAAACTAATAATTACTCAACAATGGTTTTATAATCTGTTAGTAGTTTCAAAGTAAAAAATATAGATATTTATAGAATCAGCCCAAAAAATGTGAGTAGTGAAAAACGAGGTAGTTTAATACTATATTTTCAACTGTATTTTATTTTTAATTAAAATAAAGGAATTCATATTCTAAATTTTAAATTAATTAAATTAATTTATAGATAGAATAGGAAATAATTAAACATTTATTACAAAATTGATAATACTTATTTAATTGTTTTGAAAAAATTAATATTTTTATTTTTGTTTTTCAGTTTTACTAGAAAAACAAATTGTTATTTGAATAATGAAATAATAATTTATTTCTAGCATAATCTAATTATGACAAATTATAATCAATGCACCTAATTATTGCTTATCGAGTTCGAGACGAATACTTTAGTTACATAAAGATTATATTATTAAATTTAATAAAAAATTCTAAAATAAAATTTTGTCTATTTTTTTTAATAAAAATTATTATTCAAAAATATATAAATATTTTTTCATATTTCAAAATGACAATAAATTATAGTTATGTCTAAAATTTTTATGAAAATTTTTAATAACGTTGTTATTTTTAATTTACACATTTATTTATCGATAATTATTAAAGTATTTCTGCACTAAATATAAATGCTACTAAGTAGTAGTAGCAATTAGTTTAGTAAGCAATATAGTATGATACATTATAATATTTAGAAAGATACATATATACAAAGGAATTTAAGCATGCCATAATAGAAAGTATGGATTATCACAATAAAAAAAGAATGTGTCTATGTAACAAAGAGGGCAAAAAGAGAAGATTCGTAATGAAACTTAACAAGATTTAGGATGGGTAATAAGGCGACAGGGAACAAATACTGGTTGACAGAAAAAGGAAATGTAGATTGTGTAAAGAAGAGAAAGAATCAATGTGACACATCATGAAATAGTGCAGTGCAATGGAATTCGCGATAAGTGGATGAGAATACGGTATGAAAGGGGATAGAAAAGATAAGTTTAATGTACAAAATACACTAGAAAAGAGAGAGAGGGGGAGGGAGAATAAAGAAGTGAAAAATATGTGCATGGCAAACTTATTAAGTAAAAAGCCATAGTGCAACATATGTAATATTAAGTTTAAATATTTTATACGTAGTAAAACTTTATTTATGTATAGAGAAATTATTACTAAAATGTTAAATAAAAAAAAATTGTTAAAATTAAAGTAAAAATAGAACAAAAAATGTATGTGTAGATTATAAGATAAAAATAGATTAAAAATGATTATATGAAAATAGATAAAAATGATTATATGAAAACAAATATGTTACGAAGTATAATTTGAACCAAATTGACTTTGAAAATACAGTATTTTAAATCGATAAATTTTATAAATATTTAATACTATGAAGTAAATGTAATGCTATTACGCAACGGGATATTATTTGTATTATACTAGATAACCTAAGAAATTTATTGTAATGAAATTTGTGAATTTTTCAGAACAGCTAAGAATTTGTTTTTTTACTGTAATCTAAATAATATCAAACAATTTCTAATTGTAGAATGTTTTAATGTTTGCATGGACTACCCTTATAAAATTTTGTTATGCAATTGGAGCTACAAAGTACATATTAAAAAAACTATCTATACATATCTTTTTAGTATTAGAGTTTTTTAAATTACGTACAAAGCTGTAAGTATATGTAATAAACTATGTTCAACGCTAGATTTTAACAATAGAGTAGCATAAAAAGTTATATAAAAATAAAAATGCATAACAAAAGATTGAAAAGATTAGCGATATGAGCCTATTGGAATATTAATAACATCTGCAATAAGAGAAATAATAATCAATGGAAACAGCAAACAGAAATTCTTCTTTGCAGTAGTAAGTAACAGAATTAGCTTTCTTTTTTTTCAACTCGTTTTAGCCGCACACCACCGAACATCGGCGGAAATGACCGAACAGAGGTGTAAACCCCCTCGTCTGTTCTTGCAAACGGAATCCCGCCCCACCACATCTAGTCGTACTACGAACGCCGTATCGTGAGTATTGAAAGAATAAATAGTGTTTTTTGTTTGTCGCGTAAGATAATTATAAAGTATATAATAAGCAAAAGTTTTCATATACATTAATGACGAACTTCATCTGCGGATGATCTATTTTTCAAGTAACGGTTACGTTAATATTTACGATATAGTTGAATGATCAACAAAAAATATGCACAATTGGGAAATCTCATACAGGCTTTGATATATTCATAAATAGTAACACGGTATTGTGAAGTTAAGTAATAAACGGGAATTTTATTTTCGAAATTAAAATTAGAAAATTACATTGTGAACAATTAAAGTTTTGTGGGTTACAATACTATCACCGGAACATGCTTATCCTGTATGTAATTCACAAGAAAATAACTCAAAAAAAGTGTTAATTGGAAGTAGTTAATAATTGACGATATTGTGCACGTGTTGGTGCTGTGAAGCGCTACGATATGACGTGTCCATCAATATAAGATTGATTATTTCTGGATCTACATAGAGGAAACAAAAGGGTTGTTAAAAAATCAAAAGGGCTAGTCTAGTATTAAACGTATTGAAAAGTGTACAGAAATTTTTATTAATTATCAAATATTTCATTATACTGATTAAATTTCTTGATCATTTTTATTAGCTATGATAATCACTTTATTCATTGTGGTTAATAAATATAGCTCTATGTTAGTAAAGCATAACACTATTAATTTATATTTAAAATTTTGTTTCATTTCTTCAAAGTTTCATGTGCATAATGTTAACGATGTACAAGTTAATTTTACAAAAATATATTTTTATTATATATTTATACCAAATTTTTTACCTATCATATAACTGCTATTAAAGATTGAATGATATCAGTTTTTTAATTTTGATTAAAGATTCTAGATTTTAAACTCAATAGTTAATTAAAAATTCATGTTTCGGAATTATTTCTTTTAGAATTAGTATAATTTGATCAATTCTCTACCTTTAATATTTGACAAGAAGATTTATATTGAAATATTATTAATAAATCGTTTTTATTAAAATAATATATATTTGTAATGAGATCGAGTTTGAATCATATAAATCTATATTATTAAAAATATATATTATTAACATAGAGTTTGAATGAAAAGTTTGATTAATATTTGATATTTGTATATTTTTTTATTTTATGGAAATCGAAATAACAATACTGTATAATTTAAACTTAGAAAATATGAAGATTAAATAAATCAAAACAACGTTTATTCGAAGATTTATGGATAAATATAAAAAATTTGTTTTTAATCGGTTTTTTCAAATTTTTACATTTGCAATTATTGACAATTCCAAATAATATTAAGAAGCGAAATATTGTTTTATTTTTTTTTCAATATATTTTGTAGCATTATTGGATTAAGTATTACAATTTTTTATATTAAACTTATATTACTGAATTGTATATATTATATTATATTTTACATTACCGAATAAACGTTGAATAAATAAAAGATTGATAAGAAAGCAATAAGTATTCAAATACGCCTTTAAAGTATAAGAAACTTCAGTTCATCGCTTGTATAAAAACGAGAAAATATATTCATTCAATCTTATATGGGGACTAATATCAACAACTTCTTCACACACCAGTAGTAGCAGTATCAACAACCATGGGAAGTAGCGAGGGCAGTAGGTCCTTGGAATCTTTAATGCCCAAGTTTCGTTACAAAGATGAGCAAGATCGTTTTTACAGTAATACGATTAACTGGACGATATGCGTCTTGTGTGTGGCCAGCATGTCTATTTCAGGCTTGTTGGTTTATAAACAGCTGTGTCTTGAAGAACGGATCACCAATTTAGAGAATTTGTGCCAAGTGAATCAGCAGCATCAGTTATACCACGAGAAACAGGATAAGCCATCCGAAATGCTCATCCAAATTCTTAAGCGCGAGGTGCAGGTACAAATTACTGAATTGCGAAAGAAGTTTTCTGGATCCGACGGCTCTTCAAATATCTTCAGACTCAAGAGGGACGTGACCGAATGCAACTGTCCACCAGGTGCGATATATATTCAAAGAATTTCAAATGTGATTAACTATAGCCACTACTAAAATTATTTTTTAATTTTTAAAATCAAGTATGTTTATAAGGTAAAATTATTTCAATAATTTAAAATTATATAATTTATCATTAACATTTTCTTTAGATATTTAATTAAAAGATACCAATTTTAATCGAGTTTAATAATATAAAGAGTTGAGAGAAACATAACATTCAAAGAAAATATAATCTTTCAGAACATCTTTATAGATTTACATAAAAAACAATTAAAAGTATTAATCTACATAAAAATATGTAAAGGTACTTAATGTTAGTTCAAAATTTTATCTTTAATAGATGTGCCGTTATAGAATAAATAATTTTTAATGTAATAAAATATTTTTAATAAGTAGTATGCTGTTCTTTATGTTGATATTTTGAATAATTAATATGTAATTTATAATATTTTAACGGTGCATAAGTAATTGATTATAACTATATTTTATAAAAGCAAATTATGTTCTCTTTTTTTATTTCTAAAAGACTAATTTATGTTTAGGCCTAAAATTAATAATTAACATGCTTTTTTCATTTCATGATTATAAGTGATTTTATTAAAATCTAAATTAAGATGAAAAAGTTTTAGGCCTTATTTTAACAGTTAAATTATTTTACTATTTATCAATATTTTTCTTTTAAAATTTAATTATTAATTAGTAAAAACAGTTTTAAATATATGTTACAGAATTTATAATTACAATAATAAATCATGTAAAAAAAATTAATTTTAATGTATAAATTAATTTTATAATAACGAATCAGTTTTTTATGATAAATATTTAATTGAATTTAACAACTAGAATATCAATGACTTTAATACAATACAAATTCAATTATTTTTATAATAAAAATGGTACTATTAAATTAAAATCTACTTCTTCAATTCTAAATTATGAATCCAGTTTCAAAAAATAATATTTTGACATTTAAATATAATTACTCTGAAAATGTTAGATATTATTTATATATAAATGATGTTTAAATTTTGTTATAATGTTTATCATCTACTGAAATATAACATCATTGAATTACATTCAGTATATAACTAACTGCATATAATTACTACTATTTATTTGGATTAAATTAATTTTCAATTTATATAAAACATAATTACACACAGAAAGTTATTTTAAATAATATATATAATTTATATTTTTAATTAAATTAATATATATAGAATATGTTTATGAAAATATATAGTTGTGTTTTCATAAATATGAAATTATATAATAGCAATTCCTTACATTACTTATGTTAATTTTTAATTTGAAAATTATTGGTTTAAACTAAAAATTTTCTAATAAAATAATATTTCAATTGTTTATAAATATTATTAAAAATTGTTTATAAATTCATTAAATTATACAATGTTTGAAATATTTGTTATTTAGAGAAATTCATCAATAATTATGTTTTTTTTTATTAATATAACCTTTTGAATTATATATAATTGTATATAATAAAGTTATTTATGTAATAATTTTAATTCAAGTATATAAGTATCTCCATATCAATTTATTAAATATTATAAAATTTAAGATTTGTGATTAAAAATATTTTTTAAATTATTAAATGTAACATCAGATGAATATGATACACATATAATCAACCAATTATATATTTTAATGATGACGATATTTGTTTTAAATGAGTTGTTAATATTAATAAATTTAATTACGTATTGTATTAATTAAAATAATATTTATTTAAGTAAATTAACCATGTCAATATAAATATATTTTGCGTATGAATGATTATTTATTTAATTTCTGAGAAATGCAAATATTTGTTATATAATTAGTACTTTTAGATGCAATATGAGTTATGAAAAATTTCTTTCTTGATATTTTTATTTTCGCACTTTATAATAAAGTTTAATTACGTATGATTTATAAATACCATTTATATTATAGAATATATACCAATTAACTAAAGATTAATTAAAAGCTGTGTATTTTTTATATGTGCTATATATTTTAGTATATATGTCATGTAATAAAATATTTATTAAATATTAATTAACTTCTTTCGCAAATATTGTTTAATAATAATAATTATTATTTATAAATAAATAAGAAAATGGATAATCATGAACTCTGTATTACTTAGTTTATGAAAAAAAAACTGCAATAATAGAATAAATAAAACTATTAAAAACCGAAATATTATATGTAATATCGTTTAATTTTATGAGTGCTTATGTTTTATATTGATTTTGTTTTTCAAAATTTTCGATTACGCCCTCTTCATATAAAATGTATAGTTTTTTTACACAGTTATATTCACATATAATTGAAAGGAATTATTATGCGTACATGAATATAGTTTTTGATATGGTGTTTTACTTTGTAAATAGATTAAAGAATTTAGTTTTAAATCATATTAAAATAAATTATAAATATATGTTAGTAAACATTAGATATTATAATGTTTTCTATTGAATTAAAATGATAATATTGATAATATATTTTTATTTGAAATTTTATTATTCGATGGGATATAAGATACAATTATAATTTGGTATTTTATTTAAAAATCTGTATATACATTTTTGATTAGATTAGGTAAAAATGTCTAAAAAAAATTTTATAGGTTATTTTTTATTTAGAATAATTATCAACAAAATTTTTATAATTTGTATTAGATTTTCATTATTAAAATACTGTATTTAATTAAAATAATAATTTCACCTATTATATTCAAAAGAAACCACTTTTATTTTACATATTCAAAGACAGATAAGGAATAGCAGAAATGACAGTTAGAAAATCCAAATAATCATTGGTACCGTTAAATGGAATTTCATAATAAGTAACAAAAATTATATTTTATTTTTACATTCATTGTGTATATATATAGTATACAAATAAAAAAATTGGATTTATTGCAAAATACTACTACATTTAATAATATTTGTTAAATAAATTATAAGAAATAAATTATATAAGTATTATATACGTATATATAATTTAGTTTTTTAACCACGGAGAAGTCATATGTAAAAAAATATATGTAGTAAAAAAGTACAACTTATGCTCTGTATTATGGTTTGTCAAGTCAGAAATATAAAGAACAAGAAAGAGAGATTGTACTGAATAAAAGGAAAGACTATAATATTATTTATGGTTAGATTACATCTTATTGTAATTCATTTTTTTCTATATTACTTACAAAATTCAAATATTAGAATATAAAGAGAAGAAGATGAAATGATTTGATGAAAAAAACTATTGAGTTTATTCAACTCGTCACGAGTCACATTGATTTGTCTTGTCAGATTTCTAGAAAATTTTTGGGTCAAATATGTGTACATATATACATTATTAAAAACAGTTTTTTAATAGGTACGTTTATATAAAAAAATATTTATAACATTCAATATAAATTTTTGTTCCATTTAACAAATTGAAATTATATCTCTAATTTATTTTTAATGTGTAATGAATATTTGAAGAAGAAATTTTCGTGATGTAAAAGCAAAGAAAAATACTATCGTATGTTTCTAAATAACTTGGGCGGCGATAAAGTTGGAAATTTATTTATTATATGTACGTAGTGCATAAATTTTTTTCCCTTTTCAAATACGTCGTTTATTGCAACATTTATTCAAAGTATGTACCATTTAATTTTGAAACATTTTCAATTTTTTCATAAGGATTTTTCTTGAAACAGTAGATGGTACATATTACAATAGATAATAATTAGAAAAAGCAAGTGTTGAATATTGGATACATAAGGTAAGATTATTCGTTTTTGTTATTCGTGTAAGGGCACTTGTATGAAGTAATAGACTATTATAAATTTCTCATCGTAAGACCCATCAGTTGATAGTGTTACAGTTACCCCATAGTTAATAATGGCCTGTTTGTTGGTTTCTGCCAGTGTAACAATATTCGTATAGGATACTTTCTATTTCTATCCTTTTGATAAATTATAACAGATATTCATTATATAAAAGGCAAGTAGTTAGTGCCTCTGATTTTTTAACTAATAGGAAGACAAGACATTTCAAGAAAGTTCAAAAATACTAATCTGGCCTATACAATAGGAAGTATTTGAATATTTTTATATTATTACGAAAACCTTTACAAAATTCACGTAATAAGAAAAATGTCCCGTTACACTTTTGAGAAACTGCAAGCTTGAACGAAGCACATAATTTAAGTTGCTTACGATCTATTAAAAATTATATCAATTTTTTTTTATTGTAGTTTTGAATACTAGATAATATGAGAGTTAAAGAATGATGGGAAAGATGCTGCTGGGAAATAATTTATTAGTTTTATAGATAAATGAAAGTAACGCATTGTCTAATTATCAGATCTGGAGAGACCAAACATTAATTTAAAAAACCAGTAGAAATTAGTTTAATAAAAAAAAATTTTGCATATTCTATAACATTTATCAAGACGTAAGAATGTCTCAAATGAGAGCCATCAAAAATTCTTGTTTAACTCAAAGAATACTTATATATTTTACTTTATAATATAAACTTTATAATATACTTTCATATTGGTATACTCAGAAAAATTTTCAATATAAAAAATAACGATAAATTTATGAATTATTGTATATTAATATATGAAACAAGTAATTAAAATAATTTTTTTTACATTTATTAGCATTATATATATATTAATTAGTCCAAATCAATTAATAATATTTACTAATTCAAGAGAGTAATCGAAGAAAGTATACTACTAAAAAACAAATTTTGTAATTACAAAAAGCTGAATAAATTTAATAAAATTGAGATTTTAAGAAAGATTGTATTAACATTCATTACCTGTTCAAAGTTTCAATCACTATAAAAAGATTATATATAAGTAAGATAAGTTTTTTGTAAATTTACTGCTTAAGACTTACAAAAGAGAAACGCTTAAGTAAAGGTTAAAATTGGGTAATTCACTCATATAAACATCAGTAATCCGTTTTTGCGAAGGTGATGTAAAATTCAATACAAAAAAAGATAAAATACATGTATATTCTTAAGGGAAATTTTATCTTCGTGAAGAAACAAAGGTAACAAAATGAAACGAAGATGTTTATTTTTTATTTAATTGTATTATATACTATTCATAATTCATTAGTTTAATTTAATTTAAAGCTGTATCTCATTTCACTATATGATATCTATTGTGATCCTTGAAAATATTATATTAACTTGCTATTATATAACAACCAATTTTATTGATAAGAAAAATCAAGTTGCGAAGTTTCGCTATTCTGCATGCTATACTGAATAGATTTTAAAGATGCTTTTGACTTCACTATTTTTGATTGCGGACAGGACTTTACTTTCACCTATTGATATACTTATAATCCTAAACCTAAATGTATTCTTTTTTTATACAACTAACTGCGCGTATTGTACTTAACTGAAACGTTGGTTGCGCATTGATATAAGAATAATCTCACGATTTGAATTTTATCTTATTTCTATGATAGTTAGCAATACTTAATTTTATCATAATTATTAATACAATTTATCATTTATACATATAAAATTATTTTTTAGACAAAGTATGATATGAAATTTTTTGAATTTTATAACAGAGAATTTCACATTTATTCTATATATACATTTAAGACTAGTGAATTTTATTATAACGAATATAAAGACTTTTTAATATCAGTAGAAAAATCATAAAAATATAATACCATATTATAAAATATTACAATAAAATTGTTAAAGTATTTGTAGCTAACAAGTTGTATAATTATAAGTTTGTAGTAAGTTTGAAGATGTTAATCTATGTTTAATATTTACTTATATGAAATTCGTTTTGTTAATTTAATAGACATTATTTGGAAATGTTATTACCTGTGAATTTTTGTTATGTAGGCATTCGTGCAGGAGTTTTAAAATGAAATATCACATAGCGACATGTCTTACTGTCACATCAGTTTACTGTATCAGTTTAACGTTTAAGGTTCTCCACAAGACCAAGCACTGTGTCGTATCAATTCCGTAAAAATTCTTCTCTTGCGCAGTAACTGAAAGAATCAACAAAACTTATGAGTAAACACGTATTTGACTTCTTCATCTAACATGTTTTCAAATAATACATTCATTTTCGAATTCACTTTAGGTCTATTGTCCTGCCTTTTTCGAGAAGTTCAAGTAGTTCTTCAAGACTTCTTTTCATCTGTTTACTTCCCTTAATTCTTTTCCTTGCGGATGAATGTACGTGCTGAACTGTAAATTTTTGTACATATCAATATATTATATTTTAATTATTTAAAGTTCTATATAATTTATACATTTATATTGTATATTAAGTTATTTTTTTAATTACTTGTTATAATTACATAATTTATAATAAATTTATCAATAATTTGATTGTTTGTTAATATTAACTGCTAGGTATTATATAAGTCTTGAAATTACTTAAAAATTAACAAAAAACTTCAAACGTAATTTATTTTAAATATTAAATAAAACTTGCATTTTTTTAAACTTCCGTTAAGCTTACTGAATTTCATTTTATGTAATGATACATAAAAATATATAATGGAAACAATTATTTTTGTTCATAAACCGAGAAGTATACAATGAATAATTCTATTCTGATAAATGTTTAGTCAGATTATACCTTTTATAAATTAATATACATAATATTAAATTAGATAATATAAATATTAATATTATATTATTATTTAAATTTTTTAATTATTAATATTAATTATGACAATTATTATTATTATATATCAGTTTATTTTATAGTACCAGTATAAGATTTATGTTAGTCATTTAATGTTGTTAAAAATGGTAAATTTGTAAAGCAATGAAAAGAAATAAATATTAGTTTAAATAAAAAACTTAAAAGATGTTTAGAAGGATATATTCAAAGTGCAAATTAAAATTTGAATGTTTATGTGACTAATGAATCATCCAGGTATTTTCATTCAAAAACCGGGTTTATAGAAATTTTGTTACGGGTTGTTATTAATTGATAAGAAATATTTGTTTGTAATAAAAATGTAGCAACGTTAAAAACTAGAATAGATCATTCAAATAAATTTTTTGCCGATAATTTCAATCATGTGTATGAAAAAAATAAAAACATTACTTGGTAAATACTTCAGCGTATTTAATAAAAAGGCTTAAAGAAAAGCTAAAATTTTATTCATAAATATTTTTGTAGCTTAAGCAGAAAATAAAAAGTATAAGAAATATACTTTATTTTATATTTTTTCTTACATAAAATAAAAATGCAAGAAAAGTGTCATAAGCAGACCAATATACATTATCTTAAAAGTTCAGTAATTAAATATTACCAAATTAATAGTGTAGCGCCATTTATATAAAGCTACCAAAATTTTTTTTAGTTATAATTAATAAACGACAAAAAACAATAAAATTTCATCATACATAATATAATTTATTTTTAAAGATATAAATGTATAAGGAATATTTAATTTATTTGTAACATATTAAATTAAAACTTAATAATAGCTTGTAATACAAAAACTATCCTTCCACTTTTCTAACAAAGTTTCGTTGTTCTTATATGGCCTATAAGTCTACTGCAAAATTTTATACAGGAATATAAGTTGACAGGTCCCAACCCAGAATAATCGGTCGGCCCATGGAACATTTGATACTATTTTGCACACGCAAGAAAAAAAAATAAAGATGATAAAAAATGATATATCGGGAAAAGAAGGAACGGCCATGTAGGTTTAAGAAACTTTATGCCGTTGAGATTTTTGAAACCTCGTCGCTGTTGGGGTTTCGAGAACATCAAGAATTAGAATATATAAGCGGATAAAATAATTATACGAATATTGAAATTTCTCGGCGATATACAAAACGTATCTTCTGTTACGTAGAAGTATTCGTATAAAAAACAGTCTTTTTATTAATCTACTCCATACATGTCCTTCGACGATGACACAACTTGTTTAAGTGAAAAGCAATTTATTTATATTTTTTATATAATAACTGTAGCGTATACTTTGAGAAAATACGCTTTACATTTAAGCGGCGGCATCGATGATTGTTTGCCACCCGCTGGTATCGGGTGTCTCGCGCTTTTCAAGTGTCGACGAACACTTGATTTTATTATTACTTAGATTTTAAGTATATATTTAATGTAAAGTGTTGTAAAATTAAACGTTTCAAATTCTGTGGAATTCCAATAGAATATTTAATTTAAACAATCGAAAAAGAGCGTTACGCCCGATACCCACGGCGCGGCCGACCAGTTGGAGTAGTGTAAGTGTTCGAGTTGCACGTGTCACTCCATACATATTTATATCATATTTATTGATATAAATTTTTTGCAGTTACAATAATTATATACCAAAATAACTGTGCTAATTATTTACACTCACAACTACATAACTAACAATATTTTAAGTATTTTATAATATTTAATGTTACAAATTAAAATATTTTTTTCCTTTTATTTTTATATAATTATTTACTTGAACAATAGATCAACTTTAATATTTTTGTATTATATATTTTCTTTTTATGTAATTGAATTATTTTCACCAATTATAATGTAAAAAGTTTTCATTATTCTAGCATATACAAGTCTAATTAAAAGATATTCAAATTAAAACGCTATATATAATTTAAGAAGACAATTAATTAATTTTTTCAATAAATAATTAATCAAATTTATAAAATTTTACACTATATGTACCCTTAAATATCGAGTCTGTTATCTATGTTTTGTTCAAATAAAATATGGTAAATCGATGTGCCTTATTGCATTTATCGTTCACATTATTACTATTACAAAATTGAACCAGTTTACACAGGACAATCTCTTTGTAACACTTAGACTTGCAAGGTACCCAAACCATCGTAAGATCTCGAAAAAAACTCCTTCGTTCAGCCAGAATACAGCTTTCTCCAGAATTCTTAGGCACTGAAAGTTAATGATGTCAGTTTCTAATCATTATCTTGTACTATTTTTACATACATCTTGTACATAAAACTATTAAATACTTGAAAATAATGAAAATATATGTATAATAAATATTAATTTAATATAAACTAAATTATAATATAATTTGATTACAATGTTTGAAATTATTGCATTTAAAATTTTAAAATAATAATAATACTATTCTGACTAATTCTAAATTTAAAATAAATGTATAATTTATGAATTATTTTACAAGTTTTATAAGTTTAATTATTCTATTTTTTAGAAACTCTAAAACTCATTAATATTACATTTACTTTTTTAAATAAATTAATAAAAGAATGCTATTTTTTATTAAAATATGTAGTTTATAATATATTGTATGTTAATACAACTATTTTAATATTTATTATAAAAAATTTTTAAATGGGTAAATTTTTAAATTGCAAAAAAAGTTGAAATAGAAATATCAGTTGAAAAATATTATTGCAATGTATTAAATATTCTAAAATTAACTATTCTATCTTTAATTTAAAATGAAAATTTTAGTTGATTAAAGGAATTTTTAAATATCATTTTATTCAAATTACAATTTTTTTAAGGATCTAGGTTTTATCCATTATGAGAAGAGAACACTAACAGAATATATCTTTTTACTGTGGTCACGTTTATTTGTGATAATAAAAGTGTTATAAATAAGTGATATCTTATCAAGAAATAAAAACCTAACATTATGGGTTGTTAATAATAGAAAATTATGAGTTGATAAAAAGTATGTAAAACACTGTTCGGATTATATCATATAACGTTCATTATACAAAGCCGCAATAGAAAAATCTTTACTTGATATAGACTCAGGTGTACGTAATAAAGAATAAAGCTATGAATTAGTTTAAAAATATTCGCAAAAAATTTTTTGATTCAAATTTTAATGGAAGAATAAAATTGAAGGATGAGATTTTTATAGGGAAAGTGTGAGTTTCTAGCATACCTATATAGCACATCTGCAGTATCAGTATTTATATTATAGTATTTTGGAAGATATTTGCACAGATATTATATATTTGGATTAGAATTTAAGCGTTTGCTTTATACGTGGTAATTCAAATCTATTTTTTCAATTATAAATTATTAAATATACAGTTTTAAAAAAAATCTGTTTAATGTTTTAAAAATTGAATATTCAACTTTTATAAAACTTTTTAGATTTTTAATGCATTTGTTTATAATTTTTTTATAATATTCGATCTACAAATGGGTGCTTTGGGGGTAACTTTTATCCTCTTTGAATACTTTTCGTACTTTCTTAAACGCTCTTCCACCTTTATTTTTAACACAACTGCTTGTTTACAATAATTAGAAAAAAGGCCATAAAACTCATTAAATCCATGATTTTTAATATATTAAAAATGTACTATTAAATTTATATAATCTACTATTAATTATTACATACTGAATATTGTACATAAATATTATGACAAATTGCAACAGTAGTGTTTTATATTTAGTCTTATTTTACTGCTTGAAGACTTTCTGTATATTATTGTTAAATTGAAACTTTTTTTAGTATTTTTCATATTCAAACAACGATTAAACAATTCTTCATTTATCAAAAATTCACAAAGAGTTTGGTTTCAGTAAAAAATATAAATTATAAGATTTTGTCACGTCAATAATCTTTAAATTTATTATTAGCTTTTGCCACGCGTAGCAACGCATAAAAATGATATAATGACGGGTAAACATTCATTATGTTTCAACTACATATCAATGGATATTTTATGAGTTAATTGGTTTAAACTTTTTTGTTTATACTTTTCACCGACTCGTTTCACGTAATTAACTCATTTTCACTTAATTTAAAGGCAAACTATATTTAAGGTAACATTCCATCAAAAAGACAATAAATTAAAAAAAATTTTGAGTGTACTAATAATAAAATTATATTTATGATCATTTTTTTAATGAAATTATAAACTGTTCGAGAAATATTGATATTGCAAAAGAACAGAGAGTAAAAACATCATTACAACTTCATTTTTTAATTTAAAGACTTAGGGATTTTTTTAAATTCATTTTTTAACTTATGCCTTAAGCATGTAGATATTTATTTAATAAATATATGCAGACAACAAGGTAAAAAAATGTTTTAAATGTTTTAAAAAAATTATACAAAAAAGGTAACCTAATTGATGTGTTTAATTTTGGATTAATACAAGTTGAAATATATGTTGTTTCATAATGACACATTGTAAACATATTTTCTATATATAACATATATAGAAAGATAATAATTTTACTAAAAACGATATAGACATTATTAAATTACATGATTTTTTGTAGAATGAAAGATTAACAAATAATAATTGATGCCTCGTATAAATAATATAAAAATATGCGAATTTGACTGATGTTTATTATTAAATTCTATTTTTTCCTTGTTGGAGTAGCAATATGATGTACAAAAAATTGCTGTAACTGAAAGTACACAGAATAGTACTAGGTTCAAGTGTATCCATTTTTATAATAAAAATTATTATCATCTCATATTTGTAAGATATTGTTTACAATTTTCTTAATTTTCTTAAAATTAGAAACAAATTACTACCTGCTTTATGTGTTCGTGTATACGTTTTTAATTAAAACATACTATTGTAAAATATGAGAAGGCAGAAAGGTGATATTTAAAAAATTATTATTTAATGTTAAAAAAAAATTCAATGTAATTCCTATATATATTATTACATCGTATTCATACCTTAGTACTTTACTTTTATGTCTAACATATTTATATTTTTTATTTTATATTGTTTCAGGTAAGCACCAAAAGTATTTTTGCTGAATTTTTATAAATCAATGAGATCTACATAATTTTGGTAAGTATTAAAAAGATTCTGTTTAATTTTTTATATATAAATTTCTTGCACATTTTATATCAGAAAATAAAAATAGTTGGATAACCTCATTACTCTCGAGAAGGTGGAAAAAGGTAAGTTTTTGAAAATTTTAAGAAGACACGTAAGTTCGCAACGGGGGATATAATTTAAATATATATTATATATATATATATATATATATATATATATATATATATTTATAAAATAAAATATATATTATAAAAAAAGATAAAATTTCGGAAAATTTGAATGAAAGAACATTTTAGTCTAAAATTTTATCATGATGGAAAGAAATTAATGTTATTTCGTTTTGGAAAATTTTTATTTCTGTATCTTAATTTTTAAAAATGAAATAGCTCTGCTAATAATTAAAATTTAAATTAATAAAATATTATGCAAAAGTAATATAAAAATAAATATTTTAATAATTGAATGATAAAATAATAGTAAATATAATTTGAAAATAACGTAAAAAATTAGAATATTTTTAGTAATTGGATGCGTATATTTCTTCACCTGTTAAAATATATTAGTTTCTAGTGTATAGTTAAACAATAGATATATTAATTTAAAATAGTTATTTTCATACATTCAAAGTAATTGAATGACATTAATTATTAATTATTTAAAATTAATTTTTATAATTATATTTAAAAATAACAGTTTTTAGTATGTTTGAAAAAATATTTGAATTATAAAAATATAATGCTTAACTACAATATTCTAATTTATAATATTAATATCACATTTAAAAGTATTTGTTTCTCTACTCATGAAAAATATTAATATTGATTATGAAAATAAAATAATTATGTGTGTATGTGCGTTTTTCATTGTTTAGAACAGTTCAAATATTTAATATTAAAAACAATATTTTACTGCAGTATAATAGTTTTATAATAATTTTAATAAAATTATTAATAATATACTATGTATAAAAAAAATAATATGCACAAACTAATTAATATTTATTGATAAACAAATTGTTCTTCATGCATTAATTTTACAATAATAGTCATTTTTAACCTTAGTATTTAAAAATTTTTATATTTATTGGGTTTTTATTATCTCAAGAAGTTAAGAACATTGATGATTCTTCAAATAATTTAATTAATAATAAGTACAATAACAACATCAACACAAAAGAATATTATTAATAATGATTGCACTATTTGTTAATTAATCAAAAATGAAAATTCTCCCTTTACATTAAATATTTAACCCGCAACTAGGGTCGGACACAAATTTTTAACGCCTTCATCCTCCTATTTTCATAAGTATTCTGGACTTTCCTGTGTAATTTCCGGTAGTTGTGTGCCTCGGAAGTAACGCATTAACACTCAAGTATAATCTAGGATCGTGCTCGGTCAGCAGCCGTCGTACATCTCACGGATGTTGCTTGATGTGAAACAAATCACGGTACAACAAAAAGGTACATCCTCTCTCGTAGTGATGAGTGAGCAAAGTAATATTTCAAGGCTTGATATGACATGTAACAAGCATTCATTATCGCTAGATTATCACATAAAAGAGATGATGTGATGACGTAATGGATGTTGTACAAATGGTTGTCATCCCGTTCACAGTGTCTACAAATTAATAACGTTCCTCATTCAACGCCACTTGCAGACCAATAGCTACTTTTTCTTTCTCTGTCTCCTCCCCCTCTCTCTCTGTATTTTGAGTCACCGGACATAAATCTCATTGTATTTATCTTATCAAAGTACAATCGCACGATAGGAATATATGTTTGCAATGTTTCCTTTGTTTTCTTCCTTTTTATACATACTTGTTTAAATACTCTCACCATTATTCTCTATCAAAAAATACCTTATTTTTGTTATAAGCTTTAATTTACTTTTTATTTTTCTTTCGTGTAATAGCTGTGTTCTAATCGTCCTATTTTTTCTCTAACTTTTAAATTCTATTAAATGTACATTTTTAATTATTTATTCATTGTTAATTTATTGTTTTTTTCTTTGGATAATTTCAATTTACATTATCTTCGTCTATTCTTTATATTTTTTTATCTGTTTTTCTCTTCCTTTAAATCTTTTTTTTCCGAACTTGTTGTTATTTCTATTATTCAAATTTTGTATCTGTTACTTATATTTTTTAATTTTTGTTTTTGTCTCTTATTATGGACAGTTCTTCTACTTTTATTTTTATACTTTATTACAATGTTGCATTATCATATGCAACTAAGATTTATTTACACCTATTTTATTATATAAATAATAAACTGTTCTTACCTATTTTATTGTTATGAGATTTTCTGTAGACTCTCATGTATTTCTTTGTTATACATATCTATTTGTTTTCCCTGAAATAAAAAATAGCCATGTAAGTAGATGTATTTTAAAATGATCAGTAAAGATAATTTTGTTATCTTGAAAATTCCTTTGAAGATATTGTAATGTAAAGGATGTGAGAACCGAGTTTGTAATTTTTTGTTTTGATTTGTGAAATAATTAATTATATATGATAATATAATGATGTGATAAAGGTATAACATTTTTAGTACCAAATTGTATTTTACTTTTATTTCTATTTTGATACATCGATATTTTCATTATAGAAATAACTATTTGTATTTTAAATATTAATGTGGAATAATATTGTATAATTTTGTTTTGTGATCATATAAATGCACAATTTAAATATTTAATTTGAGAAAAATATTTTTGTTTATCCTTATAAAATACTATATTTGTAAGAAATATATAATTGTTCTATTATTGTTCTATTACGTATTACTATGTACATAAATTTATTATGTACATTTATTATGTAGTATTACTTTAGTAGTTTTCTAATGATTAGGCTTATTATATCAGACAAAGGAACGAAGACGAGCAAAGGTAAAAATGTTATAATTGAGAAAATAGAAAATTAGTAAAAAGCACAAAAAGTGTAGTTAGGTAGTCACGAGGCAAAAATAAGAAAAAGTTCAGAGCATGCGTGTAACAAAACAGCGGGAAAAAAGGTACGATTTGAATAAGGTAAAATAAATCAAAGTATAAGAATATCAGAAAATGATTGAAATATAAATAAATACTTGGTAGACAACTAGAAATATACAAGAGGAGCTAGAAAGAAAATTGTACTTCGAACACTGATCCAAAAAAAAAAAAAAAAAATGACAGAAAAGAAGGACATTGAGAATGAATATAATTGATATAAGGGCAGTGGAAGATATTAGAGAAAGAAGAAGTCAGGAAGAGAAGAATGTTTAAAATTATTTAAGGATGAGCTAAGGTATTTAAAAAATGATATGGAACTAGACATATATGCGAAGGTAGTTACGAAAGTAAAAGAGAGATTATATGAATTAATAAATGGGAAATTTAATAAGAAAATTAATGATATATTAAATGAAAAAATAAATAACTACGAAGAGGAATTAAGGAAATATAAAAAAAAAATTGTAAAGCTAGAAACAGAATTGGAAGTATATAAGAAAAAGACAATAACATTAAAAAAATTAAAGAAAAGTAAGGTGGATAATGAAGATAGTGAAAAATAAAATAATAAAATAAAGATACTGAAAGTAAACACGAAAAATGAGAAAAGAGCAATTACAATGGATGGTGGAAGAAAGCGAGAGAAAGAAGAAAAAACAGTATTATTATTGTAGGATTAAAAGAATATGAAAAGTATACGGAAAAAGGTATTAATGAATGGTTAAGAAAGATAGTGAAGGTTACGGTGAAAGTATAAAAAGTATGGTCGAAGGACAAAAAAGATCATATATGGTGATGGGTGAGGGCAGAAATGGAAAATAAAGAATCAAAAAATAAAATTATGTTGAAAAAATTGGATCTAAAGGGTTCAAAATATTAAATAAGCCATGAGACTTATAAAGAAGGAGAAGTAAGAATAACGATGAAGAATAAATGCAAAGAGCTGAGTAAGTGAATGGTTTTATATAGGAAAAAATTAGAGAAGTGGATATGTGGCTATACAGGAAAAGAAAATGGAATGGAAAAAAAGTTTATGAGAAAAAAGAACAAAGAAAGATGAGCGATATTTTCAATGATATTTTTATATATATTTTCAAGGATTTCACTGAAAAAAAATAAATTAATAAATGAAGGAAAGATATAAAGCAGACTATATAAAAACTAACATAAGAAAGAAATAATAAAACAATATGAAAAGAAACCAAATATAAAAGTAGATAGTGTTTAAAGTAAAAGAGTAAAAAGATATACATGTTTACTACGTTGAAAACAGAAATGAACGGTATAAACAGACCATAAAAGATTCAATCGAAGAAAGAGAATAAAGCTAACATAAAGAGAAAAAATCAGAAAAGAGGAGATTAAGACATTGGAAAAGAATAAAAAAGAAGAAAAATAGCATAGAGTTGTATAGAGTATATAGTTAAAATTGATTAAGTGACGAAAAATATTGTTATACAGAAACAGAGTATATGAGAATGTATTTACTATAAATAAAGATGTAAAGATTGTTCGTAAATAAATCTGTCTATCTAATATAATAAATAATTAAATATATATTATCCACTCTCTTTACATTTCAATTAGAGTATTTATTTTTAGTTTTTTATATCTGATTTATTCTCCTTCTTCTATTCTCTTTCTAATGCACTATGCATTGTAAAATGCTTTTATGTCTATTTTTTCCTTAGATAGTAATGACTATACTTTAATATGTGATAAATTTCGTAGTTTCTTTTTTCTACATATTTTGCAAATATTATTGTCTTCGATTTTCACAAAGCTTTTTTGGTTCTTGTTTTGTTTTCTATTTGATATTCAAATAATATTTTTATTCATTTCACAATATTATTATTCTAAAATAAGAAAGTATTTCCTTAATTTCTATTTCATATCTGGAGTTTTTAATACTTCCTTATTTTTTTTTTAAATTGTCGAATTTTTGTCCCCTGTTTTGTCAGAAATATTTGTTCATATTTTTCTTGCTATCATTGTTTCACTTGTACATTTCTAAAATCTTGCTCTTTTTTGCATATGTCTCCTTTTTAGTTTTTCATATTTAATATCAAGTTAATAGCAAATACATCTAATATCTTCTTTCATTATTTCATTTTTTTCTCATCTTAAATTTATACTTCATTTATTATTTTGTATCTTTAATATTTAATCTTTTTCTTTTTGTTTTTAAAAACATTGTATAATATAGAATATTTTTATCACTCTAGAGTTCGTTTTATTGTGTGCATTTTTTTTATTTACCTCAACTTCTATTGCCTTCCCTCCCGATCATTATTTCATTGCATGTTCTACCAAATTATTATTATTATTAATGCATTTACGAAAATTTATATATTTTTATTTACATTGATGTGCATCTTATATATAAATACCATTTAAGCATATTCATACTATTTATCTGTGTATATCAGTCGTTTGTATATCATTTTTATACATACATACTTATAATTAATTTTGTTTCTTCTTGACTATTGCTATTCTTTCCAACAATATATATTTTTTACTTTGATACTTTTTTTCTCTCTTTCCTATAAATTTAGTAAAATATATTTATACTTGTAACTTGTGTTGTGTCTTTTCCCCCAAATATTTATTTTAAATGTTTTTCGCATTCCTTTTTCGATCTTGGTCTTTATTTTTTCTCTGTTCTTCATCCCATTTTGTACAAGTCTTAAGAAAGCTTTTGCGACTTATCCGTTTATACATCTCTGTACATCTGAAATTTCTCTCATTATTTTTTATTGTTTTCCACCTTTTTCTTTCGTCTGTGTAGCTTGTTTTATCTTTTTTCTTATTCCTTTCAATACTTGTGTTCTCTACTTTTTTCTTTTGCATTTTTATATTATATTTTTATATTACCACTGCATTTCTCTTACTTTATGTGTTGTTTTTTATTTTTTCTTCTCTTATACCTTTTGTTTTCACAATTTCACACTTCTTTATTCTCTTACTTCTTCTGTTTCTCTTCTTTTCCTCTCTCTCTCTCTCTCTCTCTCTCTCATCCAGTGTATTTTGTATAGTTTATTTATCTATGTTTTTTTCCTTTCATACAGTTAGTTCAATCAATTGTTTTTTCTTTTACCTCCCTACATTCCTGAAAAATGTGTTTAAGCGTTTCTTTACGCATAATCTACACGTTTTTCCTCTTCTATCAGTCAGTGTTGGTTTGCTTTGCTTTCATTACCCATTCTGTATCTTGCTAAGATCTCCATCCCGTTTCTTTTCTGTTCTTCCTTTTTTTCATAAGTACAATCTTTCGATCTTAGGCTGTCTAATACTAGTTATTTTATTTCTTCGGTATATTTTGATTTTTCTATGTGATTCATCCAAAATTGATTCAGTTTTCCTTCTTTTATATACTTTACCTCTTCCTAAAGCGTGTCCAGACTTTCTGCTTTCGTCCTCCACATAATCCAGAACCACCCGATCTCTTGCCAGAAACTTATTCTATCCGCTGCACAATCTTTTTCTTTAGTTCCTCTGATTTTGTTGTTTACCCGTTCCCTACCATCTTCAATCCTTCTTTTTATGCATTCTTTTTCTAATTTCAAATTTTCACTATTTAATATTTTTTTTTCGAACAAAATTGCTCTCTTAGCACCTTTAATTTCTATCGTTTGTCTATTGGTTTCTAACATTAGAACGCTGTCCGGCGTATTAACATTTAAACCTATACACTACTTTAAGTATTTTTTCTGAACCTTTTCTATCTCCTCACTACCTTTCCAACCTCAATTTTCTGATCCGTATAACATCACACTCTCTAATAAAGCATGAAATAGATTTTCACTTTCAAATCTTTTCTAAACAAATTTTCCGATGTGTCCCATTTTTTTCGTATTATGCAATTTGCCCTTTTTGCTAGCATTTTTTTCCTTCATCTCTTTTTTTCTTAATGAAGATGTAACCTAGATAAGCAATTTTCTCAACAGTTTCTATTTTTCTTTTATCGCATATGAAGATTTTTTCTTTCCTTCTTTCTCTAGTTCTTTTGCAGTGTAAAATTTTGGTTTTAACCGTGTTTAGTTTCAGCCCTTTCCTATGTAGATATTTGCTCAGTATTCTTAGTAGCTATCTCATTTCGGTCTCGCATTTGGTTATTATCACCAGATCGTCTGCATATGATAACGATCTAATGCTTGACTTTCCTATTTTTACATCTCAGGTGCGTGATGCCTTAAGCTGATCCTCCAGATTTGACATCGGTATATTAAATAGCGTTGAGTTTAAAGGGCATCCTTGCCTCACACCTACTTCTACTTTGAATCTAGCAATTGTATCTTCTGCAATTTTTACTGCCGCGTACGTATTTTTTTATTTGATGTATATTTTTATGTGATGGTCTATTTTATTTTGAAGTACTTCAACATAAATTTTGTAACCAGTATCTATTAGAGTTATTCTTCGATAATTTTTTACATTATCTTTTTCACCTTTTTTGAACACTGGTATAACCATGCCACTACTTCATTCTTACGGCAGACACTGTTCATTTATTATTTCTCGGCGAATTTTTTGCATGTTTACCGTAATGCCTGCTCCTCCATGCTTCCACATTTCTCTCGTTATTTCATCCTTTCCCGGGCATTTCTTTTCTTTGATTTTAGCAATTATTTCAACAATTTCCTCTATTTTAATCTCTTCTTCTTTTGATATTTTTTCTGAGTCTATTCACTTCTGGCCCTATGTCATTTTCTCTTTCCTGTTGGTTTTCTTTTACCTTGTATGTATCTTGAAAGTGCTTTATCCATTCTTCTTTGCTGACGTTCTTACTTATATTTTCTCTCTTTTTTCTGCTTCTGTTAATTAATTTCTAAAATTGTTTTCTTGTTTTGTCGTTTGCTGCTTTCTCTATTTCCTCTTCTTTTTCTTTCTTTTTTTTTGTATTTTATTAACTTTATATTTTTTCTTTCGTTTATGTACTCTCTTCTATCCTTTTCGTCATTATCTTTTTTTCTCCGAGCATTGCTTATCCCACCAAGCTTTACTGTATCTATTTTTTTTATTATTGTTTTCTTGTATGTTGATATTTATTTTCATTGCTTTCTTCATTCTCTTCTTAAGTTTTTTTTAATTTACTTTTTTGTCTTTCCTTCCTTGATACCTTACTCTAGCTCTATTATTAGCGGTTGGTGATCCAAACCCGTGCTTTTCATTATTTTTATTCGTTTTATTACTTTGTCTGCTTCCATATTAATTATACATTAGTCTATTACCGAGGAGCCCACTTTGTTGTTATAAGTGTAGTCGTTATCCTCGTCTCCATCTCTTCCATTCAGGATATAAACTCCTCTTTCCTCTATCTATTTCAGTAGCCTACTTCCCTCTTTATTTACTATTTTATCTTTTAAGATTCTTCTTTTCTTCCGCTTATCGCTTATCCATCCCCCTTGTTTGTTTGTTCGAGCCTTAAAATCTCCCCCTATTATTATGTTTTCTCTTTGACTTTTTTTTCATGTAGACTACTGCTATGTTGTATACTGATTCCCTTTTTTATTTTTGCTTTTATTAACTCTTCTGAAACTGTAACAATGCTTATAATTTTGATACCCTTGTTTTTTCTGATGGTTAGCACTATCCCCACCTTGCCCTTCCTTTATTTTCATATTTTCCGCGTGGCTATATCCTATTACATACTCTGTTAAATTCTTCTTTATTATTTCTGTTTTTTTCCGTTATCCAGATTTCCTCTACAGATTTCTAGTACGTACCAACTTTTTATTACTTTCCACCCCTTTCTATCCATATTATATAATCCAGGTACATTCCAAAAACCTATTTTTATTTCTCCATTCTTTTCATAGTTCTCCTTACACTCCTGGTTTTTTATAATTTTTTGTTTAACTTTTGTTGTTTGTGATTTTCCGAAACTACTCTTACTTGTTTTTGCTAGAAACCCAGTATTCTTCTTTATCTATTACTCTATTTCCTTTTATGAACCAATTACCACCCCTTTCTTAATGTTTTAAATGTTTTCGTTACTTTTCTTCTGTTCTTTCTTTCTTTAAATGTTAGATTCTTGTTTAAGTAAATTTTGGAGCCTTTTAACTGATTCTTTTTCTTCATTATAGTGTTAAAATCATCCACATCTTCCAGGATTACCCCCACCACTTAAAATTTTTTCCATTTCCCTTACATATTTTTTTAACTCTTCCATCCAACTAATCATATCACTTTTTACTTTAATCCCATTGTCTTCTAAACCTATAATTAATATATTATTTTTCTTACTTTCTCTCTCTCTCTCTTATTTCCAACCTCCATTCTCTATATTTATTTTCTTGTCCTTTTCTCTCGTGATTTTTTGCATCTGTGTTGTTTATATTCTTTATTTTCCTCTCTTTTCTTCTCTTTACTACTGTAGACAATTCTTCCTTGCTCTTTGCCATTCCTGTCAGTCTCCTCTCACATTCATAGTATTGTTTTTCTATTTTGTCAATTTTGTTAATGTCATTTTCCAACTTATTATTCTTCTCTTCCCATTCCTTCTGACATTTTTTATTTCTGCTCTCCATTCTTCCCCCTCCATCTTCTGATTTTTTGTACTCTTTTACTTCACGTATAATTATTTCTATATTTTTATCACTTTCATTTTTCTTATTTTTTCGGCGTAACCAGTAACTTTTCCTATTACAATTTTCTTTTTCATAATGTTTTCTTTTATATTTATTTCCGGAGATCTTGTTTTTCTTTTTATTCCCCTCTCTATTATAAAATTGTCCATTTTCTTATCAATACCTTTGTTTATTCACTTCTTCTTTGCGCCTACTCCGTATTACCCTCACCTGAAATCAACCGCACTTGTGCTTGTGCGCAAGCGTTCTTTCTCTCCTGTATGCTTTTAAGTCCCAATTTTCCAACTTTTCTTTTACTTTAGTCCGCTTCCTTCCAGGTGATGTTCGTTGTTTTTCTCAGTAGCTTCCTTCTGCTTTGCTCCTTTATATGCTCGACTGCTGTTTTTTTTCTGTACGCATGCGCTACTTTCATGCTAGAGTTTTTCCTAATTTTCCAGATTTTCCTGTACTTCAGCCATATGCTTCCAGGTGGCTATACTTACTTTATTATTTTGTTTCTTGCTGTATATTCCCTTCTATTTTATTTACTTTTAACCTCATTTATTCATAACTTTTATCTTAACTACTTCTATTCACCTTTTATTACCACTATTATTCCGTACCACTTTTGTTTATACTTTTACACTTTTCCGTAACTTATAATTACTAACAACTTGATTATCACTCGACTGTTACTTTCTTCCCTACTTACACCTACGAACCCTCTTCGTATAGTTATCTTCAACTATTAAGTACAGTACTGTTTAAAGTTAATAATATTTAGTTATTATTAACTATTAATATAGTTTTAATAATATTTTAAAAATATAAATTTATTATTTCGTATTATTTTAAGCATATATTTTTACACGTATACGCGAATACAGAATAATAAATTTATATTTTAAAAATATTATTATAATTGATTTAATGAAATTTCTAAGATAAAGTACGCTATATAATAGTTAACAATTACTAATAACTTTATAATACTATTATTATTATTGTTTTTATTATTAATAACTTTACACAGTACTGTACTTAATAGTTGAAAAAATTATGGTATTACTATCGGTATTACGATAATTTTTGAAAAATGCATTTGTTTGCCACAAGTAATACCAAATTAGTTTCAATAATTAGTTTTTAAACATTGTATCAAATTTTGTTCTTGTAAAATATCGAATTTAACTTTAGTAACAAGAAAAATTGAATAAATTTTAATAAACTTGATTTTATGAAGCTGTTTACTACTTTATTATAACATATATTAATCTTACATTAATTGTAAAGTAAATAAATAAAATAAATATATTTCTGTTATATGTAATTAAGTATTTGATGGAATATATAAAATTTATAGTTTCATTTGAAAATTCAAACCCAAATGAAAACTACCATAAATGCAAAAAAATCTAAAATTCTGAATTTGAAATTGTGAACTCTCTTTAACGAAAATTGATAACTATAAAAATCATTCAAGTACGTTATAAAATTGTATAATTAACGCTTTTATTTTAAAGAACATACATTCTTAATAGTAGTTAAAAATTTTTTTTTAATATTATAGTGTTCATTATAGTGAGATAATTTTTCCAAATTTTTCACTATATATATTATATCTATTAAAAATCTGAATATTTAGAATATAATTTAAAACATTTTCCGAACATTTTTAACAATGTTTTTTATTGCAATACACTGTTTGCCAATACCATGATGAATACCATCGGCATACGATAATGTCATAATCTTATTTTTTCTTATCCATATTCCCAAGTTTCAAGATTTTTTTAATTTTCTCTCATTGTATCCTTTACTATTTTCAGTTAGGCTGATAAAACAGTCATTGTCCGTTTGAATATTTATCTAGGTTTCTTTATAATCTTCATTTGTGCAATTTATTAAATACATTTTTATACCTAGTTTTTCCACATATTTCAAAATTTTCTCTCATTCTATTTTTTCGCAAATCACAATTTATATCTGCAAAGCATGTAAATATTCCTTATTTTCTCTCTTTAGCTGAACGTCAACTATCACTTTCAATAAATATATTGCATTTACAGTACTTCAATTTCGCCTAAATTGAAACATTATATCATCGAATTTTTTTTTATCTCACTTAAGCGAATGCAGGATACTGAATTTTATAATCTGTTTTAGAATACATTTACTTCATAATTAAAAAAAAAGTTAAATATTATAGCTTATGTTGTTTTATTAATAACAAATTAAAAAATAAATTTTTCAATAACGATAAATAATGAAATCTACAAATTTTGTTTTAATCATTTTAGTATATATGTTAATTTGTTAATTAGAAATTTTCTAATTATAATAAAACTATAAAATTATAAACTACTGTATTAGGAAAGAACGTAATCATAGATATCAATTATTTCTGCCATTATCGACGGAGTGTAAATTTACTAGTATTTTTGGGAAAGGAGTGAGGCGCCGTACAGAACCTCATGCCATAGGAAAAGAATCGAAATATTGTTTTTATTATGAATTCTTCCCTTCACTACCTATCCTTGCTTGACAACTGACTCCAGGAGGAGACAACCTTGTCAAAATGAAATAAATAAGAAATAAAGTTTACGATATCTATGATATTTTTAGTATATTTAACTTTTATTTACAAGTATATTTGTTTTTATTATTATTGCAATGTACTAATATTTTTTAGAACTTTAAGATTTCATAATTTTTCTTGAAACGCAATTCTGATTTTACAAGGAATCTTGCAAAAGAAACTTATTATTTACTATTCTTAAATAATATATTATTATGAAAATGATCTAAGACTCAAATGCTAATAAAAATAAAAATTTTAAGTCCAAACAATACGGTTTTCTGTTTATCAAAAAATATAAATAATTTTTACACTAAAAATTTAAATATTTAAATAAAAAGTTTAATAAGTTTAAAAACAATAATTAAATTAAAAGAGAAATAAATTATTATTACAAATATCATTACAATATATTTATTATATGAAAACGTACTCATTTTTTGTTTAAAAGCAAATTTAAGTGAATGAATAAAATAGCAACCTGATACTTGTTTTTATACTATAAAAAATATATAATAATAGTAAATAATTGTACTTGATTTGGTTTTGAATCATTTTATTTTTTTATTTTTATATATTTCTGAAAACCTGTTTAATAAATCTAATTTACTAAATTAAATAAAACATATGAGAGTTAGCCAATGTAAGAAAAAGTAACAAAAACTTATATCAAATTTGATCAGTTATATTATGGTAATTATTTTATCAAAATTTTTAATCCCTTGGTTTACGGCAATAAGTATAAAAATCTACATAAAAACTATATTTCAATTTTAATTTAATAACAGAGTAAGCTCTTGTAGGATTATTTGTATTTTAAATAATTAGTATAGTTGTAGTATAATTGTATTTTAACTACAATCAGATTTATTTAAATATTATATAATATATTTCGTTCGATTATAAGTTACAATATTCGTTCAATGCTCGTGCATTGAGACGAGAAAAGACTGACTAGTTTCTAAAGTGAAAAGATATATTGTTATGTTTTTCTATTGTTTTATAGAAGAAGTATTGATAGCAAAAACAGTTGAAGAAAGTATCGGGTTCGCCGGCTTGCTGTTTGAATCTATGATTTCTTTTCGGCTCATAGTCTAAACAGCGCCGCAGTCTTCCCGGTATTTCGCTCGATTTTCCGTCGCGACATTCTTTATCTATTTTTTATTATTATCCGGATTTGCTTACCAATTGTGTATTTCATACAATTTAGTATCGAATGAATGAACCCCATCCCTCCTCTCTCGTAGCTATCTTATTCTATCTTCCTTTAACTTGTTTCTTATTTTTCTTGATCCCTTTTAATTATCTACTTTTTTCTATTCTTAAATTGTAAGTTTATTTAAAGCCTTGAAAATTAATATTTATCTTTAGATGTTACTATTCATTAAACAATAAAAAATGTACTAATTAAACGAATTATTTTTTCTCGTGTAAAATAGAAAAGGCGCTATTTTTATAGAGTCATAAATTAATATTCTTATATATGATGGTATTTCTTCATTTTTATACGGGTGACTTGTAATAATAGTGTACTGATACTGATAAAATCGCGCGAGGGAGATAGAACAAGGTAAATAGAAAATGATTTTAAACACAACTTACTCAGCACCCTTTTTTATTATTAATTAAAATGGCGATCAACCGATATAATCAATTGTCGAAAAATAACTGAAGTTCGTCAGCCGACGCTCGCATTCTTATATATATATATGCTTAGCGATCTTCCTTTTTTACTGCCGCTTGATTATTTCGCGAAGTCTCGCCACCGTTGAGGCTTCCCGAAATCTCGACGGCGCCGAAATTTCGATAGCTTCGGCGATCGTCGCGCGTGCCACAATTCTATTAAAACATATGCTGTTTTGCTTCGCGGAAATGCACTTTAGCGAGTATTACTTCCCGGTGGTCAATAATTAAAAAACAAAATGCATAATTTTCATCCTGCCGTGGTTTAAACCCGCCCTTGCATGCTCTTTGCAAGTGGCGATAGAATCGGTATATTCTATCGCCAACAAATAGAAATAATTATCGGCAATATATGTGAGAATAAAAGAAATCTTTAAATAAATATTAAAAAGTTGTACAATAAGGTATTCGTTCGATATTTAATAAGTGTTTATAAATGAATCAAAATTTTTGATATTTTTTATTCATTGTAATTGTTAAATTTAATATTATTATTATTATTATTATTATTTATTAATGAACAATTCACTATTATTTGTGATAAATTCATTTCTTCATTGCTAAACTTTATCGCACTTTTATTTTAACCATTATAACTATATGGTTTTATGTATCACTAAATTATATTTTCTTCTTTCTTCTTTTTTTCATTTCTTAACAGGCTCCTTTCTACCTTTTTCTTTGATCTTGGGTCTAATTTTACTCTTTTGTTGGATCTTGCATAATCTGCGTAAACCCTTTAGTGTGTAGGTAAAAAATAAGTTTGTGGAATAAAGCACTTGTATTAAATATTTGTTTATTTATTACATACAAGTATATATAATATGAAAATGCAAGTACAAACGTATGAGGCGCTTATATGCATTGACCGTAAATGACTTAGTTGTTTACAAGGATTTTTCCTCGTAAATAACCTGTATTTCGTCTATAGACAAAAGGGACGCACGTGTTGTATTATGGGCATTACCCATAATACCGCACGGTGTATGTTATTTTTTCGATCAGGTAGCGTTTTGGCGCGCCGGATTAGTTAATCCGGGGCGGTGAATTATTCGGCGTGCGGTAAAAGAAATTACAAGTAATATGGAGTACTTGTAAAATTACCGCTACTCTTCCCTCCGCTCACATCTTTAGTAAATATATCTAACCTAGTGAGTATTTATGATTAATTTAATAACTTTTTTGTATTCGATTCATAATCAATTACTACTTATAATTCTTATTCATAAAAATGATTTTCTGTAACTCTTGCACTCAATGTTCTAAAAACATTCCCCTTATTCATTTTAATTCCATTTTAAACAAGATCTTGTTTAAATCGTAAATTAAGCAAAGAATTTTTTGCATATTGCTTATTTCATAAATATATTATGCACCGTAATGATGCTTGTTTATTATGAAGCAATGATCTACTAAAACGTATGTTTCTTTAAACTATCCTGTTTTTTGCATTCACAAATTATTTTAACATTTATCATTCTTTTAATCATTTCATTATATATATTGTTGAACAATGCCTGAGCTTCCCTTGTTTTTGCAAGGGAGAGAAGGAACTCGAGGCAGTACTGTGAGTAAGACAAAAAAAATAACAAGTAATAATTATTATTAATATAAAAGACAAATCGAACACTTATTAACTATAATATTAAATTAAATGTCACAAAAATGAGCTTAACACTAATGCAAATGGTGATAACTTATATAACTCACAATTTGTAATATAGTCAACTTATATGTATCGAATGAGTCAATGATATAATTACACTTAATGTACTATTGAACTATTAATTAAACGCACTTATAAATAATTTTAATTTAACAATAAACTAATGTAAAAATGAGTTTACTACTATTGAGTGTCAGTGCAGCGTGTCTGTATGTATGTTTTTCTGAAATAATATTTAATTGTGTAATTGTATTAATAATTTATCAATGTTAAGTAAATGTTGATATACTGGTGTATTGTGAGAAGGTGTTTATGTACAGAATTTTGTTTAAAAAAATTTTTTAATTGTTTAAACAAAAGAACTATTTAAATTATTAATAAAAATTTTCAAAAAGAAGCAATAACAACATATAATATTCACAAAGCTTTGCATTTGAACATATTGAACAAACATATTCAAAAAAGAAAAGCTCCGAGTCTGCGCGCGTCTTTGCAATCGATCATACTATCCAATCGTGATAGGGGATCGATGCGCCGGTGATACAACGCACCCTCTTTTTCGGTCGCACTGATTGGTTATTGCGCGATCGATGCGCTCAAGATAAAGGGCGCTCTCTTTTTCACTACGTGACGTGTCGTGCTTATCGATATGATTAGTTTATCGGTTACCACATGGTGGCGCCATATATGTTAAAAATTAATTAAACTTGAACGCATATATATATACTCTTATCTGATACATATTAACAAATTTTCTTTTAAATTTAATTATATTTTAACATTTATACGACGTTTTTGTTTTATTATTTCGTGCATTTTTTATTAGCGATTACGTTTTAATAGTATTTCTACATATTCCTCACTCATATTTTTTAATACATTTTTGTAATTATATATTAGTGTATTGAATGAATCTTGAATTACCCACCTGTAATATATAATACATAATAGTTGCATAAAACTTGGCCCAACTTAGATTATATATATTTATTTGTTATAACAAAAACAATAATGAGCTAAATTTTTCAATACTTATTCAATTATTATTTTTTTATTACATATTTGTTTTAATATATTTGCCCGCATCTTACATATTACTTTTTTGTATCTTTTGTTTACACCTTACAAGTATGCGCCGCTCCTTTTCACTACTTTTTGCCACGTGATAATCTAACCACGCATTTATGTTATTTTTCTGTTTAATTATTTATAAAATTTCACCTTTGCTCGTTTTCCTTTGATTAATTTAAAACATTCTTTTTTTATTTCATTTTTTCCGAATTTTTTCTTCACTCTATTCTTCACTATTTTCAATTTTTTTCATTGTGTGCCCGTACTATATATATTACTTAAGTTTATATAGCAGACCCTTGCGAAATTTAATAATACAAATTATTTCATTTTCAAACATAATTTTATATGAAAACTTCAAATATATTTAATATTTATTAGATTTCGTATATTTTATAATTTTTACTGAATAAAAATATTATTATATAAAAAAGTTATAAATAATAACAATAATAGATACTGAATGAATATTTTAAGTTTGTAAGTAAAATTTTTGAAATATAAATGAAAGATCATTGATACATCTAAAAAATGTAATAAAAAATTTATATCGTTGATTAGATAATTTATTTTAATTTTTCTTATCATATCTTTTTATTTATTCAGTTATGATTATAATATTAAATATAATTAATTGAAACATTTTGTTCGTTTTTATATTACAAATAATTTTATATACACTTATTATTTTCATATTTCAAATTAGAAAATATATGAAGCATTTATTATTAACAATAAGAATTAATTGTATTGTTTAATCTGAGTTTTTACATATAAAAATAAATTGCAAATCATGTTTGAATAATTGACAACTATGTTTACGATTACTCTATATTCACAATAATTTTATATACCGATAAATTAAATCAATTCTATTGAAATTTAAAAAATAAATCTAAAATAATATTAAAAATATTAAAATTAATTTAGGGAAGAGGAGTTTCAGATATGAAGTTTAAATAAATAAATGTCCGATTACAGTAATAATAGTTGGTTTAATGAATGAAAGATAGTTTGTTACAAGATATATACACGGCACGACTATATATGTATCCTAGCGCGTAGCTAGTATAGTAATGATGCACTCGAGTGCATCGGCCCGTTACCATACTGCAGCGGTGCGTAACGGTACTCGCCGCGTCTAGTTGCTACGCCATGGTAGTGCATCACCATCACACGTTACTATTGTGCGGTGGCGCATCACCGTTACACGTTACTATTGTGCGGTAGCTTTATACTCTCCCACATTAACGATCCTAAAATTATACATACTGAAATCACATTCTTATACCGAACAAGCAGTATTAAAAATTATAATCGATAATATTTACATCAATCTTGACAGTTCATATGCGTATTTGTACATACATTTTCTTTTGACTCACAGTACGTTTTGTGAGCTTTCTCAAAAACTAGATTAATTTAACATTAAAGATATAAAGATATCTTGAAATATTTTATCACTTAATTATTAAAACTCTAATTAATGTATAAAAAATTAATATTTCTATTTTTGTTCATTATAAAATATCAAATTGAATTCTATTAAAGTTTTGTGTTTAAAATTAAAAATTTAACCCAAAATATGATTATTAGACTAAAAATGATAAAAGAACTAAATTAAACCATAGATTAGATTGTATTTTAAAAGAAGAAAAATAGTTTTTTGTAATATAATAATTTTTCTTTTAATGAAATAAATAATTTTATCTAATGTTATTTAAAATTAAATTAGAAATACATATTACAAATTTTTCCATTTAAAATTAAACTTTATAAATAAGAAATTTAATAATAAATATTTGCTTTTATTAAATTGTCATTGAATTATTGAATATATTTTAACATTTTACTTTTTTTGTTTATATAGATCATACTTTTATACTTATAAAAGTTGATTGAATTAAAATTGAATATTTTATATAGAGTGTAGATCATTTTATAATTATTATTTTCCAAATTTGTCTTTCTAGAAAAATATAATTATACTGATGCCAATGTAAACAATGATTATGCAATTTATTGCTAAGCTATGTTTTAATATGATCATCATTTCGTAAAATAAAAAAACTATTAGTATTTTTTATTATAAATTATTTTTAATTTTAATAATTAAATATTTTTATAAGCTAAATAAGTATTATAAGAAGGATTCAGATGGATGCGTTTATTTGTAGAACATAGAATATGTAGATAAAAGATGAAGAAATAAATATTATATAAAGAATGAAGAAAAAATAAGAAATAATTTTTCGATGAGAATAATATATTTTCATCAGTGAAATAAAGAGTGTTAAGAAAAAAAGGTAATAAGGTGACTGAGAATATAGCATTCCTTAATAGATAGATAAATAAAATTGAATAAAAAGTTTAAACGTACAGAAAGAGTAGTGATAGCGAAAGAAATTGAAAAGAAAAAGAAATAATGGATTAAAAGTTTAGAAATCTAGTAAGAGAAAATTGCGAATATCGCTGATTTTTAACATAAGAAGAGAAGGCTCAAAAATATGACTATTCATTTGTGTTAATAAAATTCCTTAATGAATTGAATCATTAAGGAATGAGATGTTTGTTAATATATATATTATTTCATTTTCATGTATCAGGTACACACATGCTATATACTTACGATGTATATGCTATAATAATATAATATTTTAATAAATATATAAAGAAGTGTATATAATATTTTTGTGTATAATGACATTCACATTTTCATATATTTATACATGTACGTACATGTAGGTATATTCACAAGACAACAGATATTATATACAAAGATAGATTAATATGTACCTTTTTTTAAAAAAAAGATGGCATAGATAAAGGATATTATCATCATATCTACAGCTTTTCAAACAATGCTGTACAAAATTTCAAATTGAATCATCTTTTAGTTTTAAATTAATAATAATTTGTATTGAAAGTTCTTAATATATGTTGATATAATGGAAAACATAAAAAGAATAATACTAATCCGTTCCTCGCTTTTGATTTTTAACTGAAAAAACGTGCACAGAAAGAAAAAGAAGTTTGATACTTTTGAAAATCTTTCACCATTTGTAACAATATTGATATATTATTGATTATTATTGATCATTAAAAGTAAATATGTGAAGAAACAAGGCCGGAGGCGCATTGTACAGATTGGCAATAAAGTTAATATAATAATTTAAGAATGAAAAATTGTCGGTCTCATGATAAATGCAATTATTCATTATATAGAAGTGAATATGATTGTTCACTTTCCAGGATTCATTACTATAGAATGGGTGGTTGCAGAGCGTGGTTTATGTATAAATAATAAGCTTGTTAATAATATTCAAAGTAAAATATAATAATTTTAATATTTGAATTGTACACTTGTAATATTCTCTTAATGCAAGATATGAATATAACCAATTGAAGTTCACTATACTTGTATGCAGGAAAAGTAACAGTGACTCAAAAGCATTTAGACAACAGACCGTGTTGCTAAACGGTTCTTTGGGAAATTTTTCTCGAAACATGCGGCACGCACATTTCCCTTATAATAAAACAATAAATGAATTGTACGCTGCACTTAAGAAAAGCCAGAAATTCAGAAATCCTTCAAAGTTTTATTTTTTTTCTCTTTTCTTTGATGACGGATATGCGTACCAAGTTGTAACTTCGCTATCAATTTAGTACTTAGAAATGAATTTGGAGAATTTCACGTGTATCAACTTCCTCTAATTCATGGTGCTTGTGTGCAAATTTGTGCAGCGAAATAGTTCTGTTATTAGTAATAAATAGTTACAGAAGTGCTTCGATAAATTGAGCGTAGTCTGAATCTTTTGTCGCTGGAACCTAGAAAATAGTAATTATTAATTTGATCATGGTCGTTTTATAAATTTATGAAGTTCTGAGAAATAGATGTTAAAAGTCTTTTTCAAAGAGACTTTTGCAGTTTATCATCCAAAAGATTTAAAATATGAAAAGAAAAAATGAAAAGATTCACACGTATTATTATTTGTTTTAAAATAATTATTAATTCGGTTGTGTCCTAGGTCGCTAAAATAATTAAATTAAATAATTATAAAAATAAATAAACGAGAATAATAATAATATATAACTAACATGCTAAGGTTCACGTGACCATATCAGTTTGTTAATTTTTCAAGGTAAATATTCTGTAGTTAGGTAGAGAATTGGGATCTTTTCCTCGAAGTATTCAAATTCCTTGCTATACACTTTCCTTGTTTTATGTTTAAAAACTACAGTATTTTTCTCTTATTTGAAAATGATGTTCACATCATTTACTATTCTTAAAAAAGAATATTAATATTTAATGGGATACGCTGATACCGAAAAAACTCGTTATTGTGCATCACTATTTATCTTTTGATATTCTATACATGACAGAAACTAACGGCAAAGTTGTAAATAGCATTTCCAGATTGTTCGATATTTCGCAGTAAAGTTTACTAGCTCTAATCTAAGTAGATCTACTGAGTACTGAAATGATTGGTTTTGCCTCTTGATTTCAAATAAGCTTTAATAAGTACAATCTAGATTGCTGAAAAAAAGTCTCGGGAAATCAGAAGAAATAACGAATAACTTTTTTAACTTCTCATTTTTTTCTATCTATTAATGTTTTAGATTCAGATGGTAGAGGTATTCAAATAGTCAATGAATGTTAGAATGAGTGGTTAAAAATATAAAGCGATCTAAAATTTTCTGTAGTCAGTCTTGAAAACAGACATACTTTACACGAAGTTCGCAAATATCACCCACTGGTCAGATAGAAAACTTGGACACCTTAGGAAAAGGTACTTGTTTAGTACTGCTGCACGTATTCAGTCAACGCTTACTTAGTTACTCAGCTACTCAAATAAAAGGAGATTATCTGAGTTAAATAAAATATATGTTAGACATAAATGTCTATTCTTAGTTTTTGGGTGTTAATAAAGACTATTTTGAAATTTTATGATTCAAACACGTCTACGTAGTAAGTTCATTGTGTTACCAGTGACTAATACATTACACGACAATTACTTTAATGTTTCTTGGTACGGGAAGAATTTAGTCAATAACTTCAACAATTTGACGGTTATAGCAGGTTATAAAAGGGGCGATGCTTATATATGTAGATGAGTTGCGCGAGCAGCAATGTTTACCTGTTTACTTCATAAATAATGGACCTCGAACACTTACTGCCATAAATTGAGTATCGCACTTTCCTAAGAATAGTTACTTACTCCGTCACTACCTTTTTTGTAATCATATTAGTGTCAAAGATTATCCAAGACATGAAAAATTAAAAAAAGGTATAATAAATCTTAAGTGTCTCTACAATACAGCTGGATAAGACATTTACTAACGTATATATCGCAGATTTTGGCTATTTTTATCTATAAGCCGATAATGTTATCCAAGATAATCATAATATATGACTTGATGGGATAACTTTCATCTTTCTGGTATGTGTAAAAATGGTTATGTAATATCTATGAATTACTATGAAGGATCGTGATCAGTTCATCAATTACCAGCAAAAGTTATAGCTCTATATCTATTTTAATAATCTTTTGTAAATTGGAATCCACAATTCCTTCTTTTCCCTTGTAAAGAATCACCCCATCACTGTTTCTTCAGTTAGCCGTATCATTTTTTAGACCATTTGCAAGATTACTTAAATCCTTTTAAGTAATTATGTAGCTGTTATGGCACCAACAGATTAGAACACTGCAGCAACAAAACACATATATTGTAAATTCTTATTGCTTTCAGACTCTACTGTTCACCTTGAAGTCGTCTGCATTAATTTGTTTTTTGCTTCTTAATAGCCTAACAATTTATTATCTGCAAAAGAAAATTTTACAGCCATATTTTTAGTAATACTGTACTAATTTTACAGTATTACGTAAGTCTTGGAGACTCCATAACTGAATATTGCAAATTACGGCTTCATTTCTTTATTGAAAGATTCCTTGAAGAATTCCTTATTATTGTAATTTCTCTAGAAACTGCTGTATGCTTTTTTAAGTTTCGTTTGCGTTATACACAACATATTCCATATTTTAAAAAAATTTTTCAATGTTAAGACTCATATTGAGATGTGTCTTTAAATTTTTTGTACCAGATTATTAACTTCTTCTCCATCTAATACTTCATATAACTTTTTACTTTAATCTCATTGTCTTCTAAACCTATAATTATTATATTATTTTTCTTACTTTCTCTCTCTCTCTCTTATTTCCAACCTCCATTCTCTATATTTATTTTCTTGTCCTTTTCTCTCGTGATTTTTTGCATCTGTGTTGTTTATATTCTTTATTTTCCTCTCTTTTCTTCTCTTTACTACTGTAGACAATTCTTCCTTGCTCTTTGCCATTCCTGTCAGTCTCCTCTCACATTCATAGTATTGTTTTTCTATTTTCTCGATTTTGTTAATGTCATTTTCCAACTTATTATTCTTCTCTTCCCATTCCTTCTGACATTTTTTATTTCTGCTCTCCATTCTTCCCCCTCCATCTCCAGATTTTTTTGTATTCTTTTACTTCACGTATAATTATTTCTATATTTTTATCACTTTCATTTTTCTTATTTTTTCAGCATAACCAGTAACTTTTCCTATTGCAATTTTCGTTTTCATATTGTTTTCTTTTATATTTATTTCCGGAGGAGATCTTGTTTTTCTTTTTATTGCCCTCTCTATTATAAAATTGTCCATTTTCTTATTAATACCTTTGTTTATTCACTTGTTCTTTGCGCCTACTCCGTATTATCCTCATCTGCTATCTATCTCACTTATGCCTGTACGCATGCGCTCTTTTCCTCCTGTGTGCCTTTGGATCCCAATTTTCCAGATTTTCCTTTACTTCAGTCGTATGCCTCCAGGTGGCTATACTTACTTTATTATTTTGTTTCTTGCTGTATATTCCCTTCTATTTGATTTACTTTTAACCTCACTTTTTTACTTATTTAATTTGTGTATTATTTATTTGTAACTTTTATCTTAACTACTTCTATTCATCTTTTATTAATACTATTATTCTGTTTAACTTGTGTTTACACTTTAACACTATTCCGTAACTTATAACCACTAAAAACTTGTGTACCATTCGACTACTACTTTCTTTCCTGCTTACGCTTCCGAATCTGCCTATCAAGATAATTTATAATATATAACTTAATAATTCTACTCTTTAACGTTATTTATCTACCATAAATATGACCAGTCGCTTACCTAATTATTTTTGTTTTTGTTTTTGATCATATGAACCAAAGAGATCAATTTTCACAGAATATACATTTTTCACTAACTTAAAAACTTATTAAATACCTAAGATATAGGTGTTTTAGAGATTGTCATAATAACTTATGTTTATTTAAAGTTACAATCTAGAATTGCAAATTGACCGGTGTATTCTTGGAAAAGTTATTCTTGATACGCGCTCATATCTTTTGTAATTTTTCTTCAACTGAAAAGTTATCCGAATTGCCAAGCATATTTTCATGATTCCACAATTACCTCATTATCTTAGTGTTGGATTTTTTATTTTTGGTAAGCATTGTTTGTGCATATTTATAAATATTGAACACAAATTAATGTTACAAAATATGGTATTACAAATATTTAGCTGTCGTAATTATTTATTTTTATAATTATTTAATTTAATTATTTAAGTATAATAATATTATTATATAATTATAATAAATATAATATATAATTATAATAAATATAGGTATATAAGTATAATAAATAATAACATATGAGTATAAGAAAAAATAACCAATGATAGCAAAGATAACTAACTATACAGCTATGCTGCGTAGGAGCAAATGACGACAATAACGTATATTACTCAAAACAATGGACAAGTCTGAAAGGCAAAATTTTTGCCTTTCTGAATTTAGGTAAAGTTGTCCAACTTCTGTCATAAGAGGTTTAGATCTTTATCAATGGGATTGTTTGTTTAAGTAATGCATTTGGTAGTGTTTTATCTGCTCATTCTTCATTTGGTCATGATCAAATTTTGTTTATGAATCCATATTGATTTTCATATGATATTTATTCACTATTACGCGTGATTTTACGGCGTAGATATTCGTAACAGGTTATTAGTTACTATTTTTTGTATTATTTATTTACAGTGAGTTGAAACTTAATGCAAGAGCTATTTTTTATTAATACTACAGCTAATTTAAATAAAATTATCTGAATTAAATATCTAAATATTACTTTCCAAAAAAGGAATGGCTATAAGTTATAATAATTTATTATTCTTTTTCTATATTTATACAATTTAAATATTTTTTTTATTATAATAATTTAGTAAGAAAATTGCCAAATTAAATAAGAGTCGGCAATTTTTATATAATTATTATAGTTTATCAATTTTACTATATTTTAATTGTATATAATTTTTTCTTCAAAGACTAGTTGAAACTCATATATTTTATATTAAGTTTTATGAAATAGATATATATTTCTAAATAATTGAACTCGAAATCTAAATGAAAACCGATTAGTTCACGTAAATGTAGAAATATAAATAATGATTAATTTAAATAATTTTACTTCTTTTCCATCATAGGAAACAATGCATTGTAAAGAAGTGACTCATGTGTCTACTACGTATATGCTGTTATCTACTATGAGAGCTGTCGTAATGCACGGCGCCAAGCAGAGAGTACGTATACACTCTTGCCAAAAATTTGTGTTGTATTCACAAAAAGTAGTTATTTTGAAATAAGTCAACTTGAAATTAATCAATCGCTGCACATATAAAATTATAAAGTTACAATCATTGTTCTACTTTTCTCGTTCCTATTTTGAATTTTGATTATAACATGGATTATTATGTATACAACAATTACCCGATCCTAATTCGCAGCCACAAATTAATAAATTTTCAGAACAATATTAATTATTTTTAACTAATTTAGTAATCATAAAAAATGATTCTATAGATAATTCTATAGTTAATCATAAAAATTATCATTTATAAAATTTATCATACATATATTATCATTTATAAAAAAAATAATATGATAATTATTTTTATAATTATCTATAGAAGTTAAACAAGTTCAAAAAAATTGAATATTTTTTGCATTTGTATATATTCATTCATAATATATATGTAAATATATATATTATATAAAGATATGAATCTATCTTATGTAAACTGATTGTACATTTAAATTTTTTTAAAATTATAAAAGAATTGTAGCAGTTTATATGTTTAGGCTTACTCTTCAAACTTTTTTCTTAGTATTCATTTTAATTTATGGTGTCAAAACTTGATACTCCGTATAGCAGTCCAAATAAAAAATTATCACAAATATTGTTTTATATTTGAAATATTTTAATGTTTAAATAAGTTAAAATTATTATATTTATCTATTAAATTTAAAAAATTGAATGAAAACTACCTAATATTGTTTAAGTAGATAATTTCATCAACTTTTCTTTGTACTATTGATATTTTTGTTAGTATTATTTTATCAAAGGCAATTATTAAACTTTTATTTAAATAACATATACCTATCAACACTTACTAAAATATTTTGTATAATACAATCAAATAGAATAAATACTAAAAAATATATATATGTTGGTACAGAAGTTACTATATATAAAAATATGTGTGATTTGATAGAGTTACATTCAAAATCAGAATGTTCCCTTTTTATTTATAACTACAATTTTAAAGATAAATAAGATTTATATGATTATGGTTTTCAATTGAATCATACGAAATAATATTTTGAAGAAGTTTAAAATATAAAAATATTTGTTCAATAAAACGATAAACTCTCAAATAATCTGATACACTATATACATGATAATAAGAAGAGTATGAAAAGATCTGAGATTATACATAAGGTTATTTTGAATACTATCTTTTATTTAATATGGAATGATTTAAGATAATTTTTTGTGTTTCATAACTCGTTTTATTTAATCTTAAAATATTAAATATGAACCATGATAAATATTATACTATAAAAAAGTATATTATATTTGTGTTACATAAAATTCAAATTAAAAATAAATATATAGACTTAGTAATGAATTAAAAAATTGGAGATAACATTTAACTTAACTTTTTACCATTCGTTTCTGGAACCAAATTAGAAGTTTTAGTTTTAACAATTTTTAGAAGAGCTTGAAAGTCTACTAAAATGTCAGAATAATATGTCAACTAGTACAATTAGATTAACAATAAGGAGAGACACAGTGAATAAAGTGAGAAAAGACTGAAAAAAAGCTTTTTCTTCAAATTAAATCATAACTGTAATATTACTATTAAATATACTGGAGGTCTTACCTTACAAATTAAAACGTATACTTTTTTGTATTAAACTTTATTTTTAGGCGCGTTTACAAGATATTTTTTCGAGCCTTCATAGATGCTAATGTCGTACCTTTATTCACCTTACGAATGTCAAAAAGAGTTGGAGATGTTTATGACAAGAAAAGGGAAAGAAAAAAATCGAAAATGCCAAACACTATAAGACATTTATGATTTATTCCCAAGAGTAGCCTAACGATAAGCTCCGCAGTATAAATTTCACAGTACTGAGGTTTTCTCGAGTTCATTTCCGCTTTTTATTCGACATAGTACCTATTTTTATTCTTTATTTTTCTTCTTGTTTGTTTTATACTTAAGTATACTTTTCCGATTAGTACATATCTAACAAGTAGCAACTAATTGATAATTATATGACTTTAGTTGAGAGCTTGCATATTTTTCTAACTAAAATTTAAAAAAAATGTTTAGAATATGTACACATGCATTAAGATACTGTTCTTTAAAACATAATTAAATATAAATAGATTTTTATGTATTGTTATTATTATTGTATTGTTATTGTAATGTATAGACGCACGTATACATATTCATTTAGAAATAGATTCCTGTATTTTCTTAAAATATACAATGTTTAAATATATTGCCATATTTAATGGGAAGATAAAAATAAGATTGATCACGTACGCAGATGACATAGTAATTTTAGCAAAGAATGAAGTTGAATTGAGGGAAATGTTAAGAATATTCAAATAATATTAAATGAGAAAAGGGTTTGAATTAAATGTGGTCGAAACTAAGATAATAAGATTTAGAAAAGCTGGCGGCAGGAGAAAAAAATATAATTTTCATGGAATAATCTAACAATTGAAATTATTAAATGATATTCATATTCTGGATACACATTTATAAAAACCAATAGTGACGATTTACATACAAAATTATTAGCAAAAAGAGCAAATATAGTATTAGGTAAAGTATGAAGTATTTCAGAAAGTTTATTTGTAGAAGATTTTAAGATACATTGAACAATTTATTTATAGAACATTGTTTTATTTTCATACATATATATATAAATTTTATATAAATTAAAAATGGTAAATATAATTGTTTATTTTTCTAATGCTTATTCAATCCTAATGAAAAATAAAAATGGATCATGTATGATATAATTTTATTCGATTTTTATAATCAATAGATAATTTGCGTTTTAATTTTTTTTAATGCAATCTTTTTAATTACATCGAAATTTTTTATTTCATTTATCTGTATTTTTTAGTGATATCTTTGATTTCGTAGGTTCTGCTATTTTTATTAGTGTATATTTACGTAAATTAATATAAATCATAATTTTCCAAATATTGATAAAATTTCGTACATTCAACTGCTCTTATTAGTGTATACTTACGAAAATTAGTGTAAATCAAGATATCAATTTCACGTAATCTTTAGTTTTATTTGTTGTACATCGATTCGCTTGGATAAGTCAGTGCTCTTATTTGAATATGTTCACCTCAACGGAGAAAAGAGATGTATAGGCTTGTTTCTCCAGGGTACGGGCTCATTTCACTAACCATTCGGCTATACAAAATAAACTCAAAGAAAATGACACGAGTTGGTTAAAGCAGGTAAGCGTCGCTGGCGGGATGCATGACGAAAAAAAGACATCGCCAGGGACGTCATAGAAGACACAAAGGGGAAAAGGTACATCTAATACAGATGGAAGAACATGAAAATGATCGATAGAAAAAGAGGAGGATAACACGAAGTCAATTAGAATAACCTGACGCCGCCTAGCTTGACATTAGCTCCATCGTCCGTCATCAACGTCTGCTTTCAGTATCGTTGTACTCGTTTTTTAATTCTATTAGCATTACATAGTAAAGTTAAATGACGGTAGTTGATATCTTTTTTCATTTCATTTCTTCTCTTCATACTACCCGTGAATCCATCCTTCTTAAGTACAAAAGCTCTAGATCCCCTCTGAGGTTGAGCAAAAGGCAGAGGTACGTCTCTCCTTTTTCTTATTGATAACGTTGGGGGAAATATGGAGTTTATCCGTTTTATCAAATTAGTAACTAATTTAAAATCTTAAAATCATATTTTAAGAGGTAATATAATAATTCGATACATGGAACCTTTGTTAATTTACTATCTTTGCTGGTGTTATAAAAAATGTAAACAATCTGTTATAAATTTATATGAATTTTTTGAGGATTTATTTTTCTTTACGCTTTCTTTGAAATAATAATTTTTAATTTGATCCTTTGAGATACTTTTAGATCGAGCTAGAATTTTTAATATCATTTTATATTCGATGCAAACTAGACATGTCTCCATTAATTTACTTATTTTATAACTAAATTACATTTTACTTTATTGTCACATTACCTTATTTTCTAAAATTTCACATATTTTTTTTTTATTATACAACTCTAATTTTTTTTTCATTATACCTAATATAGCTTTTCCTGTTATTTCTTTTTTATTCCTGTTTTTGCACTCTCTGCTCAAATCGATATTATATTATTTATTTAAATGTTTTTTCCTCCTTTTATATTTCTTGTTTCAGTTGTTCAAATTTATCCATGTAATAATAATAATGCATTCTTTTAATATGTCTTATTATTTTTCTGCCTTATTACAGAATCTACGTATTCTATCAGCAAATCTATATTTTATTACTGTCCTTATTCGAATATTTCTTTTCTCTTTTTTCATATATATAACAATGAGTAAACAATTTTTCATTAAAATATAAAAACTACAATATAATTCGTTTAATTTCACCAGTATATTTCTATTTTCAAAAATTATAGATCCAAAATTATTATTTTAACCTGATTTCATTGTCTGCATTTCTTTATTAATTAAATCATATTTTTATACTTTCTTTTTTAGTATTTCTAATCTAACTAATTAATACTTTGCCACAAATTCTTTAAATTATTTCTTTTGTTTTATAATCTAATTCCGTTTTTTTCTTCACAGGTAACCACACTTATATAGACAACCTAAATAATGTAAAATATACAAAATTTTAGAAAACATAATCTTTATTAAGAACATTGATGAAAGAATCATTCAAACTATAATCACATGAATTGATAATTATAATGGTTCAATAATTACTGGTCTTAATACGTTAATATTCATACTTCAGAAATAACAAGAATTTTTTATTGTTGTTTTTTAATCGGTGATATCCTGAAGTTCATTATTAATGCAAGCTTCTTGGTGCATTGTAGTGCACTTATTTATATTATAAATATATATCTTAAAGATAGGTAAATAAAATTTTTGAACAAAAAATTAAGAGACTATCAAATAAATAGCCGTAGTTTTGATAATTTGTTATCCCATAAACTGTAAGTTATATTTTTAATGATAGAAAGCTAAATTGCAAGAATATTTTAGAAAATTATTCACATGTAATGTGACATATGCAAATGGGCCAAGTCAGACGGGTATAGTGATCTCAGAAAGGGTCGCAGGTAAGCAACCCGTAAAAAGTGTCGAAGTAGGTATAATTCGGACCTGCAATACAATTAAGAATGACCAGATATTTTCTATATGGAATTTATATGCAGTGTAAAATATTTGATTTTGAAAAGTTCCTAGATAAAATATTTAATTGTACATTGAATGCAAAAAAATATCTTCTTAGCAAAAAACCGAGTATGCGCGGGTGCCGTAATGTACTTTCTCTCTATCCTTGTTTCGTTGACGGCTTGTCACTCTTTAACATTCTCTCTTGATGCCTCGCCCTGTATAGCTCTCTCCTTCTTGCATTAGATAACGTTCTTTTTCTTTAGTTTATCTTTCTCTCTTATTTGTTTGTCCTGTATGATGCGTGACATTTCTCTCTCGCTCTCTATTTAGTTTATCCTTCTGTCTCGGGCTTGTCCTTTTCAGCAATCTCTCTCTCTTTCTCTCTCTCTCTCTCTTTATACTATGTATTTCTCTCTCACTCTCGCCAAGTTTTGCTCTCCTTTACTTCTTCTTTTTCTCTATCCTCCTGTCTAAATTACGGGACACATGCCGCGAGATTTCGTGATTCATTATGAAAACCTGTACGTCGAAACAAATTTCTATTCGGGAAGTGCTCCTCACCAAGAAAGCATAGTCCGAGAAGCTGGTCATACAGGTTGAGTGAAATTCTAATGAACCTACCAAGCGGGTCACTATGGTCCAGATTCAACAATAAGCGAAAACCGGGGCTAGTTAGAAGTTTACTTCCAGATTTACCAAGATTTCAAAAGAGCATGGACGCTATTATAATATGAATATGATAAAAAAACTTTGTAATTTCTTTTAATTAAAAATTTTACTAAAAATTAAATCAATGTAATTATTAAAGAAAAATTAAAATATAATGTAAAAAAAATAAATTTATAGTTGCAAAAATATTATAATGTATGATTGTGCAAAATAAAAAATTTAAACTAAAAATAAATTTTTAAATAAGTTCGCTTAGTAACTTAACTACACTTTCAGTAATAATTAAAAAAAATTAAATTTTTGTATTTTTATAAATTATCTTTAAATAATTTTCAAAATTCACTTAAATGATTAATTTTTTTATAAATAAATCTGCTTGATTTATCTTTATTTACATTATTGTCTTTCAACAACTTGAATGAATTTTTACTATAAAACTTAAAAATTTGATGTAATAGATTATGGACCGAATATAAGTGAATGATATTATGATAACGAAATAATCATAAATTAGTCGGACTTTTTATCTGTTTTTACAATATATTCTTCTTTTGACTTTTAGAACATCTGGATTTTTCTCATTGACTTAAATTGGATAAAGAAATTAGCTGATAGCTAACACTTTTATATCTTCATGGGATATATTGTCTCTTGAATAATAAAAGAAGGTGCACATCGACAGGAAATAAAATATTCTGTTAACTTAAAAATATCAAAATCAAGTACTCTGAATTGAGTTAATTATATAATGGGTGGGAAGGCTAATTAATTATTCTTTTTAGAATAGATCATCATAATCAAACCCGTACTTCTTAAAAAGCATGAAGATAGAATAAACTAACAATCCCAATAATGTCCGAATTTTATTAATTAATTCTTACGGATTCCTAAAATTCTTAATATAACTTTTAAAAATTGTGATTATCTATGAATTTTTATTATATATAAAAAGAATATTTAAAAATTTTGTTTATTTGTTATTCTATTACTCTTTTAAATTACAATTTATTACTAATTCTTTCTTATACACACTTTTTTTATTAAAAATATTAAAAATTAGTATTTCACATTGATTTTATTATTTGTAGAGACATAGATTAGTAAATTAGACAAAATAAGCAATTCCTTCAAACTAAAAAAATTCTTGTATATTTCTTATTCAAGAAGAGTTATTCAAATCCTTCTTTATTTATGATTATTAATATTTTATATTGTAATATATATTATATAAATAAATTATTATGTACATAACAGTTTTAATATTGACGGAGACCTCGCTCCCGAGAGCTCGGGGCAGGTCTAGCGTCAAGGCTCCGAGGGGGGAAATATTCCCTCGCCCCGGGTCTCCTCCGGTCCGGGAGGAGAGAAAGCACTCCTTGCGCTTCGTCGGGTCTCTCCGGAGTCGCCCTATGGACGGGGACCGGCGTGGGTTGGAGGCCGGTGTCGGTTTCTGCGTCGTCGTCTGGGGCGGTGCGCTGGCCCGGTCGATGCGGTGCACAGGTCGGCCAGGTGCGGTGCACTTGCCGAGCAAGTGTGGTGCACCGGTTGAGCGGTGCGCACGGTGCTCGGGAGGCCTCGTCCGGTCCCGTTGTCGGCTGGTGGTCGTGGTACGCTCCGGTGGGGCACTCGCTCGACCGGAGATTCGCCCTGAGAAGGGTGGTTGGCGCGGCGGTTGGCCGAGGCTGTTGCCGGCTTCGGGCCTCTCGCAAGCGCGGTGCACCTAAGTGCTAGGTGTACGCGACGTTGATGTTCGCCCTGAGAAGGGCGGATTGGAGTGCGAAGTGAAGAAAGAGGCTACCGTAGGGTGCTCGTTCCGGCGTGGACAAGAGCAGGCACTGTGTGGCTTCGGCGTAAATTCTTCCCTCGCTTTCCCGAAGACTTCTCTGCCCTTTGGCCAAGGACACTCGGCTTTTATACGGTTCCCAAGCGGGAAGTCGAGCGTACCTGACGGAACTTGTTCGACGCGTTCGGACTTGCGCGTCGAAAACGTCGAAACGCGCGGCTAGGGCCTTCCCCGCGGTCGTCTACCTCGCCGATATAATCCGGGCCTCTAATGGCTCCAGTCGCCTAGACGCACTTACGGCCCCCGATCATCCGTCGCGCGACAGGTGCCATAAGCCGCCCGGCCCGGATTTTAGCTTGTATCAGTGGAGTTCCTTTCTTTTTTTTCATTTACGGCCCCAATGGTCGGTTGCGGCAACGCGCCGCACACTTGGCCCGGCCGTACCCCGCCCGGTTGACCCGGCGCGCGTCAATATATTGTAAATTAACGTATAACTATTTAGGCGAATAAGTATTTGACGGTTAAGTTGAAGAAATATTGACTTAATTGTATAATTAAATGAAGTTGAATATTACTAATGTTAAAAATAATTATGTAATTCAATTTTAAATGATAGCATAAATATAATTTTCAGGTACATTTTTAACAAATTTTTTTCTAAATCCAAAAAATTGTCAAGTATAAACTAATTAATTTCGTTCCATGATATTGCAATGTAATCAGAGCATATAAATTTATATTTTCTTTTATAAATACTTAAATTATTATTTACTTTCCAAACTGAATGATTTAAAAAAAATATAATATTCTTAAATATAAAAATTGTAATACGAATTTCAATTATCTGTTGCAGGTATTTAATTACAAACATGAAAAGTTACTAATATGTCGGTAAGTTTTTTAATCTAGCATTACAACGTTTAAAAAAACTAATTTCACGTAAACACCTTTAAAAAATATGTTAGACAATGCAAAATCTAAAATTATATACGTAAAAATGTCTTTATTGAATAATTACAGTTATAATGTATCGTAATTTAGTAAAAAAAACTAACATTCAATTGAATTATATTTACATATTGTATACATACATTTATTAATTAATAAACTTTTAAGTCCTTATAAAAATTATAGTCAATTTACAATTTTATGTGAAAAATGATTATTCAATTAAATTTTATAGTATGTAGGCAAGAATCAATAATTGCAATAGACATTAAAGAGTTGTGTTATTATAAGTTTACTGACTATATATAAATGAAAATAAATCGTTATAAAATTCAATATAAAACATAAAATAATAATTGTACTATGTAATGATTTAACATGATCAGTGGTATACAGAATATCCGGAGAGAAAGGGATACCATGTCATTAGCTGAGTGACAGCGGCGGTGGTATTCTCAGGGTGGTTATTAAAAAATACCAAGAAGAAGAAAACCTGACTCAATTTAAGGTTAGGGAATAATTTTTTCGGATGATATTGATAATAATGAGAGGAATGAAAACTTCGTCAAGCTGGGATGAAGTCTGCAAGATATTCACATTGGATAATGTCGCATTTATAATATAGTGCAGTTAATGACAAACTATATTGAATATTAATAAAATAATACTAAGTATTTTCATACGAAATAGAATAAGATAGGGGTAAGCTACGAAACGAGAAGTTATGATTCTCGAAATTAAAGAAACTTATAATAAAGAAGAGAGGAAAAAAGGAAAAGGAAAGATTAGAAAACAAAGATATAGAAATAAAAGTAATCGTAAAGATATTAAAATATTATTGTAGACATAAACATCTATGGAATGCAAAAGCAGAATTATTTGATTAACAAACAAGATTCGTGTAGGATGTTAAATAATTTCAAGGTATAATGTTATCAATAACTGAATAATCAAATAAATTCATAAAATATAGCCATAGTGTATTAAGAAATGCCATAGATCGCGATACTATGAACGATAGTTCTAAATGCCTAAATTAAACAATTTTTTCCATATTATTTATGATAACAAGTAAAAAAAGATCTCTTTCAACACGTATTTTAAGTTTATTTGAAGCTATTTACAATTTTAACTCTTTTTCTTGCCAAAAAAACTTCCTTTTTTACCTTTATTCTTCTATAAATTCTAGTAATTTACCAATTGTTTATTTAAAACATGTTTAAACTAATGGAATAAAAAATAATTGGATAGTTATAATAAAAGTTATAGCAATGCTAACAAGATAATTTGTACAGATATTAAGTTTTGTATATACGTATTCATTTATAAATATGAGTATTTATATGAGATAATGCAATTTAAAACTAAATTTAGGTAATGCATTTAAACAAAATTTAAAAAATAAGTCACCTAGCACTTTATTGCAGTTATATATTTTTTGGATATATGAGAATATATTTTTATACAATTACTTTTAATATCTTCCTCTCAAAATAGATTGCGTACTTAATCGCTTTAATTTTATTTTCGGTTGCATCATTAGTATTCATTCAGGGGTGTTTCTATCTACTCAATCTATCCACTTTTGATATTTTTATTGTATTGTTTCCAACTCGTCATACTTTTCCCGCCCTCAAATTTTCGCACCATACATCAAAAAGCACTACGCTTTCTATGGTTCCATAGAATAATTTTGTTTTCATTTTGAGGTCTTCACTGAACCATCTCTTTGAGAAACTTCATACGTTTCCTGTTTTTATTATTAAATGTTTAATGCACTTCCTCTTTATTTCTTTTTATAATTACGTATCTCAGCTAGATGAACTTTTTAACCATTTCTATTTTTTCATTTTTACATTTAAATTCTTTTCTTTTTCTACGCCTAGGATTGCCGCATCTCATCTTGGCTTTTTGAATATTTAACTCGAATCCTTTTATTGCTAAAAAGTTTCTAAATATCCTCAAGAGTTCATTCAATTCGACTTCACTTTTCGCCAGTAATACTGTATCATCAGCATACGTGATGGTTCTTTTTTGTGTTGTTATATTTTCCCATCTTATAATATTTTCTTTCCAATTTTGATACCTAAAGTTCTTGAATCTTTTAATATTCTTTTTTGTAGATCATGCATGGCAATGTTAAATAATAATGGACTGATCGGGCCATCCTTTTAACACCGTTTGTGATGTTAATTTTTATTACTATCGTTTCTTCTATTTTCATTTTTACCTTTGAATCCTTGTATATTTCTTTTATACATTCTATAATATGATTTTTTACTTCCTTTTTTCTCATTGCTTTCCAAATTTCCCCTCTCTTTAGATTATCAAATGCGGCTTCGATATCCGTAAAGCACACAAAAATTTCGCTCCTTTCCCTCTTTGTTTGCGTGTCTGTTGTAAACTTTCGTAGATAAATCACATCGATGGTCCCTCTATTTCTTCTGAATCCGAATTACGTCTCATTGACGTCTTTTGTGTCCTCTATGTGTATTTATATCTTCTTTTTAAATACTTTTACTAAGATTTTATACCCTGTGTTCAATAGTGATATTTCACTATAATTACTAGACTGTCTATCACCATTTTCATAAATAGGTACCACAATTGCGCTTCTTTACTCCTTTGATATATTATGTCGATTTACTATCTCATTTATTATACTTTTCATACATTTTGTAGTATCGAGGGTAAATAATTAAATCTATTGTGTATTTATTAAGTTAATTATTTATTGACTATTTTATACTACGTAGATATATATTACAAATGATAATAATATATTCGCTGAGGACGCGTTTAACACAAATGGTTGTACTAGTCAAACTGCCTGGGTGCGCCGTCAGTATCGGGCGCATTCTTTAACTATTTACTAGAATGACATTATTTTGGAATTCCAAATGTTTACTCTAGTAATTGTTTACGTTATTGTTTTTTATTTAGAAGCTTAACAATAGCAATGTCAGACATCCGCTGACGTTTCACAAGGCGCGAAACACCCGGTCCTATGTGTTAAGTTCACGATACGGCATACCTCGGTGCGTGGCAAACAATGAACGGAGATGTGGTGTTCAAGTAGAATGTGACTTTCTAAGGAGTACGCTATAATTTAATTATTTATTCTTCACGACAAAGTCATATTTAGTTAGTTATTCCTTTCCAAGACTCTTTTTTCCAATTCTTAATTATTGTTCTTATATCTCTTTCACTTACTTTTTGAATTATTATCTCTTATTTTATATATATCTTCGTGTATTATATTGGATAGAAGCAGATATTGAGGCGAATAAAATTACATTGATGAGATCTTTTAGTTTACATGACTTTCAATTTAATCACCTTTCTTAAACACTGGTGGTTTACACAATTGATTACACTATAGGATTTCACTTAATAGACTAGCGATTTACTTACAATTAAAAACGAGCGATTGCAATAATATAGAGATATCACTGATGATTTATTATAGTTATTATGTATATAATTGTTTGCTTGAGCTGAAATTTACTAAAATTACAAGAACAATATCAATATTACATAAGTATGATAAAATTGAAGTAACGGTTATAAATAGCTGCATTTAAATAAAAGTAAGTATTTACACTAAAAGCCGCATATAAAATAAAATAACAAAATTAATATGATTAGCAGTATAGATAATACATAGACACATACAATACAAATAGTGATTATTAAGTAAGAGTTAAAACAATCGAACATACATTTATAATTTCTGTAAGCAATATTGGCGGTAAATTAATGCATTAATTTTTACAGTAATTATATAAGCTAAATAAGTGTAAATTGCTGATGATAGTGTACAGAAAATAATAAAAATGATATTAATATAATAACATAAAGTATAAAGATAAAGTTGCAGATTAGACATGTATTTGTTTACAAGATTTTAGTAATTATTGATCTAATAATAATGAGTTTTATGCTTAAAATTAGTAAGTCAGTAAGTCGTAAATTTTCTGACTAATTAATTTAGAGTTGACGAAGTGTAGAATTTTGGTGTAGAATTTTGTCTCAATGATTTTGTGAAATTATTTATGTCCATCCCACTTACTATTGATAATCTGATAATTGTTCTGTGATTAGTAGATTTAGTCCTGATTAGTAAGAGGTATATTTATATATATAAATGATTAGTACTGTTTAGCTGGCGCGCGTGTAAATAAAAAACTGTTGTTGCCACAAAAAATAAATTAAAAACTGATCTAACGGATGTTTTTGAAAAAAACGACATTCAAATTGTCGTGGATTGAAGCATCAAAATTGATAAAGCAGATTGATGTTGATAGCTTGACTAATGAATAGTAATCAAGAGTGGTTCGAATATCATCAAGAGATGGCGCCTCTGGTAGCATTTATTTTAATCTCGAACACTTCGTGCTCTATTTCTCTCATTATTTTTTTTTCTCCTGGGAAGTGTCGATAAAACAACAGAAATGCTTTTAACATTTTTAATTTATTTCAGCACTTTGCTTGCAAGGAGTAGAAACGAGTTATTGGTTAGTTACAATACTAATTTAAAGTCCAGTTTTTCGCCGTTGAGTTGTACTTATATTTTCGTTGTTTATCGTTACGTTTTGGACGCGCATTATCCATTACAATCTCTCAGTATTGCTAATCCTAATCCGATGGCCGCGGGGAATGTCCCGGGAAGTTTTATTTTCATTTTCCCGACATCGCCCGGCTTATTCCTTTATAACTTGGCCTGGATAACCTGGACACCGGATGGCCCCGAGAAATTCCCCGAGTATTCCATCGGCAACACCATTATTTATTTTTTTATATCTCTTCCTTCCTTTATTGATCAGTTTCCTGAATGGCTTGTTCTGTTTTGTTTTTTATATATATTATGCAATTATTATTATATTATTACGCTGATTTGATTATTATTATGTTATTATTCTGTTATTATTACGTTATTATTATGTTATTATTACGATATTATTATGTTATTATTACGTTATTATTATGTTATTATTATGTTATTATTACGCTGATATAATCAACAATGTTTTAATACCGACACATATTTCTAAACTACAAATTTTGCATTTGATTTTTATTATAATTCTGTATTTAAATAATTGTATTTATTAATAATACTTTTGGATCATAATAATATCTAAATCTTCATTTGAACCTATTTTCAATTAATATAGCTTTTTGATGAAATGTATTACTTCTACATGAATATTTATAGCTTTGATATGTCCCAATCGACAATAGTCGTTTGTCTCATGTAACAATTAATAATATTCTTCTCGCACAAATAAAAAAGATAACGACGATTAGAAATAATATACCGGAAAAATAGGAAACCATCGTGTAGATTTTAAGAACCTCATCGCCGTTAAGATATGGGAAACCTTGGCGCTGTTGTGGTTTTACGAAATCATCAACGGCTGTTGGAGTTTTTAACAAGAACATCGAGAATTAGATTATATAAATGGATAATATAAGTATTAGAATAGCAGAAGTTCTTCTTCTTTTTAGAATGCGTCAATTGGCTCCTATGAGCGTGGGGCAAAAGTAGCCAGAAGATGCAGAAAAATTGAATTAGAAGAGAAAAAGAAAAAATAAGAATAAAAAAAACATATTTTGCATTAAAAAGAAGGAAGAAAAAAAATAATGTGGAATGCTTCACGATTTTGCGTGTTATTCTTGTGGAGGGGTCATACTAATCGACGATGTGGTATTATTACCTAAGATTGAAGTTGAATTAAGGGAGATGATGAGAATATTGAGACATAGTTTAACGAGAAATAGATAAATATTGAATGTAAACAAAACTAAGATTATGATTCTTTCAGCTACTATGCAAAACTAGAATTGTAGCTATGACACAAAACTCAATTTGTATAAACTAACAGCGACAAGATACATAAAAAAGTATTATCAAAAGAAGCAAAGTCAGTACTATGCAAAATATGGAGCATTTCTGAAAATTTATTCACAGAAGATTTTAAAATTAAAATTAAAATATTTAACGCTTTAATGGAAAATGTATTATTGTATGAGGCAGAAGTTTAAGGTTGAAAAGGCAATGATGAAATAAAACGTGTCAAAAAAATATATAAAAAATAAAGTCTTGACATAAATACATCAGACGGTGTTTTGATTCTATAAACCAAAAGAAATGATTCAAATAAAAGCATAAAAAAGAGTAATTAGACTTGAAAATAAAATTATAACTAATGAAGAGATGATAGAATCAATGAATGCTTTAAAGCAAGAATTAAAGAAGGAAGATTAGTTTCATGTTGTGTATAAAAAATAATTACATGCAGGTATATCTCAAATAAATAAGGTGGTTATAGTATTATTTTGTAGAGCAACACATACTGTTTGGTCTCTATGATTCTTGATGAGTGAATTGTGTGTTATTATATTCCTATTACTGATAGAATCGCGCGAGAGAGTTAGGACAAGGTAAATATAAAATGATTTTAAAACAGTACTTACTCAGCACCCTTTTTATTATTAATTACAATGGCGATCAACCGATATAATAAAATGTTGAAAAATAACTGAACTGAGTCTGCCGACGCTCGCATTCTTATATATATATATGCTTAGCGATCTTCCTTTTTTACTGCCGCTTGATTATTTCGCGAAGTCTCGCCACCGTTGAGGCTTCCCGAAATCTCGACGGCGCCGAAGTTTCGATAACCACGGCGATCGTCACGCGTGTGACAATTCCATTAAAACATCGCTTCGCGGGAATGCACTTTAGCCAGTATTACTTCCCGGTGGTCAATAATTAAAAAACAAAATACATAATTTTCATCCTGCCGTGGTAATACCCACCCCTGCATGCCTTTTTGCAAGTGGCGACAGAAAGATGTTCTAATTAAATCTATTAAATAATTTTGTACTAGATTAAAGACTAGACTAATAATTAATTAAATAATTTAATAAAAAGTAAGTGAGTTTTTTATTAAAAAATACGATTGTTATAATACATTACAATATTCTCTAATACATCGATATAATCATACTTTTTCTCAACATATTAGTTTTAACATATTTAAATTCATCTTAAAATTACTCATAACTAGTTTATGTAATCTTTCCCTTATATTTCTATCTATTTTTATTTTTTTTTTAAATATGACAACAAAGTTGATTTCCTCTAAATAATACTCAACTTTACACTTAATTCGTTACATCTTAGTCTCTACTTCTTTCTTACACATTTATTGTTGTAATAAATTATACGTGCATCATTTTTATTTTTTATTTTAATAATCTATCATTTTTACATCTTTTCTTCCGTACAAATCTTCCCTATCTTTCACACTTTTAACTATTAGTTTTATATATTCCTTACACGCACAATCCCTTACAATAAAACAATAAATACATTGTACGCTGCACTTAAGAAGAGAGTATGACAAATACACTTTGTAACGGTTTACACCGCAATACATGGTGCATTTTCAACAATTGCTACAAATACTTCTGCCATCTCCATCGCTATTCCCCTTGTCTATCTTTTCAGATATGTTTGTTATTTCACTGTTTTGTAGTGTCATTTTCTTTCTTTCTCCTATTGTAGATTTCTGGGTGACTGCGCTATAAGTATTTTATTTTATTTTTGTGTGCTTTCACTCGTTTTACCGTGCTTTATCGTACCTTTTAAAAATGTTTTTACACGCTTACACAGAAGTTTTTTCACTATTTTTTGGCACGTGATTACATAACTACACTTTCATGCCTTTTAGTCTATTACTGTCTTCTCATTAAAAATACTTCACTTTTGTTCGCCTTTATTCTTTATCGATTCTAATTTAACGTTTTCTTTCTTTTTTAATTCATTTAAAACAAATTTTTCTCCTTTCTCTATTCTTTACTATTTCAAATTTTTTTTTCACCGATGACTTCGCTATGTATTCCTTACGAGTCTACGTAGACGATCTATAAATAATTTAATAGGAATGTAATGTAATCATGTTTTTTTTAAACAATCTTCAATATAAATGAAGCCATGCTTTTTTTTATTACATTTATTATTATTATTATTATTATTAATATTAATATGTAGGAATAATTTTCTTATTTCGTTGTCTTTATTGCACCGTCTGCATAATTTTTTTCTCCTACTAACCAATGTTTATTATTTTTTCATTATCCATTCTACATCTTACCAATTATTTCATGTCTTGTTTTCTTTTTTCTCCTTCTTTTTTCCATATATACATTTTATTCGTGTATATTTTTTATTATAATATAATATTTCTCGTTTATAAATTCATATTTACTTTTGTTGACCTATTTTTAGTACTTCTATTTCTTCTCATATTATTTCTTCTTTCTGTATTTTTTCCCTCCAGATAAAACTAGCGATCTATCCCCTTTCTATTTTTTTATTTTCTTTTTAACATTTGTCTATACTTTTTTTCATCATTTGTTTCTTTTTGTGCTATTTTTTAAATGCCTTTTCTTTCATATGCTGCATACATAATTTTTCTATTCTTTTCGTTCTAATTCTGAATAACGACTCTTTCATTGAATTTCCATTCATACTCTTCCGCTTTTTCTTTTGCCTAAATCATTTACTTCTTTATTCTTATGTTATTTTCTTGATTTTACACGCATACACCACGACAGTACATTCTATCACAATAACTACAGTTCATTTTATTAATTTTTCTAATCTTTGTCTTTTGCTTTGCTTTTTCCGTTTCCCTCTCTGTTCACTCGACCATCAGTTTCACTTATCCTAGCATTAAATTCATTCCGTTCCCTAAAATAATAGCATTTTCTATGTTTTTATTCACTTATTTTATCTTTTTCAAAATTTTCCTTCTTTCTCTTGTACAAGCAAACTACCCATATTTCCATCTATTTTTTTTCTAAATCACAGAAACCCTTATAAATTCATCTGTTTTTATTTTAATTTTTCTTATCCCAATAACTTAATTTTTTTATTAACATAAGAACTCCACCCTTAGCCGTTCTCTTTTTATTGTCTTGTTACTTGTTAAAACCTCATAAACTCTCAATTTTTTTATTATTATATTTTTCTTTTCTTCCATCCACTTTTTGACAATCCAATTATTTTCTATTTGTTTATAAATTGCTACTCATGTCCAATCTCTCTTAGTTATATTCTAACATATTATACTTAGTTTTTTATAAACTCTTTTGTATCTGTTTTCTTTCTTGCTCTTACTTTCTTCTATTTCTCCTCTTCCTCTTACTTTTCTTGCTCGCTCTTCTTTACTCTTCTCTTTTATCTATTCTCTATCGCTTCTGTTAGTTATACAATCTCCTTTCTTCTCTGTTTCTTACTTTCTTCAACATTTTATCTACGAAACTATTTATTGACTTCTTCGCTACGTGCAAATATTTTTCCCTAAATAAAAATAATAATAATTTCGACTATTTTAATTTGTATTTATTATTCGTTATTGTTTTCATGTCCTTTTCTTCGGAATTAACTTCTACATACTTTTTTCGTCTTAATTCTTTATGTATATCTGATTTTTACTTCTACCTCCAATCTATTTCTTAAAATCTTATATCTTTTTCTGAGATCTTTTTCCTCTCATTTCTGTTTCTTTTAACATAATATTCTTTACTTTAATTCTTGCTTTTTTACTACCCATTAAAACCTTTTACTTTTCTTCCTCGTCTTCTTTCTCTCCTATTTATTGTCATTTTGTTGTTGTCGGCTTCTCTACTATTTCCTTATGCTGTGTATTTTCGTCTTTATTTTTCTTTTAAATCCAGTTGTAGGTGATAGGGGCCCGTATCGGAAATCCGCACGTGGTTTAACTTCCACGTGAAGATTTAAACATTTCCAAGCCGTCCGATACGTGCAGACGGAATGAATCGTCCAATGGGTGTGGGTAAGCGATCCGCACAAGGGATGTGAGTACATAGCATCGTATAAGCAATCTTACGGCGGATTATCTTTATTTGTATTATTATTTTCTTATTGTCATATGCGAAACAGTTTTCTGTGAAATCAGGTCCAATAAGAAACAAGATAATTGTTATTATAGGAAGATTAGCCAAGACTCGAGCTCAGCACAAGTGTCCGACCTACCTGCTTTTTTCCTTCAATAAATCCGAAAGTACCCATCCACCGTTCTCGTAGTCTACTTTGTATATAACCTTGTGTCTTTACTATTCAATCCTCACCGATACTGCAAATAATTTATTTAGTTGTATTCTTCTTGCATCTAATATGTAACCAAATCTAATATTGATTTAATACAAGTGTTAATCAAATAATTATATTAAACTTGTATAACAAAATGTATTTAGAAAAGTTTTATATTTTTTTTATATATACGTTATATAAAACAATGTTCATGGTTGATTTATAAGCAATGAATGCCGGAATTGACATAATTAGTTTATTAAATTACATTAAATATGTGTATAATTTTCTAAATTATAATAAATCTATTAAAAGTATTTTATTAATAAAAAAATTATTTTATAATAATATACAATAATAATAATAATAGGAACAATAATAGTATTTTGATTTCTATATATATGGTATCGTGCGAGAAAAATGGATAAAAAGTAGACACTTGTTTGATAAAATGTATTTAATCAATCACTCGATTAGAAAGTATAAATGTTACTTGAATATGCAAGACGTATATAGGTAACTATATGGCTATATGTGAGAGTTAGGGAGGTCTTCCCTAGACTGATCGGTCAGCTCGGGGTCAGCTTGTTGGGGGCGTTGCTTCGTTCGTCCGTAGCACGTCACTCCGTTTGCTGCATATGTCTACTCATATTTTCTTGCTCATTGTCTTTCTCACTTACTCTGTTATGTATTTACTCTCATTCCCATATTCAGCTCTTCCTGATACATCACATAACCCCATGTGATGCTGTTTTATTCTATGTCTTCTGTCTCGTTGTTGGTGAAGTCATATTCTTCTACATCATCCTGGTCGCTGGCCCCTCTCCTTCGCCAATTCTCTTTCCACTTGGTATCAGTCGTGTTGCTTCGCCTGAGTGACTATATAAACCAAGGAACTTGATTGCAGCTTGCGGCACGTCCCAAGCTGTATTTTTTTCATGTTGACAATGTCGCCTGGCTTGTACTTCGTCGCCTCCTTCCTCTTTTTGTTGTAGGAGCGACGATTTTCTTTCTGGAGGTGGTAGATCTGTTGGAACGAGGCCACCCTCATTTCATCTCAAGCATGCTGAAACTCCGCTAATATTTCCATAAATTGAACATCTTCCGGGCTTCCTATTTTGATGTCAAATAGTAGCTGGTACGGGGAAGTGCCTATCGCGCATTGGTAGGAGCTATTAATAGCTTGCTGCACGCGTCCCACGTACTTGTACCACTTGTGCGGTTCCTCGGTAACCAGCTTGGCTATGATTGTAGCCACCACGTCGTTGACTCGTTCTACCTGTCAGTTGCCTCTGGGTATACCTGTGGTGATAAGCAAGTATTGAATGCCGTGTCTCTTGCAGTGCTCCTTGAATTGTTTGGCCGTGTAGGCTGTACCTCTAACACTGAATATACGGGCAGAGTTCTCGAATTACTGTTCGAAGCACCTGAAGTTTCTTTATCGCCTCCGCTGCTTCTGCCGACTTAGTGGCAAAAATCTAAGTGTACTTCGTAAAACTATCTAGAATGACGAGCATATGTTTATAGCATTTGTTCGTCGATTGCACCGGTTCCACGTGATCGATGTACAGTGTGTATATCGGTATTCCTTCCTTTAGAATAGATTTAAACTTCCCTACAGCTTTTTCTTCTTTGCGTGCTACCAGGATGCATAGTAGGCAATTGAAAATTACTGTCTCAACACACTTTTTTGCGTCCTTGATGCAGTATTGGGCTAGGAAAGCTTCCAATGTTTTCCTTGAACCGAAATGGCCATTGTCCTGCATTTTCCTGATTATCTCCGATTGTAGTCATTTAGGTACAGCCAGGCGTTTGTCTTTATCGGACTCCTCGAAGATGATGTCTTTCTCTATGATTAATTATTTGTAAGGCCCTTTCTCCAGTAGTACCCTCACCGCTTCAACTTTCCTTTCAAGTTTATATGTTCGTTATATCAATTCGATGAGCGGATCGCGTAAGGCCATTACACTATACTTGCGGCTTAAGGCGTCTAAGTACTGTATCCTGCTTTCAGCCTTATATTCGATTTTTATTTCAACCTTTATCGAACATCTCGATCAGGATAGCTCATCGAACCACCTTGGGTCTCAAGTGGCTGCAGCTCATGATCTGCTGTAAGGCGGCGCAGTCCGTCACGATTTTGAAGTTTATGTCCCTGAGGTAAACATCGAACTTTTGAAGGGCCTTGACTACTGCGAGGATCTCCAGCTCGTAGCTGTGGTAATTTTTCTCCGATGCAGTGGTTTTCCTGCTGATAGAATAGTTAGATACATTTTATTGTCCTTAGAACACCGCTAGAGAATCATGGTGTCGTATCCATCCTTTGATGCATCCTTGTGTAGTTCTGTTTCCTTAGTTCTGCTATATAAGTGTAGCACTGGAGCTGACATCAAAGCTTCTTTCAGTAGCGGAAATACCTTCTTTTGCTCTTGCCCGAACATGAACTTTGAATCCTTCTTAAGTAGGTTTGAAAGCGGCTTTGATATAAGTGCATAGTTGCGGATGAATCTGCGAAAGGTACTTGCTAGTCCTAAGAAGGACTGCAACTTCTTGACTATCTTTGGCTCTTGTCAGCTCTCTACTGCTTCAAATTGCCTTGGTGCTGGAGTGACAGTGCTATTGGTAATAGTGCAACCAATATATTTCACCCTTTTTTGCATAATCTGCGGTTTTTTTCAATTGAAGTGCAGACCATATTGCTCAGCTATTTTCAGCATCAGGTGCAGATTTTCTGCTGCTTCTTGCTCGTCTTTCCCTTTGATAAAAATGTCGATGTAAATGACGACTATCTTGTTCCTGGCCAGCTCCTCGAATACTCTGGCCACATACTCCTGAAAAATTGCAGGTGAGTTGCAGAAACCAAAAGATGTTACTATGGGCTTGTACTGTTATTATGGCACCACTAATGAAAGAATCTTGCAACTCTCTTTCTTCACTGGTACATGAAAGAATCCATCTTTCAGGTCCAGTACTGTACATATTTTGGGCCCTCAGTAACTTCCAGTACATACTCTAGTACTGCTGTTGGAAAGTGTCGTTTCTCAACTTTCCTGTTGGTCAAAACATAGTCGATACATACTCTTATGGTGTTGTCTTCCTTCAGAGAGGTAAGTACACGGCTTATCCATTCGAAGTTGCTTCTGACTATTACACCGTCGCTCAGCTATTTGTCTAGTGTCTTGCGTACGACACCTTCGTCCTCGGGTGACAATCTTCTAGGCGTGCTGTACCCGCGAGCGACCTTTTCGCCGCCAAAATTGTCTCGGCCTCATTCCATCCGTAAAGAGTTTCATCCTCTGCCACTCGTTCGAATCACCCTGTCACTGTCTGCATGACGTCCTCTGCCGAAAACTTTGACAACTGGTCCATGGTTACCACGAATGGTAGTCCCTCCCTTCGGTGCCGATTGAAGGACAAGCCTCCGTCATCCAGGTTGTCTCCGGGGCATGCTGCGTCCTCTAGATCGAGTTGCCTTCTACCTGCGTTTTCAATTTCATGTAGGTTTCCGTCTAGCTAAGCGCCTGCCTGCGCCCTTTCAGCATTCTCCACTATACGACGATGTTTTTCATTTTGATCACGCAGCTTCTGCATTTGTACCTGCATTTGCTGCAGTGCCACTTGCAATTTAGCGATGTTCTTTCTATGTTCCATTGCCGCAAGCTTAGCTGTACGGTGTTGTTTAGATCTCTGCTCTTGCAGGAATAAAAGTGAGCTTTCTGCCGTTCTTGGTGGTTGTCGACGCGTCAACTTCTTCGGCAGTCCGATGTGCTTCGGCCACGTCTCATTCCTTTTTTTGGTCTTCGACTTGCAGTCGTGAAGTTCTAGATGCGCACTTATCATCTTTCTATTACGTTTAGAAAGGCACGTATGCTTCGTGTATGTTTTATTTATATTTATTTTTAATTATGAATTTTATAAAAAAAAGTTTTTGTCAACACATGACAGTAAATTATAGAACATCATGAAATGTAAACATCACACGCATAGAGAGGAAAAAAATAAAAGTCTTATATGCATATAATGTTAAATAGAAATAAAAATAGTCTCAATTTTAGACTGTATTTCCTGTTAACTAGAAAAAATCCCAACTGTCGTTTCTATTTTCTCAAAAACTCGACATAAGAGTGCAACAAAATCTGCTTATGACCGTGTTAATAAAAAGGTGTAACGGTTCTAAGGTAAGCACTAACGCTCGCTAGGCAATATTTAGCTTAGCGCGGCTGACCTATCGCCGGCGTATGGAAAACCCCTTTTTTGACGGCACTTCTTTCTTCTGTGTCACGTATATATTTTTTTTTTTTCGCGTTTTCACAAACCTTTCCCACGGCGTTTTCGGTGTAATGTTTTTACCGCGTATTTTCACAACGAATTTTTTATGCAATATTTAATATTTTCACCGATTATTTTCACACCGAGTTTAGAATTTTCAGAGTAACTTCACACAGTAATTTCACGCAGTATTTTTTGTTTTAATTTCGTACAGTATTTTTTTCAATAATTCCACGCAGTATTTTTTGTTTTAATTTCACATAGAATTTTGTTTTAAATTAAAACACGGAGTTTCACAATAATTTTTGAAACCAATAGTTTTTATAAAATAAGTTCACTATATTTAAAAAACATATTTACAAAATTATTCTTGAATAAAAGATTATCTTTATTTTTAAAAAATTATAAATATATAAAACAAATACTATCATAAAAATCATAATAAAGTTTAAGTTATTTTTGTTGATATTTCACAGAATAACGTAATATTAGTAGTATTTGTATTAGGTTAAATTGCAAAAAATCTTGTTTTAAAGTATATTATAATAAAAAAATTAATTGAAAATACTTTTGATAATAAATGTTTCACATTCTTATGTTTCGTTATTAAACAACGTTACAGGTCCTCCAGGACGTCCTGGACCACCGGGGAAACGTGGAAAAAAGGGGAAAAAGGGTGATCCTGGAGAACCAGGTGCACCGGTGAGTTTTGCTAAATTAGAACTTCTTACACGATATATATATATATATTTAAGAATTCAAAGCTAAATAAAAAATATGTATAAATATGAACATGAAAAAATAATCAAACTTAATATAGTTTTTAAATAAATTTAAAAATTATCAAATTAATATAAATAATTTTTTTAGTATTTGAGTTAATTACATATTTTATGATAAAATTAATGCATAGTTTTAAATGCATTCTCTATAAATTAAATTATAAGACATATGAATTGTCAATGTATTTAAAATTTTTCTGTTATTCCAACAGTCTTATTCCAACAGAAAAATATATTTTAACTTATATGTACAAATTTTCAATAACAATTCTTATATTTTATTTTTTTAATATTATAAATATTTTTTAAGCTTTAATTACTTTTAGATTAAAATATGCATGATATTATATTATAAATATTAAAATGATAGTTCAAGTAATGTTGTTCTTTTCACAATAAATTTTTCATAGATTTTATATTTAATACTTCTAATTCTATTTAGCTTCAATAAAGTAGCTTATGTTTAATTTGATATTTTAGTAATAAAAATAATAAATTTCTATAAATTATTTATTTATAAATTTATAAAATATTAAATTCCTATTGAAAAAATGTTTTAAATTATAAAAATATTTGAATATTTTCATTTAATAATATATACAATTCAAGATTCTTTGATTCTTTAATTTTTGTATTCTTGTCAATGGTAAACTTAAATAGAATAATTAAAATACTTTTGAATTTCAACTGACATAGTACAAAAACAAAAATATATTTGCAACGTAAATACTTTATAAATTGAAAATTAGTAAAATATATTTAATGCGTATTTAAAATTTGTTAATATATAATTGAAAAATATTATTTATTTATATTCATAAAACAAAATGTTCTTTAAGAAAATTAAATTCATTTTTATATTATTTTTATAACAAATGGTTTTTTAATAAAAATTTAATAAAGTATAGCATGCCAATTTATAATATATAACAATATTATTTAATTATTAATAACATTTATTCCAGGGTGAGCCCGGTACGGCAGGCATGAATGGTTTTCCGGTATATTATTTCTTGATTTTTTCTTTTATTTCTGGCTTTTTTCCATCGACATTTTATTGTACTATATTTTATCTATACTTTTGCTTGTATTCTAAAGATTGAGATTTGCTTCCAAATGAAACGAAGTTAATTTAATATATTGGCAATGCAAACAAAGACAGAAAATATAATAAACTTGGTATTATGAATTATTTTAATCAATCTGCTTTAATTCAGGATAGAATTTCAGGTACATAAAGTAAAGGTTACCTAGTATAATTAAAAATTTTTTTTTAAACAAATCAACCGATTCTATTATTGTATATTTAAATTATATTTTGCTTTTCTAATTGTCTACCTAATACTTATTTCTGCGTATAGTTTAACCATATATATACATATATATATATATGTAGAATTGAGCTTAATGTGAATTCTAGTTAGTTTATCTTTTACTTCAAGGCTTTTATTTTTTATTAATACTCAAAAAGCTAAATACCTAATTAGATTATAATATGCTAAACGTTTAATTTTTATTAACGCTACTTTTTTACTGCAAAACTTGTTTTTAAAATATCTTTTTTTTCATATATACTAAATCTCTCCGTATTGAACAGTACACTTTTTAAATTCTCAAAATTTTGACACTTTATAAGCTTTTTTCATTATAAGGTTAATTATTATTCTTATATATTATATATATATAGATTTAAGATAAAATAAAAAATACAATAATATCGGTTTTGATTTCAATATCTGATATACTTGGTGTTATATTTAAAAATTTTTATTTTTATTAATTTTTGAAACATATACCAACTACCTTTTTAAAAATTGAGTTCTGTTTTTACAACTTATTTTTTAAAAATTTTTAATATGTTTATGAATGAAGCATAATTCTTTGTTTATAGCGATATTTTCTAAATGAAAAAAATTATTTTATTTTCTAATTAGACCTATTTTAAAAAATAAATAAAATATTTTTAATGCTTTTTTGTAATTTACTTTTAAAAAACCGTAAAATTACATCTGATATAGTTAAGCGTTAAAAAAAAATTTTAAAATCTAATTAGTATGTAATTGTATTGAAATGTATATGAAATATTAATATTATTAATATGAATTTCAACACAACTTCAATTTGAACAAAACTTAATCTGTTAAAATGATATATAATTTAATACGTAAAAAAACTTTGTTATACATCAATTCAAATGAATAAAAATTTTCAAATAATTTATAAACAATTAAAAACCAATAAATATCTGTGCATAAATTATGTACACAAAACTTGTTAATAATTTTTTACAGTAAATATTATAACGTATAAAAGTAATACACTTACTATTATCAAGCTCATACTTATATTTTCTAAAGTAATGTATGGTTGATTGCCTAAATGACATAGTCACTATTAATATTTTCTACATGTAACAGTGCTCGCGATTAATAATGTCTAAACTTGCACATATACATATTTTGCAATTTATATTTTATTATATAGTTTATTTAAAATATTTAAATTTTAAAAGTTTTATAAATATTAAATACATTTTAAATTTATAGTGTCGGAGAGATTTTTTTAAAGTTGTGGTATTTTCCTGTAGTCTGCAGACATCTTCAGAGATGTTTTGAATTAGGTTCAAATTTGTGTTTTTAGAAAATCAATGGGAAGACTTGGGTTTGCTAATAATGAGTGAAAAATACAGATTAATAAATAAAGATGATGTCATTAACACTTTATGTGTACCAAATAGAAAAAAAAGTTAGAAGAATGTAATAAGTATGCGACATATTTAAAGTGCATTTTGAAAGTTAGTAGAGTGTATGCCAAAAAGCAATACAATAGTAGTAAATCATAAAAAAATAAATTGTGGAAAACCTAAATCTTAGGGTTGATTACATATAATCGACCAAAAACTGCAGGTAAAAGTTTACTTTCAGACTAATTCAGACCAACTATGTGTCATCGAGCAAAGTTTTGGACATAACCCGTATTGATATTGTTACGCATTAGTTAGCAGTCCTGTAGAAATCTAGTGAAACAGAATTCGGCATCGAAGGCGTTGAGACGCTTATAAGTAGAGAATTAAAATATACACCATACTGTACTAATTTTGCTGTGCTTTGTAAATATAGAGGCGGTATACAGAATAAGAGAAGTATAGCATTTATACACACGTTATGCGAGCCAAATAATTACACGTACTTATATAGGTATACGCGATATTTACTCAAGAGTAAATTACGCACTTTTATGCGCAATTTTATACATTATACAATAAACTTTTTTGTTTGCAATAAATTAATGTTGCAAAAATTATAAAATTTTATAGAAATTATATACATTAATACAGAAAATAACTACGTCTTTGGATATAATATAAATTAAATCGATAATTAAATACTAGAATATATAAAAAATAATAAGATGCTTATATACATTTTATTTAAATTTATTCGTGCCTAAATTTTGAATTTATTGTATTGTTTTTTTAATTCGTAAAAAGTGTTTGAAAATACTAGATATTTTAAATATAATGCTTGAGATATAAACATTAGTTATCTTAAAATATTGAAGTACTAAAATAGTAAAACGATATTGTATACATAATATTATACTAATGTGGGATAAAATTTTTAATTTTTAAACTTGTATATTAAAAAAAAAAGTTGATCTATATCTTAATGAATTTAATTTTCTAAGAATTTAGTATTGTATACATTACCTTTGCTTACATATTTCTTGTATCAGTGATTCCATGCAAAGGTAGCTGCTGATTTAAATGGTGCTACTATATGTACAAGTTTGGGATTAAAATGGTGTGTGTTCGCGCATTTCTAATTTTTATTTTTAAAAAAGGAGAAAAAGAAGAAAATAAAATTTTTACAAATTATTATCTAATATATAAAAGAAATACACTATATAATATTTGGGCTGTTATAAAACTTCTCAATTGTTACACAAAATTTAAACAGTTCATTACTATCATTAAATCACAGCTCTCTCAAATATCAGTTATCCTTATAAAAAATGAGTTAATTCATTAGAGTATTTCTTTACTCGTATATAATAAATATATATCATTAAAGTTGATTTAGCGATCGTTAAATTGGTATTCAGTATCGATTTTAATTCATTTTCACAATTTCTGTTGGTCATTATCTTTTCTTTTTTCTTGTTTTATGTTTTACGACTCATATCATGTCTTTTTCTTCTAACGTTTTATTCTTGTTTTATTCTTCCTTTTTTTATAATTAAAAAATTTTCTTTAATACAAATATTTATATGCATAAAACAATGTTCATTGTGATACAATAAAAATTAATCTTATTGCGTTTTTAGCAATTTTATTTCACATTTTCTTATCGCGAATGTTCTTGCATATCACGTGCGTGAACTCAACAAAATATGTTAATTTATGCGAGCTAAATATTTATATTAAACATTCTCATATTTTAACGAATTATTAAACAGTCGTTGTAAATATTAAGAAAATTAAATAAAAATAGTAAATATCTTTCGATCCGTATTAATACTACTAATATAACTAATATAAAAACGTTAATACTTAATTTATAAAAATTTTCAATATTGCTATATATTGGATGTCCGCTGGATAGGTGTTGAGATGACGGCAATTTAATACAGAATGCACTGATTCTTATTTATACTATTAATATATTTATTTGGCTCTTATAATTTATATAAATGTATAGTGTAAGTAATAAAGTAAGGTTAAGCACGTGATGTCACTTAGACTAACTTTACAGAAGAGGCGTAAAAAACTCTTACACGCACTCACAGTACGGCTAATATTTGCAGCCACACAAACACCTATCCGCTGTTCACGCGTACATGCACTGCGTCATTAGACCAGCATATATATAGTTTTACTAGTGGAGGGGAGTAATGAACTATGCTTCGGCATTGCGGAAGTTCACTGCAAACGCGATGTCCGGCATAATTGTATTCGCAAGGTACATGAGACTTCCTATAGCCTTCCGAAGAGGAATGTTCTCTGCGACGACTTCTTCATTGTTTTGGCCTTCAACCTGAGTTAACCTATTGTGCACCTGTCTTGTCACCATGGGAGTATCATGAGATTTACAGTCTGCCATGTCAAACCTATTCAGGATACTCTTGGTGTACACGTCTTGAGACAAGTTCATGATGCTGTTCTTCTTATCTCAGGTGATGTTAATTCCCAGGAAGCATCGTGGTTCTCCTAACTCTTTCATCTGGAAGACTTTGTGGGGTTGGGACTTGATTCCTTCCAGGTGAGGTCGATCGTTTCCAATCAGGAGAATGTCGTCCACGTATGGGAGAAGAATCGTCATTTTCCTCTCCTTTCTCCATGTATAATGACACGGCTCATGATGTCATTTTCAAGTCCCAGCTTTCTTACCTATTCAGTGAAGCGACGATTCCACTTGTTTGGACTAATCTTGAGTCCGTAAAGAGATCTCTCCAATCTGCAAACATGGTTTTTCTTCTGCTCTTGTTGATTTTCTACGCCTTCAGGTATCTCCATGTAAATTGGTTCGTCCAGGGTACCGTTGAGGAACGCTGTCTTCACGTCGAGTTGACTGACGTGTAGCCTATATTTATTGGCTATTGCTAGCAACGTTCTAACCAGTGGTAACCTTAAGACTGGGACATACGTTTCTTTTAAATCTTACACGGTCCGATCTTTAAATCCTCAGACAACAAGACGGGCCTTATACTTCATTGATCTATCTGACTATGTTTTCTTCTTAAAAACCCACCTGAAATCGACGATGTTAGGTCTTGTTCCGTCTCTAGGTTGAGACCTTCGAACGATAGTACAGACGTCGTTTTGGGCCATCGAGTCTAATTCCTCACGTATAGCACGTTGCCAGTCCTCACTATCTGGTACTCCTATTGCCTGTGTATATGTTGTTGGATCCTTGTTGATTGATGCCAACAAGCAGTAAGTGTTTTCTTCGTAGTCTTCATCCTGGATTAGGATGTGTTGAGCTCCTGCCCGGGTTGATCCACATCCGCTTCTGGCCATATTCCTGGTTGTAGGACCAGAAGTTTCCATTCTCACTTTCTTTTCATTCGTACTTATTGATTTTGGAGGTCTTCCTCTTTTTTGGGCAATGTTGGTTCTGCTTCCGTCGTAGTTTTTTTCATTTGTTTACGTTCCTCTAATGTTCTTGTACATTATCTTTTCGTTGAAGATCACGTGCCTGCACTCAACGAATTTCCCATTGACAGGATTCCATAGTAGGTAACAGCTATGTCTAAAACCTATCGGGATCATCCTTGTAGTTCGAGGAGTGAATTTATTTTTGGTTAAGTGCGTTTTGAAGTGCGCAACACACCCAAATCTTCTGAGATTTTTAATCCTGTCTTTTGGAGCTGCAGGACTCGCAAATTTCTTGAGAGGAGTGTCGTATTGAATACTCTTGTGCGGCGTGATGTTGTATATGTGGACTGTTGCTTCCGCAGCTAGGATCCACATACTATCCGGCAGCCTTGAGTCCAACATCTGGGAACTAGTCTTTTTTTGAATGGTCTGGTTAAATCATTCTGCCAGACCACTCTGCTCCGGGGTATAAGGTGGAAAGGTTAGAAGTTCTATCTTTTTTTCTTGTAGATATTTTTTGAATTCCCCTCCCACGTATTCAGTGGCCTGGTCCGACTGGACATAACAGATCTTGTCTTCTTTGTCTCAGAGATTTTTTGAGGAGACGATGAAGTTCTTGAAGAATTCTGTGACTTCGTCTTTAGTCTTCAATTCGTATATATCAACCTATCTTGAGAAGTCATCCAGAAATGTGATGATGAACTTGTTCCGTCTTGAATGAGATAATGTTGAAAAAGGTCCCATGATGTCGGTATGGATGTTGTGCAACTGCCTTACTGATCTCGTCCTTGTTTCCTTGAATGGCAGTTTTTTCATTTTGGATCTTATGCATATATGACAGTCTTTGATGCTGTCTTCGAATTTCACTCCATCCAGAGGTTGATCCTTAGCGCTAAGCTTCCTAAGGTAGTTGAGTGAGGTGTGCCCCAACCTCTTGTGCCAGATCATTCCTTCACTAAACTCTTCGTTGGTCAAGCTCATCTGATTCCCTTCGTTATCGTCTTCTCCCTACGAATCAGATGACGATTGATTCTCGACATCAATTGAGCTGAATAGTAGTTGCGCTTTGCAGAGATAAAAATCTGGTTCTACATTCGCTGAATTTTCTTCGCCGTCCTTCTTTATCTTCAATCTATATCCAATTAGGCCATTCGTAAGTGCCTTCTAGGATCGGCTGATTAGTATTTTTATTAAATACCCTCAGAGTGACTGAGTCTAAATTTATGTCCAATCCTGCGTCGGTGCGTTGCCTGAGGGATAAAAATTACTGCTGATCTCCCCGGCAGCCATAACGTTTGTTAATTTAATTTTTTTATCTTTGTTTTAGTAAAGGGTTAAATCCCTTTTACCATCTATCTTGATGTCCGCAAATTCACCCTTATTCGCGAACTTGATATATTCGTTGGAGCATTTCTGGAAGTTTTCCAGTAAGATGCTCTTCCCTATAATATGGTGGAAAGCACCCGAATCGGCGATAAACTCTACACACGTTTTCGGGAAATTATGTATAGAACGATTGTTACTTATGTAAAAAGTTGTCTTACCTTTTTTCCCGCTGGCCTTTTTGTTTGGTTTGGAGCCAGATTTTTTCCAGTATGGTTTCGTCTTTAAACCACCCCACTTCTTCTTTTTCCATCTTTCTTCAACCAGCGATCATCGTAACGCTAGTTTCCTCCGTCGTGCGTGTTGAAGCAGCGATCATCATTACGGTAGGACTCTCTATCGTTGCCTCCTACCTAACCATAGGGTCGGAGTGGTGCCTGTGATGTTGAGGGCTAATTTTGATGATTCCAGCAGTTCTCCGCCTTGTGGTTGGAGACCCTGTTGCAATCATAGCAGTACTACTGCTTGGTACCGCTGAGAGGACATTTCTTAATAAAATGCTCCCTCTTGTTGCAGGGTCTCAGGTTCTTTTTCCTTTCCACTTTTGCCCCTACCCTTCCTTGTTGTCGTTCCTAAGTGAATCGAGCTCCAACACCAAACTCCTAATATATAGATACTTATTTTTTAGATAGTTATTTCATATCCAGGTTTGGGTTGGTTCATTTCGCGAAGACTTCACTTTCCGCGATTCTAGGGAAACGGCTGATAATTCCCCTTTGAATAGCTGTCTTCTTATCCGTTTCCGATAGTGGGATCGCATCCGGACAGGCTTGATATTCGTGTATCAGCCCTTCGGATATTTAACAGAACTGCGGTGTGCACTGTCTTAAACCAATCCTTAAGTCGTTAATTCGGTTTTGTACCGAGTGATGAAACTGGTTCTTTTCAGTCCTCTTCAATTCTGTGACCTGCCAGAGTATCTCTTTCGGGTCCTTTATGTGAAGGATCATCTTCCTGTAAGACCCATTGAGTCTGTATCCGATGATGGACCGGACCCCTCGATGTCTTCTTCCTCTTCACTTTGTGTTAAGCTTCATGTACGAGGTAGTTTACGCTATCTAAAATGTAACGGCCGCCTTCTCAACGTAACTCGTCAAATAGATTTGCCTGGAAAATATTGATGTCCGACTCCTTCATTAGTCGGTATTCCGGGTGCCATCTCATCGCTGGAAATTTTCCATACCGTCTGTTTGAATGACGGCGCCTTTCATGTGAGAAGCTACGCGAGCGGTCGTTTCCCGGCTCGGACCTTGTTCTTACCCCAAGACGGGAATGGATTGAACGTCCACTCATTTCCGAGTTGGCAACCGGACTCAGGTTGAAATTTACCCTTCTCTGATCTTTCCTCCTAGATTAGTATTTGAGGATTGGCTGCTGCTTGCCAAGGGGTTAGATGTTGCTGGCACAACCACTTGAGGCAACACAGAATTCACGATATTTATCATCTTTTCGAATATCGCGTTCTGCTGTGCGGTTGCCTTTGCCTGGGATTCTAAAAAATCTGACATCCTTATGAACATCTTCTTCACGGCTTTATGTCTTTGGTCTCGTAGTTTTTCGGCATCTGCAAATTACTTCTTCATGAATACTTTGTTGATTACAGTATTATGAACTACGTCCGTCACCTTCAATGTTGCAATCTTCATTTTCTAGTTTATTACAGAGATACTAGTGTCGAAAAACTAACATCTTTACTGTTGAGGGACTTCAAATCTTCCAGTTTTCTTCGGTTCCTTCATGAACAAGAAATCCCAAAATAGTTTGTGGTATATGCTAGGGCAAGAGTAGACCAGGCATTTCCATCATGCAAATCTAGAGGAAAGAGAGTATGCCCGCGTATGAAAAATCGGACTAAGAGTAAGTCCGGTCTCCTAATGCAAACTTAGAGTGAGACTTTTTGATGCAGACCATGTAAACTAAGAGTAAGTCCACGTAATCTACATCTTAAATGGGCACGTGTGGCATGGCAAAAGAATGAATTAAATTCTACTACTTTACAACTTTACAAAAAAAAATTTCATATGTGTGTATCCATCGTAACAACGCATATGTCATCATACAATTTTTCATACAACTTTGTTGTATGAACATCTTATTTTTAACATTGTAAAAAATAAATATCATAATTTCCAGTATCGTAAATAAATTAAACATCATAAATAAAGTAAACATCATGAATAAAATAAATATCATAAATAAAATAAACATCATAACTTCATAATTTATATATACATAAAACTTCATGCTTCTTAAATACATGATCATGTTTACTTTTTAAAAAAATATTATATTTACTATATAAAATAGCATGCTACTTTCAAATATATGAAATAGAAAATAAAAATATACATGTACATGTTTATATAATTAAAAAAATTGTGCATGTATTTCAAATCTTAATATTACATACAACATCTAAACTTATCTTACAATAATAAAAGTTTTTAAATATTAATATATTTTTCAAAAGAAAATATAAATCATATGTGCGTCAAACCTTATAGCACATGTGGCTTCGAAAAAATATTTTATCTTAAATAAAAAAAAAAAAAATAAATAAACATCGTACAATATAAAATTCATTTATAACTGAAAATTTTTTTTTTAATTTAAATAAAACAATCTAATTTTTTTAACATAATTAAAATATGCAACAAATACAAAGCATATATGTGTCAACGTGTTGACAGCACACATAAGTCTGCCAAAAAGGGCTTATATATATTTTATTTGATTGATAAAACAATTTACAATACAAAGCACTTATAGAAAAACAGAACCCCCATGAATGTTGACGTCTCAACAGTAAACATAAGCTCCTCATAAAAACGCTTATTTAAATTTAATTAAAATTTAAAAAAATTATACATGCAAGTACTTATAAAATGAGAAAACTCATATATGTTGTTGACTACTCAACAGCATACATAATCTCTCTAAAAAAATGTATATGTATAATAACAAAAAAATAAAATGTTTATGTGAAAACTACTTCTACTGAATTCAATATTAATTGATGTTCACATGCTTATTTATGTCTTGTTTCAATAGAAATTGACTTTAATATAGTAGTGCCATACGTCACTTTTATTTAATTGAATACATTGAGCAGCTTTTCCATTATTGCTAAATGTTTCTTTCAATAAAAATATCATTCTATTTTTGGGATTTTGTTTCAGCATGAGTATCTTCAATCATATATATCTCATGCTGAAAAACTTTCCATCGCCTTGTCTTATATGCACAGCCTTTCTTCGTTTATTTATAAAAACTTCTTATTAAATAGGCTGTGTACTCTTCAAGGCGATTGGACACATCCATAGCGAACTGAATTTCCACAAGAGTAGTGCTCATTCAGCTCAATATGAATTAGATGCGAAAATTTTAAATCTCCCTCCGGACGAGAGAATACTTTTCACTCGCATCATCCAAAAATATATTTGGAAGTGAAAAAAATAATATAGACTACTTGGGATTACCGTCTACGTACAGGTATTAGCCCTCCCATCTCCATTATTTACTTTAATTCGTCTTTATAAAGAATAATTTACTTACATTATTTGATGTGCTCACTCGATACTCAAAGAAAGAAAGAAAAAAATAATTTTTTTTATATTTAAATATAATAGAATATTATATATAAATACACCACTTAACTTTCACTTAGTTTTTTAAAAGTCTAAGTCCTAGTGCTCTTCCTTTTTGAAAATAATTGCACAGTTGAAGCTTGCTGAGGCCTATAACCTATTGGATGGCAGGTCTTTTGCAGAGTTATTATCTACAATTTATGTATGGAAGGAACACAAATAATTACACTACACAGTCAGTTTATATATAGTTTAATTTTTCTCTCAATCGTCTTTATTACTTTTATATGTAATAGATAAATATTGTTTAATCCAACGGAAATATTGTTATAGCTACGGCATCGTATAAACAGATGTACAACAATAATACTACTGAAGTGTCATGGCGTTGTCACGGAGACGCCACATACGCACAAAGACGTATTTGTTCATGCATGTGGCTTCATATTCCGTGTACTGCGTAATAGCTTACGCCAAAGCACAATACACAGATTCCAACACTTACTCATTATTTGAAGATTAGAACATACTTTTATTTTTAGCAACCGGAAATTTATTTATTTCTTTTAAAATCTGATACTTCTTAGTGAACTAGGGGAAACAAACAAAAGATTTAGTTATATGTGTATTGGAAGTTAACTAGAATGCAGAGTAAGGAAGTTTCCTAGATGGGGCAACTGGAAAATACCATACCACGTTTTGTGTAATTATTGGAAAGAATGTAGCACAGAAAATTGACGTGAGTTATCAAATTGATGGAGTTATTTACCGTCTCCATTGCCCTTGTATGTCAAGTCAAATTGCGGGAAATAAGAGTGAAGAAAGAAACAAAGTTGTATCAAAATAAGGATTGCAAAAGAGCGGTTATGTTTATATTACATGATAAAACTTAGCTTATCAAACAAATTTAAGTAGATGTTAAATTTTATCTCCATGATGATAGAAGTAAGTTTGAACAGGCCTTAATTGATTTCTTTCGAAAAAGTAAACATTTATTGAAAAGAGACTCCGGATAAAGTAAAATTCGATTAAGTTTCTACTCAATCAAGTATTATCTGAAAGATTGTAATTTGGCTCTGGGCTCTGGTGTGCAGAAATGGGAAATGGTCAGATGGAAGTAAAAAGTTAGTTTTTTAAACTTGGAAAATAATTATAAAGTTATAAATAGTAACATGTCAGTGAAAAAATTGTTTAAAATGTTTGAACTATTGCGGGTGAAAATAAGATATGAAAATGACACATTTTGGATAAAAAGTGGATAAAATAATACTTCTATAATAAGCTTAAAGTAGGAAAAGATTCCAACAAGAATTATCCTTGAGATTGAAGGAGAATCAATTAAATTACAGATCTACAAGACCTGTAACCCCTATTTGAGAAGATTAATACATATAACGAAGGTGTCAGACAAAAAGAGTAAATATCTTTTATATTTCTATGTTTATGACGAGTTTAATAAAAAGCAAAAATATGGATAATACGTTTGAGCAAACTTTTAACTGCCCTTACATTATATAAGAAACGTTTTAACTTTCAAATTTTCTTTAACGAAAAAATCTTTTTACCCTCAATAAAATTTTAATTTCATTTTTCTTTAATAGCAGAGATGTAATTAAAATAAATATTTATAAACAGGCACATATTATCCTGTACTGTATATGATAAATGCTTTATAAATCTTTGACTGTACAACTGAGAGTCTCTCAAATATGTTTTTACCCTTGCAGAATTCATTTACTTCTTAAAGGATAACTACATTAGAAGTATTTATGGCGCGGCTGAAATTTGTGTTATTTGAAATGATCTTTTTATGAAATTTTAGTTATGAATGGTAATGAATTAGTTATGAAATTTGTTTTGAATGATAATTTGATGAGGACATCTGTTTACTTTAAAAGTTGAATTTACTTGTTTTCCAGATCATAAAGGACACTCCGAGTGTACAACATGATAAAATCAGAGTATGTAAACTTGAGTGCACAGCGATTACCGAGATAACAAATAAGTGAGACAATTTTCGTTGCAACCGTTTTCTTATGCATAGCACAATGGGAAAATTATTGTCTATGAAAGGCTTTTGTATTGACCATTTTCTATTTAGAAGTAGAAAAAAATGAGATAAATACCTCTAATTTTATATTTTTTAAATTTTATTTCATGTAAAGTACAAACATTCATTATATCCTTGTGTGGAATCTTTCTAAAATTATATTTTGAAAGATCTTCGTATAGATATGACCAATAATGGAACCAGAAAGCCTTTTCCTAAGATCATGAGATTCTAAACGAGTGCAGAACGTTTATATGTAAAATATTACGTATGTTTAACTATGTGTACATGCAATATATGTATCAGTGCTTGTGTGCATTCAAACATATAATTGCAAATATGGACACGAGGTACAGGAGTATTCCCAAGAAGATGAGATTAATTAATAACACTACCGAAAGAACTCAGTTCACAACTCAGTTAATGGTAAATAATATATAAAAGTAATATGTTATATATATATATATATATGTGTGTATATATATTATTTCTATGAACATATAGAATCTATATATATTCTTACACATACGCGCGCGTTCAATAATAATAATTCAATTTTAATTTACTTGTTATAGAAGAAGTATAATTTTTTAATTTATTAATAAATTATTGTACTATAAATAATGTAATTAAATTTTGTAAATAAAATATTTACTTTTTATAATCTATAACTAATCTTTTCATACTTTAAACCCAAGAAGAACAAGTAGTTAACTTTAAATTATACAAAATTGTATATAAATAGGTTTCTTAAACATAATATTAACTTCTTCAACACAAAGTTTCTTGATGGTAATAACATATTTATAATTTAATTTATGTCATAATATTATTTCATAATATTCATAAATATTTTTTTATTATTTGAAAGTCATTTTATCATCAAGTTTAATTCAAATTACTTATCTCGTAACTTAATAGACTTCTTTAAAATAAATGTAGGTATTGATAAATAAATTTAAGAAAAAATTATATTGCGCAAAAATTGTATAATTTATTCTAAAAGTAAACCTTTTAAATATTAATTAAATAAAGAAATAAAATAAAATAATTTTTTAAGATTATATTAACAAAATAATTGAGGTAGTAAGTCTTATGATGCAAGCAATATACTTTCGAATGACATAATATCATTTTAACTTTTCATCCAGTGTATATATTGTATTATAATTATACATTTATTGATGTATATATTGTATTATATATGTGTATGTGTTCATTGATGTATATATTGTATTATATATGTCTATATGTTCATTGATGTATGTATTGTATTATATTTATATATACATTGGTGTGTATATACGAAACAGTTTTTCACGTATTTGTCTATATAAATTGTCTATATAAAAATATTATAACAAATGAATCTTTTATAGTAAAATATCTATTTATTTATATTTAAAAATGAAACAATTGACTTATACGCGAGATTATATTAAGTATAATTTCTGGGTTATTTATAAAGTGTAATCGTTTGTCTTGCATTGTCAATTATTAACTCACCAGTATTTTAACTAAAAAAAATCACAATATTTCAATCACTTACATCGAAACGTCTATAAAATAGAAAAAGAATAAATTAAAATAATTTATTTATATGATTTTCTAAACCATATATGTCTTTAATTTATATTTTATTAATTATTTATCTTTTAGTATCTATCTGGCATGTATGAATATGACTTATTATGGTGAATTAATTTCAAAACTATATTAATTATTATACAGTACAAATTAAATAAATATTCGTTTTTGGAAGCATGTATTTTCAGCCCTTTAATTATCTTCGCTTAAGAGATGTTTTACTTTCTTTTTTCCATTTCTTTTTCGAAGCCATATATAAAGCATTTTATCATATTTTAATTTTTTAATTTACTAACTTTTCAATCATTCACTGAAAATTATAAACTATAATTTTGTGATTAAGATTTTCCTTTATTTTTTAGGGGCCTATTGGTTTGGACGGACCCAAAGGTGATTCGGTAAGTAAACAAATTTATATACTTATCGTAAACAATTATATCGTTAAATTATTAAACATAAATATTTTCTTTTTTCTCAAAAAAATTTTTATTTTAATTTATTGTATATTATAATGTATATACAAAAGTGCAATCTTATTAATACTGATACTTTCAGATTATATAATTGATTTGATAGAACTTTAAGTACCTATAATAACAATAATTAAAAATAACTTCTTAAAAAATTGTTTTTAAAAATAAATTTATATTATATTAATTTTTTAGTATTCTAAATCAACATTTTCAATACTTTTTTATTCTTATGATTATTGGTAAACAAAATTAGTTGCTACTAATTAACGTATAACAATAAATTAATTTAAACCTATTTATCATTAATTTTAGTATTTTTTGTGAAAGAAATAATGTTATATAGAATGAAATAGGTGTCTGATTTACTAAAAAATTTGATTTTCTAAAATAAATAAAAGTACAGTTAATATATATAAAAATATGCATGTATATCTTTGAGTAGTAATACTTCTTTTTATAAATTAAAATATTTAAAGAAACATGTTATAACATTTTTTTTTCTTTAAATATTAATTGAAATATTTCTAAAATACAATGGAAAATTTTAATTTTTATTATTATACTATATAAGTAAAAATATAGATAAAAAAAAAATACCAAATTGTAGAAAATACTTAGTTTGCAATATCATAAGCTATTGCGTTTGATATTTATTGATGGCTTCAGAAAACGCCGGACTAGCAACAGCTACAACAAACTACTAATTACAGTGAACGTGTTAGGTAATAATATGTAATAATGCATTAAAAAATTTTTATGTGATACTATTTTATGTAATACTAACTATTTTATTTCTCTAAATATTTTGTCTAAATTGATGACAAAATGCACTTTTTCTTTGAAACTGTTACTGCCTGAAATTTCTGCATTTTATTGTAATTATCCAAATAGTTTATAATCACGACCTGAGATTTTTTAACTACGAAATCTAAGAGTTATTTATTTCAGATATTATTGTAGGTCAATCAAGATTTTTGTAGTATTGAAATCATTTCAACGTTTTAATTTCAAGTACATGAGTAATAAATCTTATATTTAAACGTTTATTTATCTTACAGAGCTGATTGCTAATTTAAAAAACTAGCTGAGTTGCTTACATCTCCAAATTATACGGTTATTGCACAAAAATTAGGTTTTACAGGCAATGTAAAGTTCAAATTTCTCCCATTTCTATTTAACCTGAAATTAGTTAATTAGTCTTGGATTTACTACTAAGAATATCAATTACCATTCATTACAATAAATTCTTTGGATTTATTTTAAATGGAGAAATTTTATTTTTATGTATATTATGTATTGATTAGCACAAATAAATCTGATATTATAGATGATTTTAATAATTTATGGATACCTGCCTATATTATCAGACGACATGAAATTATAGATATTTCACATTCCAATTTTGATCTAATGTTTTTGTAGACGAAGTTCGACTAATAGCTCTTCAATAACATCAAGAAGATTCTAGATTCCTAAAAAGTGATATGAACTTTATAACGAACGAATTATCAAAGGATGAGAATATATGCAATGCCATGTGCGGATTTCTCGTGTTAGTTTCATGGGTAAATTCTTAAATTTAGTGTAATCATTTTCTTGCAAATATTTTTAATTTATGGGTATAACAGAGTTTGATTTCTGAGAGCACAGTCGTTGATATATTGAGAAAGAGTAATATAGAATAATAATAATAATAATAATAATATAATATATATACTGTTCTATATTTGTTTCAACTAATTTTTTATTGAATAAAAGTATTGTCTAAAGTATTAATTGTGGATCACTTTCACCTGCAAGGACGAAAAATATATTAATAAAAAATGCCCATTTAAGTCATTAGATTCTATCCTCTGGTGTAGATAATATTTTCAAGATCTATACAATTCGAACTATGAAATTATGTTTACAAACACATCAAATTCAATACATTGATACACTTATTGCTTTAAAGATACTTCTTTTTTATTAAAATCTGAGGATTTGTGTTGACGAACCGATTTAGTTTCATTCCAATTAATTTCTTATCTTTTTTCTCTTTTTCTTTCTTCTTGCTTCGTTATTGATGACTATTCTATTTATTTATATATTAGGTATTGCATCAGGTCGATTTTGTATTTACCTCATGTTTGCCTCTAGTTATATTCTTATTGTTTCTACGTGATTGTAATAACTAAAATATTTTATCTGTTGATACTTTACATATTTTTGATTAAATTATTCTTATAATTATTCTTTATTTTAATTTGAAATGAGCAGTATATTCACAGCATTTGATCACAAATGAACTGCTAAATTTACAATTTTCTCATCATTTTAAAAAAATGTTAATCAAATCATTTCTAACAATTATCGATTCATACTAAAAAATTTGACATATACTTGGTGGTTTTTAGTTTAGGGTTAAAATGTAGTTGTTTTTGAGCTCATAATTTTTTATCTTTAATCTCCCCGATAAATTTCTCATAAAGTAGTTTAATGTTCTACAAGAAAGATTTTTAGATATTTACGTTATGGATTTTTATTTTTTTATAATTAGTTACTATCAAAGTCAGCTCTTTTTTTATCATTTTTTAAAACTTTTCAATATTAAAAAGTAAATACCAATTACAGCATTTATTTATTTAATGTTAGTTATTGCTCTATATTAATAAATTAAATTTTCTTCAAAGATATGTTTGTAAAAATAATATTAAATTTTATTTGTTTAAGAGATTTTTCTATAAAAAATAATCTCATGTACTTGTCATTAAGAAATATTGTATGAGATTAATAACATACTGGTTTTCTTATTAATATTCTTTATTATTGTTGTGATAAATGGATAATGAAGAATCGAATATTTTTGTAATAAATTTGTGATAATGAGCATCAAATTTTTAATTATGCTTTTTATTGTAGGGTCGACCAGGAGATAAAGGACAAAAGGGAGAACTAGGAAGTCCTGGATTCGATGTTTTCTCTGCAGTAAAGGTATCTATTATAATGTGCATTTATTAATTAATCTGTTACGTATTTTATAAATGAAATTATATTGTTTTCAATAACTTTCTTCCTTTACAGCACCGCTCTGCGGTTGTAAAATTATAGTCTTATTTTAATTATAATAATTCATATATGTGATACACCTAATCAAAGGTGATATAAGCCTAAGAATATTTTTGTGACTGTGGACTAAAATAGAAGATACGATTCTTAATTTACGGTCAAACTTAAAAAAGAAATTGTATTGCAATATAAAATAAAAAATAATAAAAAATGATACTAAACACTTATATTTCTAACAAATTCTTTTTAAATGACTAATCTATTGATGAAATATTTATGAAGAATAAAAAAAATTGTAAATAAATTCGTAATATCATGTAATTATAAATATATTATAAATATTATATATTTTTTAAATTGTAATTTACAAAAAACAGTATTTTTTAACGTGTTTAATAATGTGTATATTCTTTATTAGAGATTTTATTACTAGTTATTACAGAAAATTAATGTGAAAATTTAGAAAGAATTTAAAAATTTTATTTAAATTTTTTTATTATAACTAACTATTTAAATACTTTTGATCATTTGTTAAAATTTTTAAATGAATTATTAAAATTAATTATTAATTATCGTTTATTATTCGATGTTGGTATTAAAAATAACATTATTACTATATAAAATGATATAAATGTAATAAATTAAAATAGTGTCGAAATGCTGATATTTAAAAAAATATCTAATACTCTAAAATAAACTAAGAAAGATTTTTTCTAATTGTAAAAAATAATTGTAATTTTTAATTTTATTAAAAATCACAGTTATAGTAATAAATAGTAGTAAAGTAAGATAAATATTATCATATTTACTTTGTATGAAGAGAATTTGTAGTCAGTAATAGGCTTAAAATATTTTTGGTTATAATTTAATAAAAAGTATATATTATTTAACATTAATAAATAACCATATATATCTTCCAAACGAAAGCAAATATTTATCATTAATAGATTACCTTATTTTATTTATTTTCACTAAAATAAATTGAAAATCATTTTTTATGAGTAAGAATTTAAAAAGTCCACAGTCCATATATACTTTCATAATGTATTCTAGTGTAATAGTAAGCTTTTATCAAAAGTTTGAATTTCGTTATATATATATTAATTATATATTAATAATAATTATATATAAATTACATTTTAAAATTAATTTTTTGTATTTTTCTCTCTCTTTCTGTTTCTGTTTCATTGACTTCTATCCTTCTTTATTCTATGTTTCGAATACTATGAATAAAATTTCCATTATTTTAATATGTATCATTATGTAATGTGAATATTGATTTTTATAATAAGTTTTATTATGGAAAATACTAATAAAAGATTTATAACTATAAAATAAAATAATAGAAATTTTAATTCATTGTTTCTTAAATATAATTAATAATATAATTTCTAAAATGCGCCTGTAATTAATTAAATTTCAAATAACTTCAATTAAAACAAAATACAATTTTAAAAAATATTGAAATTATATAAATTGGTAAAAAAATACAAATAAATGTGATAAAAATAATATATAAATTCTAAGCTTCATTTAGTTATTTTTTAATTTTATAAGATTTGTTAAATTAGATACAACTATAGAATTTTCTTGTATTACTTATTTTTAACTGTCATTAAAATTTTTTTTATTCAGATGTAAATAAGTTTAAATAGTTTAATTAAAAGTTTTTTAGTTATTTAATAAATATTAAAAATTGTCAATGTTTATGTTATTATTTAAATATATTAAGTAAAATAAAGTTCATTCTTAAAATTAAGCAAAATAAACTTTTTATATTTACTCTAACATTATTAATAATTACATAAAATAAAAATATTATTTGAGAATTTAATCACGCTCATAAATAAAGCCATTTTTATGTATACTGTAAGGTTTGTAGTATATTAAATAGTTTGAAAATTTTTGTCTTCATAATTTGTAAAATGTTATAATTTACAGTATTTAATAGTAAAATAATTTTTTTTATATATAGATGGATTAAATATTTTTTTAACTACTTATAAAACGTACCAAAAAATTATATTTATAATATATGTGCATAAACTTAATGTTGATTAGCATAAATTACAAAGTAAATGAAAGTTTGCTTAAATATTCTTATGATATTCTTATAAAATTGTATAGTGCATCTAAAAATTATAAGTTAATTGCAGACTCATTTTTTTTTTTTTAATATTTACCTAATAGAAATATTCAAAGAATACTAATTTTCAAAATATTGACCGTTCTCTTGGTAAGAGTACGAATTTTACGCATCGCAAATGTTCAATTAATAATTTTATGTAAAAAATTTTAAAATAAATAAAATCTTTCCATTTACGGGTCAATGCACAGGGATTAGGGTTAAAGAGGTCGGTGACGACGCTACGTGGCGGAACGCTCGGATATGCGGAAATCGTCGCGCTGAAGGTAACCGGTCATCCTGAGCCACCAATCCTTTTGTTTTTTTAGATTTTGGATAATATTGACACTCTTTTATGTTTATGGTAATAGTATTATATATCTAATAGTAATTATATTATAAGTACTTTTTGAAATTTCTTAATACTTATATTTATACTTAAATACGATTTATTTGTTAACAATGTAGCTTTTTCATTATTTTACTGTAGCTTTATTAAATTTCTGTTTATATATTATACTATTTATTATTTAATTCATTATATTAATGAATTAAATTATATTAATGTCTTTGTAGTATTTTTGATAATGTTGGAATATGCCTAGTTGTTACTCAATTTACTGAAGAATGTGTTTCTTGTTAATTTAAACGTTTAAATCGACGAAATAGAAGACGTTTAAATTTAAATTGAAAAAATTGATAATGATTTTTATTTTTATTCATACGTTATTAGTACATTATTAAAGTTTACATTAATGCATACAATGTAATGGTAATTTTAGATTTTTAATTGAATAATAAATAAACTGAAGTAATGGAAATATTTATATTAAAACCATTCATATCATTTTACTAAATCCATATGTTTTTAATTACTTAAACTGCTTTACTATTTCTCATTAATAATCCTACTAAAATTTTTAAGATTTGCAATTTTCCATAAAAAAAAAATATTTTATGAAATTATTATTTTAATATACTATAGACTATATTATTATATTTCTCAAGAAATAAATAACAAAATACGCATTCGTCAAAGAAATATTTTATCAAAGCATGCTTTATTATCAGTAGAAATAATTGTTTGTCTATTTTATGCATGAATTTTTAAATAAATTTTGATATATAATTAAAAAAATTTGTAATTTTGATAAATTTTATTTCAATATTTTAAATCAAATAAATATAGCGTTCTTTTTAAAAAAAATTTTAAATAATTTGTTATGTGCATTTTCATACTGTTAAAAATAATTTTTTAAAAATGGAATGATATATTCATAAATGATAAATGATGTATAGCTAAATATATTTTTTTACTAATAATCATATTCATACTCATATTCATATATATTTTTTTATAGTTTTATATTCATCCATATTATAAATAATTGTTGTTCAAATAAAACTATTCTGTTACTTGAATAGAGATTATTAATATTTTTGTTATATATTCATTAATTTTAATATTATATATTTAACGCAACGAAATAAATATTATATTTATTCCCCAATAAAATAATATTTTTCAATTATCTATCCCACGGATCTTATAATTTTAATGATTAAAAATATTATTTATATGTTATATATATTTCTTTTAGGTTGGGTTGGGAAAAATAATGTAAGATTAAAATAATAATTAAAGATTTTGTTTATAAAAATTATATATTAGATATATCTATAGACATTTTGGAATTTAAATGTAATCATTCAGGCTGTAAATATAGTTAGACGGCCCAAGTACAATGAGTGTGAATTCAAAAATTTTTTTCAATTTGTCGACTTCAGTTTTTGATTACTTACTAAGTTTATTTTTGCTATATTAATTTTATTTGTAGTGATTAAGTTTCTACCTGTAGTTGGCCTACTTTCTAGGAGCTTCAAGCACAGGGACATAACATCAGCAAGGAACATATCATAACGCTTAAAGTAAGTTTGATTGTAATTTAGAACCTGCAAATTTGTATTATTCATACTATAAGTTCATTCATTGTATAAATATTACTTATTTTTCTAAAATATTTTCAAAAATAATTATTTTCTTAAAATATTGTGCATATATTTATTTATAAATATAATCTCTGTCTTCTCTATATTAAAAATTTCTTTTTATTCTTTAATTAAAATTTTAAAATTAAAAAAATGTACTGTAATCATGGCTAATTTTCATTAACGTTAATATTTTTAAAGCATAAGGAGTTTTTATTTAAAATTTCATCTAATCTTGGTTTTCATTTATTTTTTATGAATCTATATTCTACGAAAAATAGCTTCAACTCATATTTATTAATCTAAATCATCGTGTAATATTTACACATGCGACGTATTTAATGTACACGAATGTATATTTGTATAAATAATCAATAATTAATAAGATATAAGAGAACTAAAAATTCAAATTTTTAAAAATAAATATTTTATTTTGCGATAAAGTTATTAAATCAAATGAAAATTATAAATGATAAATCAAACATTTTATAACAAATTATTGGAAACAAATTTAAATTTCAAAATAATCGCAGTGATAGTTTTCATTCCAAAACGTTGTCTATGTTTTAAATAATCTTCATCTTTATTAAAAAATAAAATTTTTTAGGATAGGTATTTATAAATATATTTATAATAAGAAATAAAATAATTTAGATGTATATTTAAAAAAAATAGTTACATCAACTATACCGGGGTTTAATTAATTATAATAGAGAAAAATTTTGAATATTAACTAATATGAACATTATCTATAATAAAAAATAAATAAGAACGGAAGGGTAGTTATTTAAACAATAAGAACACAAACATTAATATTTTATTTTAATCAATTTTTTCAATGACTATCTATTATATTGCACAAAAAAATAACGAATCATAATATTTACAAGTTATATAATGAAATTTATTTAAGTAATAAGTATTATATTTAACAGCATATTGTGATTTAATGTATTAATTATTAACAAACTTATATTTTTGTTTTACACCTGTTAATCGTATTAATATTACTTCATTATCATAATTCTTTTAAATTATAGATTTTATTTACATGAAATAATTAAAAAAATTTGTTAACATATCCATTGAATGTAAAAGGTGTGAATAATTTGATTTGATTATGAATCACTGTCAAATTACAATACATGACGATTCCCGGCTAACACACTCTCAAGATATTTTGTAGAATTTATATTATATATGGAGGAGGTGTACTCTAGAATAATAATTGTGCATTATTATATTAATTTGAATGGTATACATTTTTAGTCGTATAGTTTTATTATTGTTACTTTATGTAGCTAGTGTTATTAGTACTGAATTGTGAAATAATTATCATATATTTTACTTTGCATGTTTATCTTGTTATTTAATTGTCTAGATTTATATTTAATATTTAATTGATTGTAAATAGTTAAAACACTAAATTTTTCTATATTTTAATTTCTAATGTTATTCAATTTGTTTGTGTAAAAGTATATTTTTTCAATCAATACAATTTTTTTTTTATATTAAAAAAATTGTATTTATAAGTTAGAAAGTTTTTTGGGAAATGTGTTTTTAACATTTTCATTAAACGCACACTTAATGCATAAAAGAAATACTTTTGTATCCTGAATTTTTATTTATTTGATATTTTCAATTTGTAATTTTATTTGTTCAATTCAAATTTAATGTAAAGTTTTTAAAAATTAAGATTAGCTATTAATTTAAAAAGATTAGGATAATCAAAGAAACCATTTAAGTTATGATACAATCGATAATAATCAAATTTTTAAAGATTATACACCAATATCTTGTATATTGTAAGAAAATTTCATTTTTACATTTTGATTTATTTAAATCAATTTATCACAAAAATTCTATCAATAAACAAAGTCTTAAGCTAAGTTTCAATTTAACATTCATTGTTTTATTTAATTTTGTAATATTCAAAGGCATAATTGCAATAATCTTACCATTTTATATAATAAAAAGTAGCCATATTTTTCTTTATTACTGCATAAAGCTTGACATGCAATATCTGTATAATTATGCTTTTCTTTTCTTTTTCTTGATTTTTCAAGTCTTAAATACCCTAAATAGTTTATTTAATTCAAAAATTAAATAATTTTATGCAAGGGAAATTTGTATAGTGTATTAGCATTTTATTTTTATTTAAAAAAATTAATTTAAAGTTGTAATTTTATCATAATAGTTTATTAGATTAAATAAAAATTCTAAAATTGAAAAATCCTAATCTCATTAAATAGAAAAGTATGTCTTAGATTTTTTTGCGAATAATTTCTTAAAAAGTAACTTTGCATAATTCATTAACAACTTAAACCTAATTTTCTACAAAATTAAAGAAATATTTAAATCAAATTTGTATAAGCTATTTATTTTTTCAAAGGTAATATTATGTATAAAACAAAAATTAATCAAAATTAATTTTTTGACATATTCTTGCAGTCTAATATTAAGAAGAAAAGTTTATTTGTGAAATCAAATAAAGTTTTTATTAAATATTAATAGCAAAACTATTATCTAACGATATTTTAGAATTAATCGATTTTTAAATATTTAAATGTTTTAAGGAAAACTATTATTAAATTACATATTTTTTAAATATTTCAAACTATGCATCAATAATTATAATGAACTATTAAAATATAATAACAGATTAAAATAAATTTTAAAGAAATTATTATTTTTATATATAACGAAGAAAGAATTGTTTAAGTTTATGTATGATATTAAGTTATTTTTTAACATAAAATATTTTAAGAAAACCTTATTTCTCACTTTGTATGTATGATTCTTTTTGAATAGGAATTATGTAGTTTTTTTTTTAAAGAGTGTTTATACCATTTCATTGCTTAATTATATAGAATTAATTAATTTCTTAATCTTTTTAGTTAAAACAGTTTTACACAGAAAACATAAAGAAACATTTTGATATAGCCAAATTCGGTTATTAAATAATTTTACAACTTTAAATCTTTTAAATATTAAATAGAAAAAAATTTACACGGAAAGTCCAAGACAAATCTTTCCATTATTTTTTAATAGAAATATTAGCCTTTCTCACACAGACATATGTGTGAATATAGGGTGAGCAAGGAGAACCAGGTCCACCAGGTCCGCCTGGTCCTGAAGGAGTTAAGGGAACGCCTGGTAATGATGGCAATCAAGGAATACAAGGCGAAATTGGACCAGTAGGTGAAAAAGGCTTACCTGGTCCTATAGGGCCCACTGGTACACAAGGACCTCCTGGAGTTGACGGCTCCAAGGTAATAGGCACGATTCTTACATTTTCTTATCTAAAATAATAATTTTTCTATTAATATTTGTTATTGACAGATTAAACAATGACTCCTATTATTGTTAAAAGTTAAATTCAAGAATTCAAATAATTTAAACATTTAAATTTTTTATTTCAAATATCATAATTTCTAAAGTTTATTTTTTGTAATATTAAATCAATTATATTTTATTTAAAAGTGTCGTGCGCCGCCCGTCGGCGACAGGCCGGCGCGCGTTAATATTAAACAATCGCACGCGCAATAACAGATCGGGTAACGTCTAACGGTTTTTTAATTTTCCGCGAAAGCTAAAAAACCGTTGAAGTTCCCGATCTATAAAAACGGGAGGAAGGACTCGCGATCCATCCATTATCCCCGGGCCACGCTTACGTACCCTCCGTACCTCAATCCCGTACTCTTCGATATTTTTTTTCCTATACCCCCTTCTTCCTTCATCCCTTGACGTTCTCTTACAAAATGGTAAGAACTCGTCAAAAGTTTATGCCCTTCTAATATTTATATTCGATATGTATAATATATAACTTATTTTATATTCGAAGAATTAAAAGAAATTTAGAAGATTTTTAATAAAAAGAATAAGTAATATATTATTTAAATAAGTACATTATTAGTGTATTTATTTACATTATTTTTAAAAATTATTAATAAAATGTAAATTTAATATAATATATCACAATTAAAAACTAATAAAATAACATTATCCTCAGAATAAACGAACATAAAAACGAACAGTCACATAGAAAAAAATTTTAAACGTTAATAATTATTTTATAGATAGACAGCAGACAGATAAATTACTGATTGCAAAAAAGTATGTACATTGAAAATCACCAACGTACATGCAATAATTTCATGGTTTTATATACGGTTCATTTGTAATGAAACTTGAAAATCGTTATAGTTATTGTTACAATAGATGGAAATAATAATATTAAAATAATTTTTTTTACAAAAATCATAAAAAAATATCTATAAATTTAATTATAATTATTTCTTATTTTTAATTTATAAAATAAAAAATATTAAAATATACTAATATTCTTTCATTTTAGTATATAATGTAATTATTTTTGAATATTATAAATTCTATTTTTATTTTTTATCCAGTTAATATTTTATAATTATAAAAATATACGAGAAATAATTTATTTTTAAGTGATTTGTTTAGTTAGCAATTGTCGCTAATTATATATTATATACATCTAAGTAGATGATTTACTTTTCATCATGGAATTAGAAAATAGGAAAAAAATGGAATAATTTACATAAACTTTATAAATGAGTTTATACTGTAGAACAAGTTTAGTACACATAAATAAATAAATATATATATAGATAAACTAAATCTATATATATATAACTAAATAATATATAAATATAAATAATATATATATATATATAAAATTATCTTAAAACTAAAGCGTAAAAGTCGAATTAATTCTAAAATTTGTAAAATTTATTTATTATTTTTAAAGATGTGGGTAAACATATTTAAAATTATAAATTAAAATACACATGTTTGTTTGAATAAAATTTTATTTGTAGGCGCTTTTACAGAAATTGTTTGCGACGCTCGTGCATTTGAGAGCAAGGATTAGCCTAATATCGCAAGCCTATGCACCTTGCAAAAGTCAAAAGAGTGGCAGACGATTATAGCGAGAAAAGCAAAGTTGGTGTCGAAAATGCCGAACGCTGTTGGATATTTATGATTTAATCCGTCGAGAAGCTCAATAGTGCACTTTGCGGCGGATTACATAAATTCTACAGTATTGAAGCCTCCTCGAGTACATTATGGCCTTCTCGTCAGTCTCTAATAGAAATATTAATTTGTTTCTTAATTTCACCTTTTTATAAGTTGTTATAGGACTTTTTAAGTTATCTTGATTTTGTCTTTGTCTCCTTTCGTGTACTCTTTTCTCTGTGTGTGTGCGTGCGTGCGTGCGTGCGTGCGTGTGTGTGTGTGTAGTTATTATGATTTTTAATATTTAATACAAATAATAATTTCATTAAAAATAGATCTTTATTTTTAATTTAAAATCTGTATAGTATTAATTTAAAATTAAAGTTAAAATTAAAAGTAAAACAATTGCAAATGTAAATATTTGCATATTAATTCTCACGATATTATTTCTCATGATACTATATTTATCAAAAAGTTTGATAGATATTTAATTATTTTATCATACATTTATTTGAAAAATATTTTAATTGTACTAGAAATACTTGTTTGCTTTCACATAATTTTTGTAGTTTTTATTATATATATTTTTCCCATGATTTTGATAAATAATCATGAAAGAATCTCGATACACTTTATTATATTATAGAGTAAATATTGGAAAGAATAAATTTACTTAAATAAGTAAGAAAATTTTAGAATAGTATAAATGAATTTTATTTTACTTTGTTTACCATATAATTTGCAAGGAGAATAAAAAAAAATGCATTCAAGTCAAATTAAAATATCATAAAAATAAATCGCAATTCTTTCTTTTTGTAATATACTTATAAATATACAATTTTTAATTTCTCATATCTTGTTATTTTAAAAATAATTTTTATCTTTTGTTAAATTGGAATAATTTATAGAGTAACTAACTTTCTACATGAATAGGATATAATACCATTATTTCATATCCACAAGCATACATACCTGAATTGTATAGCTTTTGGTACACAGTATATTTGTATAAGTACTCTATTTAGTTTTTAAAAATTAATCAAAACTTATAAAAATATATAGTAATACATTTTGTTTCTAAAAAAAAATCTTTAAAAGAATATATATATATATATAAATTTATTGATAAAATTTAATTAATTTCCGAATTTCCAGAAAAAATTTGTAAACCAATATTATAATATACTAATTAAATGGCTATAAAGTTTTATTGTAAATAGCTATAGTAATTCATAACTTTTATAATAATTTAAAAATCTAAGGTAAATGCGAATAATAAAATTAAAATATATAATGTGGATATATTTCATCGTATCAATATTACCAATAGTTAAATCATATTTAATATAAAAAATATATAAAAAAACTGTTTATGTTTTAATCTGTTAATAATAATAAACTGTTTCATTTCTTGTTGATTAATTGATTGAAATCTTTCACCTGACTGTTTTTATGCCAGAAATTATTTTTGTGATTAAATGAAATAGTATATATCACTTACTTTTACAACAAATGTAAAAAAGTTTTTAGAATAGATAGCCAAATTAAAAAGAAACTGAGTTATTTATGTTTTTATTTTATAAGATTTTATTTATAAAACTTAAAATAAACCATAAGTAGGATAAGGTTACATGTGAAAAAGAAAATCATTTAATTATATTATTAGAAATATTTATATACAATTTTTAAATAATTAGTTTTGTAATTAAAAATGCATATTAATATGCTTTAAAATAATTATTTTTTTTAGTCTTAAAAAATGTCAGAAAATGAAATAATTAATTATAAGTCATATAAACATTATAATTTTTTGTTAATGAAAAAAGCAAATGAACCACAGAAAACTTCATTAATCTATTTGAATAGTAACAATACAACAAATAGCACTAATCAGACTGTAAACTGCATGAAAGGATCCATTAAAAATTTTAATTTCTTTACTAAGTTCAACTAAATTGAATAGTTAAGTTTAAACCAAGTTGAATTAATTTTGAAGTAGTGTCCACAAATAAAACCTTTTCTTTTTATGAAAGAAATATCAATCTTATAGGGTAGTAACTACTAAAAATTAATTTCTAATAATTTGAATATATTAAATTTTATTTCCACAAATTTTTTTAAATGTAAATGTATGACAAGAAAAGATAAGAATTTAAAATTTTAAATTAAAAAATTAATTTTTTGTTTTCTCCTTAAATATGTCAGGGTGAAAAAGGCGACAAAGGCGAACGTGGTTTAACAACGTCAATAAATGGCGAGCCATTCGCGACGGGAGTGTTTGAGGGACCTCCTGGACCCCCAGGACCACCAGGTAAGTAGAGTTTGATTATATAATATTTCAAATGCATATTGATTACCTCTCAGATTTCATTAGATGGCTTTTAACATATGCTATCTAATATAGACTTTTTATCTATTAAACACTTGCTTATAATGATGTATTTTTTAAATATTGATAATTTCCCTTCATTTAAATTACGTTCATTTAGTACTTCGTAAATATTAAAATAGTCTCGTTATGGATAATATCACATTTATTAAAAAAATTGTATTATTATCTATAAAAATGAATATTTAATTTGTTACTGTATATATAAAGCCTTAAAAAACTAAATAATGTCAGATATTAGTAATACTATACAATTTATGAACTATTTAAAAATTTTAATAATTGAAGTTTATAATTAGAATTTTTCTGATTTTATAGTTTCTTTAATACGAATGTGAATATTATTCATACATAAATTATGTATTATTATGTATTAAATAATGCATAACATAGTTTGTAATAAAGAAGTTTCTTTTTCAATTCAAAAACTAAGCAAATCAAAATACATCTAATTTTAATAATTTTAATAATACTTTTTTTAAATTTATAAATAATAAATTTAAAACTGTTATAAAAAGTAGGTAACGATACTTTTTAATTATGTTATGAGAATTTAAATTTTATTCGCCATATAAATAATTTATTTCTATATATTATAATAAGTACCATTCAATTTTTGTTTACTCTCACGAATTATTATTCATTTTTGGTAAAAAAATTTTAAGAACAATTGAAATATATAATTTTTTAAAATATAGTATAATTAAAAACTACAAATACTTTAATAACAGTAATTATAGAAGATTGTAAAAATTTCTTATGCTCTAGGTAAACTAAAAATTCATGTTCTAAAAATAATTTGAATTTCTATATTTATCATTAATTAAAAATAATTAAGTTTATTTGTAATATAATTTTTAAAATGAAATTTTCTTTCTTCTCATCGATAAAATAAATCTTGCTCTTTTTCGTATTATGACTTATATCTGCTCTTGCATTACTTATTATTACAGAGTAATAAGAAAAGAAGTAGCACGCCTTTATTTTTGAAATATGTAATATATAAGAAAAAATGTGCTACACATATATATCCCATCTATTAAATTTATTTATATTTGTAATTTTAGTATTTATTAGAACAAAAGTTTTTAAACGATTAAATTTTTGATATTTGTATCAAATTTCCTGAATTCATTATAATACTCTTATAATTAGATAAATAATTTTAATTAATAAGATACTTTAAATTTTATACATCTCTTCAATCTTGCAGGTTGTTAATTCTCGTGTTGTTTAGCCTAAAGAATTTTGCATAATGCACCACAACCGCCCA